>CM071716.1:35903728-35936739 GCA_036630335.1 Physaria fendleri | reverse complement strand
TGAAATTGCCGATGAATTAGAAAGCTGATCACAAAAACTCTAAACTAGAAATTTCTCTTTTGATCAAGAACACAAGTATCGATTTCTCACTAAATCTAACTTTGTTTCAAATCCAATCAAAAAGAAGTTTCGCAGATCACAAGAACGACAACTAAACACAGCTTAATCTTTGAATTTCAGAACACTGACAATCTCAAAGATCTACACGAGTTATCTTCTTCAAGATCTTCTTCCTTCTAGCTTTTCTTGATCGCCTCTTAGCTTTTTACTTTTCTGGAAACGATAATCCCAATCTCCTTTGGCTCGTCTGTTATATTCCATAACCTCACAACTAACTCCACAAATCACAGAATGACACCTGGAGCAAAAAGCCACGTCATCGCTTTTTTCTTGTCTTCTTAAGGTTCAGCTCCTTGTGACCTCATTCAAAAACTGTTAGCTCAAGACAACTACCATCACATCTTCTTAAGGTTCAGCTCCTTGTGACCTCATTCAAAAACTGTTAGCTCAAGACAACTACCATCACACAAACCACCAAACTAATGAAAAAGAAAGAAAGCAAGCCAGTCATGAATATCATGGTTTGAGTTTGACACCAAAAACGGAGACAGAGAAATTATCAATTTTGTGGGCCTTACCCTTATTTAGGCTGCTGGGTTTTAGGTAGTGTTTTTTCTTTAGATGAGCTGGTTTTAAATGACTTATTCCATGTCAATTAGGCTAGTATTGCCCAATCCCCAAACCTTGAATATTTATCTTCTTTATTGGGCCATTTTGGCCAATCATTATTGGGTTTGGAGTGGTTAGTTAAGTACTAGAGTTTCTCCTGTGCAATGGCACGGGTATTTTTCCTTTTAATTAAAATTTTTAATTTTTGTATTTGAAAAAATATGTTAATAATTTTAAACATCTTCTTATATATTTTTTTTTGAATTAAACTAAAATAAGATAATTTTTATTTCTTAATTGATGAAATTTATGAATTAAAAATATATATTATAAATTAAACAATATGTGACATATAATAAATTTAAAATTATAAGTTGATTAAATCTTTTGTTCTTTATATGTTAGTATTGTAAAAATTATTGTACCTATTTGATTTTCAATACTATTAATTTCTAATTAATCAAAAGAAAAAAAACATAATTATTACGAAAAAATAATAAAATTACTAAATTAAAAAAATTATTACGAAAAAATAATAAAATTACTAAATTAAAAATAATAAATAAGGTAATTTAAAAAAAAATTATTACGAAAACGAAATTCATAATTATTTTCGAAATTACTATAAAGTAATTTTAAGATTTTATGTATTGTTTCTCTTTCATTAATAATTTCTTATTAATTGACCCAAAAATATAATAATTAATGACTTCCAAAATTATAATGGCAAATGATGTAATTATCTAATGAGATGAAGGTTTATTTTGAATTGGTACTTCACAAATACTATAAAAAGATGCTATAGAGTGGAATGGGGTTGAACTTGATCATTATTTTCTTTACGCCACTAGCCACCATCTCTTATCGGCTTCAAAGTACTTTTTTTATCTTGGCCTCCTTATTGGATGTATTATTCCCGATAAGAGAGAGTACATCTTTTTCGGATCTCGCCAAGAGAATCTTTTTTCCGGTACGGGTTATATCCGTTCAACGGCCTATATCTTGTGTAGAGAGTTTTCAAACAGCATTAATAGGAGTCGTGATTGGACTCTTCAAAGCTGCACCGTCTTGGTCTACCTCCGAAAAATGCACGATCTCTTTATTTCGAGCATTTGGACCACATAGAAGACAACCTCGGTGAACACCATCGATGGACTATGTATTTCGGAAACCTATCCTTTTATATTTCATGCACTGTTGTACTTCGTTTAATTTTCTACATGTTCATTGTGTTGTTTGAAGACGCCATTACTATAGACGTGCTGAATTTGTAATCGAATCTTTAGTTAATGAATCATATTTCCTGACAAAAAAAAAGAAGTTATCAATTGGGTATGCTTTTGTCCTATAATTTGATTCAAAAGGCAAAGGAGAATATTTTCCTAAAGGAGAGTATTTTGCAAAATGCATCAGTTGCAGACTTTTGTGTATAATACGCAACAACGTATATGGACCGAAGCATAAATTTGACTTATTGTTCTTTTTTGGCACACTTACAAGGCCACCAGAAATCTTTTTGGAATTGGTCTTTGTCAGAATTGGTTTTTCATCAGTAAACCTTGAGGACAAGGTTTGTTTCGGCGGCGGAGTATTGATAAGATACAATTTTTCATCAGTAAACCTTGAGGACAAGGTTTGTTTCGGCGGCGGAGTATTGATAAGATACAAGAAGACGTGGCTTAGACTCAACTTCTCCACTTTCTATTATCATGTTTTCTATTTTTAATTAGTTAATTAGAGTATTTGGGTATTTAAACAACTATTTGTAATTAAGCGAGATATGAATGAAAAATTTAAGAAAACAGTTTGTGTTACTGAAATTGTTTTTTGAACGATTCTCTTTGGCTTGAAGAGGGACCAAAATTAACATTCGTTGTTAACATTTGGTATCAAGCTCTACTAATTAAAAATAGAAAATGTGATAATAGAAAGTAGAGAAGTTGAGTCTAAGCCATGTCTTGTATCTTATCCAGAGTTTAAATATGATCTTTGAACATCAAGTGTACTGTTGTGTTTGGTACATAGAACGAGGTCGATTCATAGAGAACAAGGTTACTCTTCAATCATCGGACATGATTTAAGATAATACAATAGAAAAGGTTCATAGTTGGTTTTTTAGTGATGAAAATAATGAAAGTAAATACAAACAGTAAATAAACTAATGCTAAAACGCAAAAGGTTTGGGAAACTTCTTAGGGACTTGGAATCTATAGATCTTACAACTGTTCAAAGACTAATAAAATCTGATCTCGAACTCAGACATAAATGTTAACTATTCCACTCTTGTAGTAGCAATTACTACTATATAATTCGGTAAAACACTATCTGCCCTAACACCGTTTGATTGACCATAAACCTTGGTGTGCTTTATTGTAAAGGTTTGATTTGTTCACAGCTGTCTTAATAAGTAATCTCGTAAATTAATGGTCATTCCTCACTTATGCTAAATTTTTATTAATCTCCTGAACTATAGATTTAACATAAGTTCATAGGATGATTGGCCAGAAAACCCTAAGCATTTGATATAACTATAAGCGAAGATTTTCTAATGATCGATTATCTATTTTTGTTAGATCCACAAACTACCAAGTATATTCCCTTTGAAAGATCCCTAAACCTTAACAATAATCTAATCATACATGGAAATAAAAACAAAGCAAACTACTGAAACAAACTGCATTACAAAAGTAGAAGACAGAGGTAGAGATAACCTTATAATGATGATGAAACCATATGCATAAATGATATACTGATTATTTTACCGTTTTCTTACCCTGGTTTTTTTTTTGTTTCTAGGGTATTTTTGTTTCCTTTTTATCTTTTATAAGAACGTTTCAGCTTAGAAATACAAGAAGGGCGCCGATAACTCGAAAAGGATAAAAATGGCAGAAATCAAGCATTAAAGACCAAGGATGCATTTGGAGGCTTAAGTGCACTAGATGCAACCAAGTGCATTTGGAGGCTTAAGTGCACTAGATGCAACCAAGACTTGAAGATTTCTGAAGATTCGAGACAAAAATAAAGATGAAACCAGATTCTCTCGAGCTCTGCATCTAGGATTTCTGCCAGATCACCTACTTGCGTACATAAGAGGATAAGGACGAAAGCTTCGAGAAACATCGAGAGCTCGACCTTATTCACTCCAGTTCGCTCGAGCTTGGTCCATTGTAGATAGACTCGAGCTAAGTCAAAGTTGGGAATGATTCCTCGAAGTGGATAAGCACGGAAGGATCGAGAACCGAATCTAGGTTAGGATAAGTATATAGGGCTCGAACGAATCCAAACAGGTACCTCGAGCGCTCGAGAATCTTTAGAAAGATCTCAAATTTCTTTGCCCACTATAAATAGAGGCACCCTAATCACTTGTATGATATCCACAATTCACATGAAAAAGTTCTAATAAAGGTTGTTCTTCTAAAGTTTTATTTTTCGGTTTAGGTTTTAAGTTTTCCCTAGGGATAAGAGAGATGGTCCTCTGGGTCTGAATCCCTATGAGAGAGTAGTTTCTCTAGTAGGGTAGTAGGATTCTGACCCTAGATCTGTAGATCTGTCGTAGATAGATGAGACTATGCTTGAGAAAGTCTTCATCATGTGTTGACTAATGCTTAAGGATTTTTGGCGGAGCGGAGCGCTGATTACTTGAACATGACAATGATGAGTAACTGAAATTTGGCTACGAAAGTGTTGTTCAAATAAGGTTGTGAACATATCGGTCCCGAATGAATTAATGCTCCCTAGGGGGTGGTTAGGCAGTGTGGAAGTCTCTGGTCTCAACCTTGCAATCTCTAGGGTATGACGGCTATGACCATTAATGTGGCGTAGTTCAATATTCAAGTACTGAGTTTTAGATAAGAACGTAATCAGCATCTGAATAGTCGACCGATCTATAAGATCTAGAGTCTCTTAGATCAGTTTATCGAGGCCTCTACAAATTAGGTTTTAATTTTGGGATGGGATAATAAAAAATTCCCAACGAAACCCCCATAAACACTAAACCCTAGATTACTAGATGTGTACCAAGATTTCATCGTGGATCGACCCCGATCTATACTATAAGTGACTATTAGATGTGTACCAAGATTTCATCGTGGATCGACCCCGATCTATACTATAAGTGACTATCCCGTGCATTTGTGGTTAAGAGAGGGTTTAAACTCCTGAGAGGCTGTCTCTCTGGTGAAAAATAGCACTCCGTTGTTCTCGGAATAAACCCTGAGGATTTCGGCTGTGTCAGTAAATTTGAATCTAAGGATATCAAAGGGAAAAACAATTTTTTGTTGATATGGAAAAGAGATTTGACGTAAATTTTTTTTAGAGATTGTGTGTTCTAGGGAGTGTCTGAAATTTAATGTAGAGGCAATGATTATAAAGAGAAAACTAGGTTAAAATTTTTCGTCTGGCAAAAGAATATTTTGTCTATCAATAAAATATGGTTTTCTGCATCATGGCTCGTTTAGGCACAACACAGCTCGTATGAGCTCAAATCTTCATGGTTGGGCAGAGCATTTTTGAGATGTATGTATTCCAGACACCACGAAGATGCATTCAGTAAATCGGTTATAAATTATAAATTGTAGCTCGGATTAACGTGATAATGGTGGTTAAAGCTGACTCTTTTGATATGTCAGAATACACCAAGAGCAACTCATTTTAAGTTCGAGGTTAATAGAATCGGGATTGCTCATCTATGTTTGTTCAGGCGTAACCACACTCGGCTAGAGCTACACAATTTAGTCTTAGATCTTTAAACCGAACCGTACAACACCCAGTTAGAGCTACGATGTAGTTTAAAACTAAAGCACTGGGTGTTGAATAGATAAAGATACCAATTATTCTCAATTCCTCTGGCCACATCATCCCTTGGTCTTGTAAGACTTGGTAAGGTTTGCTTGTTACAACCTGCAAAACTCCGCCTTGCTTCAGTGGGAGTTCAGCTGTTTAAAACCGACAGAGGTTCTCCTTGCTTTAGCGAGAAATTTTTGGAACTAAGGGGAGCTGCTCTGTTGTAACTGGTTAAATCTCTATTCTTTTGTGTGAAAGTCTGTACCAGAACGCTCACGACTTGTAGAGTTTCATAAGAGTTCTAGGGGTCTAGGGGAGGTGTGTGTTATGAGAATGTCTAGGGGTCTCTATTTATGGAGTTTCATAAGAGGTTACAAAGCAAGATTTATGTCAAAAAGGCATGAAATTGTTACTCTTTAGACGCCATATATGGGATCGATCAATCTATGATACTGTGAACAGTCGATCCTGTTTTTTTTCTTGATGGTTCTTCTCTTTAAACGCGGATCGATCAATCCATTGATGATGGGATCGGTCGATCGCGGCTCCTAGGCCTTTTTCTTCCGGATTTTCTTGGGATTATCCTGTTCTTGACTCTAGGGCCTTCAATTTGCTTTTCTTTGACCTTTATGATGTTCTGGAAGTCTTGAAATGTGTGTGAAAACACTATCTTCTGGTCCAATTCACTTCTTCCTTGATTCTACAAGCTATTCCGTGTTCAGGCGCACTTTGACCTAAAATGAATCGATAGAGACTAAAAAGCATATTAATCCTCTACTTCATTATGCGTAAGAAAATAGGTAAAATATAGGGTAAATAACTCCCTCAGATTTTAATCCTTGCTATTCCTTAATTAAGAAGAAGGGAAAAATAAATGTTTTGGAAGAGGTTTGAAGAATAGACAGGATGACAATGCTTATGTTCTAGCAGATTGAACTCCATCGCCTGCAAACTCACGAAAACTCTAGATCCAGTAAAGTAACACATGTAATTTACCATCAGGATTGCAACTTTACTGTATTCAAGCTTTCATGGCTACTAAGGGAGTCACTGGAATCACCATTGTCATTCCCTTGATCTTTTACTTTTAAACCTATTGTAAGAACATACTCTCACAAGGATTACTGGTATAGGCTTTTGTTGGTGGCTTATGAAGTGTTTAGGCTATATAGCTTATGCCACAAAATCACATCAAGCATTAAATCATTGATGTTAAGCAAGTTCGTGATCGTACTGTTAGTGCCTTAGGTGATGATTTCCTTAGGTTCTTGATACATCGTTCTTTTTACCATTTTAAGCCTTGCTTTCCATACTTTTCAAGATACTTATTTTAGTTTTATTCGTCATCAGTTTAAATCTTAGCAAAAGGAGTGAATGAGCATTATGATTAACAAATGGCTAAAAGAACCAGAAATTGAGCTTATCAGACTAAAGAAGAGGAAGCCCCGACGACTGAGAAGCCAACAGAGACCGAGGTTGAGGCAGAGGTTGCAGTTGCATAGGTAGTGTGGATGAAAGCGGGGGTTGATGATGAGGCGGAGGTGGTGGTTTCTGTGAACGGTCTTGGCTACCACCCGGAATGATGCGATCTTCTGGAAAAAAATATTGAACCACAAGCGGTACAAAAATGCTTAAGACGCTCTTAAACAAATTTGACGAACTTCAGTGGTTCGTGATCATCAAATTGCTTCTGCTTCACAAATTTGAGTTTCATGTTTATCGAGACAAAGATCTGTACACAAGATTCCCCGAGGTTTGATCGAGTAAGATTCTCACCGATCTACAATAAGGAGCCACCCACAGTAGGTCCAAGGAGCCTCTTAAGGATGTGGTGAAGGCAGTGCTCGTCATTCAAACGGACTAGGATGTCATCGTTGTCTTGGATAAAAGCTGACCTGCATCCATTTAGGCGCCACATATCACATATGAGGTCTCTGAATCCACGGAGAGGCTGAAGATAGTTTATAGTATGGACAGGGAGAGAGTTGTGAATTTCACGGTTTGTGAAGGTTTGGAGTTTCGAGAGATTTTCTCTGATGGATCCTACATACCCAAATTAAGAGATGTGATATTCTCTGAAATGTCAGAGGAATCCATTATAAGGAGAACATAGGGTACTAAATATCAAAGACAAAAAGATTTGAATAGTAAATGCGATATGAAGAGAGAAGAGGGGTGAAAAATCAAATAAATTTTAAAGGAAAAAAAAACATAACCAAAATCGGCCATAGATATGCTCGGGTTTAGAAGAAAGAGACTTGTGACAGAGGGAAAATGTTGATGGAAAGACATCTTGTGGCTTATAAAAGGAAAGAGAGAAAGGAGAGTCGAGAAAGAAAAAGAGAGATTTTTCTCTGAAGTTCATCTTCTTCTCACTTCTTCTTTTCCCACTCACTCGCGCGCGTGGTGCATCTCTCCGGTGTCGGAGGCTTCCTCAGCTCCGTCATCGGCTTCTTGGTCGTCGTAAGTATATAGATCGGCCTTTTCTCTCTCGGTTCAAGGCTTTCTTAGGTGTTAGATGATGAAGAATGTGGTTCTCTGCTTTCGATTTATCTCACGCCTTGGATCTTACCCTTGTTCGTGGGCATCAACTAAGATCAGAAGGTTTTCACCTTCTGTGTCTCCTTTTCTCGAGCTCACTGCAACACCAAGAGAAATAGAAGCTTAGCATCTCATTAGCCATCTTTTCGTCTTGAAAGGTTTTTATCCATTTCCGAGATGTAAATCTGTACTTAAGACTCAGAGCCAAGTCTTCTTCAACACTTCTCTTCCCTAGCTGATCAACCGGAGATCGATAAAGCCTCACCGTTAGGCCCGTTACTCCTGCAGCATCATTCACCACCATCATGAGAGAGGCCTCTCCACTGTTCTGGCGCTCTGAATAAGGAAGGAAGACAAGCTTCAATCGACAGGTACTCATACATTATTTTCATCTAAGATGACACCGAGACTCTTTATGGGATTTTGGATGGTTAAAAACCATATCAAGATGTCAAGCTCTGCTGATGATACTAAGCGTTTAATCATGAATCTTCCCTTTCCTCTGTTTGGTTTGAAGTAGTTGGGGCTCCCTCTATAGTTTTTGATCAGACAAATCTTCCCCATAGATGCGGCGTTTTCCTTCGATGGCGTCTCAGATTAGGTATAGATTTGTTTGGTACTATTGGGCCTTAATGTTTGATCTGTGTGGCCCATAAATATGTTTCAAGACTTTGTCTTATTTTCATTCTAATAAATTAAACGACGACCGAAAAGAAAAAAAGAGAGTCGAGAAAGAAGGTGGCAGAAGAAAAATCTATCGACGACAAAATAAAAAAGAGAGAGAAAACATCCATGAGAAAAACACCAGAGGAAAAAAAGGGAAAAATGTCGATTAAACCCTCAACTTATATATTCACCCAAAAAAACACATGTATTCCATCGGATTAAAAATAAAACAAGATACTTTTATATTTACTCGTTTTAAACCAAAAACTTTCAAATTCAACCCAAAATTAGACAAAATCACTTGACGGGAAAAAATAACGGTGTTAATTAATGGATGACGTGGCGATGACGCACCCAAAATAAAACAAGATACTTTTACATATACCCGTTTAAAACCGAAAACTTTCAAATTCGATTTAAAATTAAGATACTTTTACTTTTCGGTTAAATTAATATATATATATATATATATTATATTTGTATATGAGGTTTTTAACGTGTATACTTGTATCCACGTTATCGCCACGTCGTCTGTTAATTAACACCGTTATTTTTCCGTTAAGTGATTTAATTTTGGGTCAAATTTGAAAGTTTTCGGTTTAAAACGGGTATATGTAAAAGTATCTTGTTTTATTTTGGGTCCGTCATGTTTTCGGTTTAAAACGGGTATATGTAAAAGTATCTTGTTTTATTTTGGGTCCGTCATTGCCACGTCATTCGATAATTAACGCCGTTATTTTTTCTATTAAATGATTTAACGTCATGTCTAATTTTGAGTCAAATTTGAAAGATTTCGTTTTAAAACGGGTAAATATAAAAGTATCTTGTTTTGTTTTGCGTCCTATAAAGTACATGTGTTTTTTTGGATAAATATATAAGTTCAGGATTTGATCGACATTTTTCCCGAAAAAAAAAACCATTTTGGCATTGTCTTCTGGGCATTTTTTTTTATTACAGCCTATTTTAGCTGAAGTCCATTTCTTTTCTTTTTTCTGCTTGGCATTAAACAATCGTAAATCAAGCACGAAATCAGATGACTAGCATCCGTTGACGAGGATATATCCAAAAAAACAAAATGCAGAGAGAAGCCACACATATAGAACCCGTATTAGTTTGTACGACTATATATTAGATATAACTCAATATTATCTTCCTTTCGGGTTATTTTTTGAAAAGAATATTTTAAGAGTATGTTGGAACCGGAAACAGGCAAGGCTCATTGCTGACGAAGATCTCTCAACCATCTTTTAATCTCCACGATTTGCTTGGGTATCCAAAATGTCCGAAAAGGTGACCTACACAAGTTTCAGACAAAATGAATCAGAAAATAGCTGGATGGTTATATATAACAAATCCCAAGTTTGTCATGTTCTACAAGCAATCTATTCTTGTTTACATGACATATTTTCACACGTTTGTTCTCTGATTGTTCACACTTTTTTTGCAACTAACGTAACGTCTATCGAAAGTGAAAAGGTCAAAACAGTTTGAGTGGATTCTGCTAAATTATGAAAAAAATCATATCACACACCATTTGGTCACTAACCTCGGGATTACTACACCTTTTGAATTTAAGCACGATAGGGTGTGAGATCAATTTGGAGCCGCTGCTTTCCTTTCGTGACCCTCTGCCAAAAAAAAAATGTGTACAGGAAGGCAACAGATTCTTCAAACAACAATGGGAACCATAATAGAGCAGCAATAAATAATTCATGGATTGAAAAGGCTTACAGCAATTGCAATGAGCTCTTCCAGGAGTTCTTCTAGATGACGCAAAGGCTTTAACAAAGAAAAAAAAAACAATATAAGAATTTTCACTTAATTGAAAGAGAAATATGTATTCCTCTGTATCTATTTAGTAATGACATAAAACTCACCCATTGAGTTGGACCATCAACTGGAGCCCTTAGAGGATCATCATGAACCTGATCATAATTGAAAACAAGAGAGCCCAGGAGAGTATGAAGAATAATCTGATGAATTTTGCTAAAATATCTTGTTTGAACTGATGTGGTATGGCCAAAGTGGTATCAAACAAAGTATTGTACCTCCATAAATATTCCATCGACGCCAACTGCTACAGCTGTTCTTGCTATGCATGGTATTAATTCTCGAAGGCCTCCACTAGCAACACCACCACCATCCAACTACATAAAAATGTAATGCTTGTGTTCAAAAATACTGCTGGATTAAAAAAAAATAACTAAATAAGTTACTCTTCGGAAGGACCATACCTTCTTGCCTGCAGGTTGTTGCAGTGAATGGGTTATATCAGCGACCTGCCAAGAATTGAAACGTGTACGTTAAATTGTAAATTGACAAACAAAGATTATAAGGCAGATTGGCAGAATAAGCAATACTAAAAAGAAAAGATAACGCAAGAGACATACAACAGGACAATTAGCTATAAGCAATACTAAAAAGAAAAGATAACGCAAGAGACATACAACAGGACAATTAGCTTCTCTCATCCACTCGAAGTTTCTTGGATCTACTATCAAATCATCTGATAATCAAAACCAAAAAAGAGTATCAGTCAGCCAATTTTAAAGGCAGGCCAATCTTTTTGGCACCCGTTGATGTATACTTTAGCAATCCTTTTTAAAATAAATATCTACGCTGCTAAATTCCTGGACACCAAGATCATCTTAAAATCTGCTTTCCCACATTCAAAATCTGAAAATCGGTTGCTGAAAACTTACTGTATCCAAACATGGTTCCTCTTTCACAAACCATCACATTTGGATTTCCAGCCAGTCTGATCTTCTCGGCTGAATTTTCCATGACCTTAGCATGTGTATACTCGGTCATAAAAAAATGTACAGCAAAAAGTTTAGACCAGCTTGAAATATGCAGAGTAAAGAACTCACAGACGGAGCACAGAATTGTCCTTTCTTAATATGGATAATTTTTCCTGTTTGTGCAGCCGCAACCAGAAGATCTGTCTGGAATTACAATTAACAGCTTGAATAATCAACGATATAATAAATATTAATCCAAGATTGAAAGTTTGAAAGCTACAAACAGAAGCTTTGAGGAAAATATGGCCAGAGACTCAGAGTCTCACCTGGCGACATAAGAATGCTGGAATCTGAATTATATCTGCAACCTTTCCAACTGTGTCACACTAAGAAAATAAATAATACATCAGAAGGTACCAAAGACTTGCTAACTAATATCAGTTATCTGATGTGAATACATTAATTTATACCTGGTGGGATTCATGAACATCAGTTACTATTGGTAGGTCATATGCTACTTTCACCTTCTTTAATTTATACCTGGTGGGATTCATGAACATCAGTTACTATTGGTAGGTCATATGCTACTTTCACCTTCTCAAGAATCTGCATTGGAGAACCATCACTGTGAACATCAGTATTTTTGTACAGAAAAAAAAAGAAGCAATTTCATGTTGAAGTAAATGGTAGCACCATAGGTGAAAAGTAATGCAATTATGCCATCAATACAATCCAAAGGTCCTCGAAGAACATAGAATTAGTTTACATATATACGATTCATTTGACATCAATACTATGTAAAGGTCCAAAATCCACAGTCCTAGCATCCAAATCATCTATATGTAGACATCCCAGGGACATAGAATGGATTAAGGGTACACAGGGAAAGATACCTTCAGACCCTCAGCCATGCCAGGACCACGAAATGACTTTGAAGAAGTTCTATTGGCTTTATCAAAACTTGACTTGAAAACCAGAGGCAACCCAACTCTGCACCATTTACATACAAAGACAAACAAAAACCACATCATTAGAAAAGTTGAGTTCATCTCACAAGAACGAATATTTTAAGATTGAATGTCCACTATAACCAATTAGCATATGCCAATTAATACACATTCATACAAAGATCTCTCAGCCAATGGTGTAAGAAACACACGTAAAAGCATCACAGGTACGGAATAACATACTTTGTCGCAATGTCTTTAATGTGCTTTGCCATTCGAAGAATATGCTCCTCGGATTCGATCACGTTTGGACCAGCCAACAAGAAGAATGGTTCAGCATTCTATACATAGTTAACATATTTTGTCATCAAACACAAATTTTATAATGAAAGCGAACAGTCGACATTCTAAAGATAAATAGGCGAGATTCAAAAACCTTCAGCTGATTGTACAGTGGTGATGGTGCCGACATTCTTTTCGTCAAATGAGTAACCGGAATTCTAAACCGATGACAAAATTCGAGTCAGAATCCAAAAAATCTAAGAAGCCAAAGTCTTTCTCCACACGGATCTGCAGCGAAACAAAAGAGTGATGGAGTGCTAAGGAATCTGACCTTTAAGCTTGATCTCGAAGTTTCTGAGTGAGTGAGTGTAGTGAAAGGAAGTGAGATCCCCTCTCATCTTAAGCGCGTAGCACGCTGTTTGGATACACGGACTGTGAGATGTTGTTTGGATATACGGCCTCATTCATTCCTATCCAGGATAAGGACGTACGAAGTTTCTTAGAGATTAATTTTCTTTTTTGAACTGAACTGAGCGATTAATTAATCTTGTAAACTTGTCTCTCATTTCCCTGCAATTTACTTTTTTTGTATCAAAACGACAGAACCTTACCAATTTTCTTCTTTTTGTCAAACGAACCTTACCAATTTCAATCGACCAGAAGTGAATTACGCTACAAAGTACAAAGTAACAATGATTTAAAGGCCTAAATATAATTTCCATTATATTTCCAGACAAGCATTAACAAAGAGAGATCCAAAACAGAACCCAAGTAGAAAACAATCACGGGACATTCACAAACCCATGACTTTTGTCTCCTCTGTTAGAACGCTCTCGATGACATGAGTTGTTTGGGAGGTGACATAGACCTTAGCTCAGGAGCTGAGCTTGGGAACATCACGTTCAGTTTATGCATCAATATATCTGACCGAGATGGAATTTCGTTCAAAAGAAATTGTTGCACGATCGGTTTCTTGAACCACTCCATGACCAAATCACCTGGTGCCCTCAACACAACTTTGCTTACCTCAAAAGGTGACTCAACGGAGCTCAGCATCTGAGCAATTACAATCTTCAGCGTCGGTCCTGTGACTAGCTTTATCCGTCTTGGGACTACACCGTAGTAAAGCATTCGTTTTCTGAACCTGTGGAGTGTGTGAACCACAGCTATAAGAGCGGCTCCAACCGATAAATTTCTCACATCGAGAGACCATGCAATATGTTGATCAAAGACGATGGCTTTTGGAAAGAGTTTGTTTTCGTAGGCTACTTTCCAGACACAACGAGCTCGGTTTATCTGACCCATTAAGACAAGGTAGTTGAGAAGGACGTTGACAAAATATCTAGCAGCTCCTTCTTCAAGTTCATAATCAATCCCTTGGTAAAACTCTCTGACAAACGTTAGAACTGGTTGTTTCCTCTGTTCTGGACCCGTGAAGAGACCACACATAAATGCATGAGCTTTGTGTTTGGTAGCGCTGAGAATTGACATCAACTGCCTCTCTTTATCTTCGTCTTGGCATCGGACAAGGTGGGCGAGGATCGAAGTGTAAAGCACCAAGTCAACTTTTCCAGAAGAATGAACGAGTGTCTCAAGCAAAGGCCTAGCTGAATCGTATAGACCATTTTTCATGCATGATTCAAATAACTGCCTGATGATGAAATTGTTTGTTTTGATTCCTGATGAACCCATAAACCTAAGCCACTTCAATGCAAGATCAACAGAAGCATCTTTAATATATATCATCAGAACATCGCTAGCGCAGACATCGACAGAATAACCCATTGCTTTCATCTCAAGTAGTATCTTCCCAGCAACATCAACAAGTCTTTTGTTCGCCAGAAGTGTAAGAAGGGAAATATAACTGCTCAGGCCAGGCCTTAACCCAGCATTAGTCATCGAGTTATAGATCCTCATTGCAGAGTCTATTTGCCCGGATCCAGCGTGCATCTCTAATAGACACGAATATGTGGATGGTGTTGGTAGAAACCCAGCTTTCTCCATGTCGCTGAAAACTGACATTGCTACTTCAAGCTTTCCTGATTTTGCATGGGATTCAATGATCATTGTGTACAATCCAAAGTTAGGCCTGAAACCTGACTTCTTCATCTCATCCCAAAGCCTAAGAGCAGTATCCAGCTTGCCGGCTTTAGCATATGAATCAATCAAAGAAACAAACATAGTAGCTGATGGCCTATGGCCAAAACCCTGCATTTCCATGTAAACCTTCATTGATGTGTCCAACCTTCCAGCTTTCCCCATTGAATCAACAAGTGAAGAGAACACACTAAAGCTTGGTCGGAGATTCCTTTCTTTCATTTGCTGAAAAAGCTTGAAAGCTGCATCAAGACGGCCGGATTTGGCCAAGCTTGGAATTATTAACTCATAAGTTGACCCATCCAACAAAGAATCAGTTTTCTCCATGCTCTCATAAATCTCAAACGCCTTGTACGGAAGACCCTTGTTCAGAAATAATGTCATGAGATTATTATATGTCTGGGTATCAATTTTGCATCCAGATTCTTGGGCCTTTTTGAAACAACAAAAAGCAACCTCCAATTTCTCAGCTCTGGCCAAATACTGAATCACTTGGTTATAGGCGCCAAGCGACATATCACTGTGACTACTCGAGTCTTGAACCATCTCCTCAAACAAAGATTGAATCCCTACAAAATCTTTGACCTGGTTCAATCCATCAAACAAGACGACATAGCATTCATCCGAAGGAATATACCAAGGCTGCTTCTTAGCCCACCTGAAAAAACTCAGTGCCGCATCAGAATCTTTAATAATCTTCAGAGACTGCATAATATGAACCATATTCGGCACAAACTGGAGTTTGTCCAATTGAGTCTCCAACTCTGGTCCCCATTTCCACCTCTGCACAACTTCAACAATCTTTGAAACAGCAGAAGCATTCATGTAGGGCTTCTTCAACCCACCAACCATTACATGATCATCAAGCCCTGGCTTGAAACAGCAGAAGCATTCATGTAGGGCTTCTTCAACCCACCAACCATTACATGATCATCAAGCCCTGGCTCTACTGATCTTATTCCTTTACCGCTGTGTAATACACTACCCGACTCATCTAAATACTCGACCTCTTCCGTCCAGCCTCTAGATTCACTACTTCCGCTCTTATCATTACTGAATCTCCTGATATTACTCCGACTTTGTTTCGTTAACCCAACAAAATTAAGATCTCTCGGTACAGAAGAGTGAGGACAGAAGCCATTTCTAACCGCAAAATAGCTCAATAATCGGATGTTGATGGAGATACTAGGGTTTAGTAGAGCAGGAGAAAGCAGTGGAGCCCCAGAAATGGTACTCCTGCTAAACGTGAATTTGAGATTTCTGGGAATTATTTTCGCGGTTCTTCCACGGATCATCGAAGACATAGACGGTGTTATTGGGTCATATAGAATTATAACTGAAATTTGAGGAATCAATCCAAACCTGATCTCCAGGGATGGCAGCTTCACTCCTCGGCTTAAACCCTAAAAAAAACTAAACCACGGAAAATGTCAATTAAACGCCAAATTTGTGTATACCCAAAAATAAATCTCTTTACACTTGAAATCAAACATGTACTGCCCAAATCCGACCAATATATTTCCCTTAATTTATCCAAAATAAAACACAAATTTTCAAAATCGATTCCTTTTGAGACATAAAGTTAAATAGTCAGACGGAGATAAGTAACACGGTTGAACTTCGTTTGATATGGACGTGAAGTTTGTTTTTTTTTTTTTTTCACTTAAAGTCATAATATATTGGATAAGCTAACAAAGGAAGGGCTCAGCCCCGAAAACTTAGAAGAAGGCCCAAATAGCCCAAATGACCCAATAAAGAGAATAACACAATAATTAGAATTGACCTTAGGTCCAAATTAAAAACTTAAAAAACAAAAGCCCAAAAGGCCCAACAAAGTGAAACCCTAGCGACGAAGAGGTGCGCCGCCACAAAGATGGGGTGAGGAAGCTGCAACGTTTGTAGATAAGACCGGAATCCATGGCCAAAGAGCTTCGGACGAAGAGAAAAGGTTGAAGGAGCTTCATGCTTCTATCTAGAGGGATCACACCGGAGCCGCCGATGACGTGGAGGAACCACCAAAGATCGCGCCTGGTTCATCAACTCTCGAAATCACCTTACCTTTACTACTATGGACTCCAAGGGGACAACAGAAAACACCGGCTAAAACCAGCAAGTGGGGCGAAGCCCGATCTCTTCGTGATAACAACAGAGACTACCACCGACGGACGGGAAACTAAGCCGTCATGTATCCGGTGAAGAATAACCGGTTTACATACGAAACCTATGAAATCCGACCAAAAGATGTAAATACAAAGTCGTCGCTACACGAACCTGAGAGAGCGTTACATGTGCACAGAGACTTAGGATCGCTGATTGCCGTTGAAAAAGATGCTTCGCCGCTCGGAAAGACTTCTCCGCCGTGGACCACCGTTTACTCCGGCAACCCCAATCATTACAAAAAGACCTCCAAAAGTATTTATTCGCAAAGGGGAACGTAACCGTAGCGCTATCTTAGCTGCAGTCGGTCGTCCCAACCACTTCCGCCGTCTTCTCAAATCTCCGCCTGAGGAAAGAAGGTGGAGAAAAATTGAGAAGAGAGAGAAACTTCTCGACGTGAAGTTAAACTGTGCTTTTTAAGCTTTTAATAACACAGGCAAAATGTAATAATAAAAAAAAAAATTCTAAAATTTTACTCGACCTCATTTTAATACGCAAAAAAACCCAACTTCCCCTCCCTAAATCAAATAGTGTTCATTATTTCCTCCTTACCAAATCGGTGAAATTATATAAGCTCTCTATACCTATGAATAAAGCAACTAAGCTCTTTATACCTGTAAATAAAGCAACTGTCTATAGTGAATTTAATCCAGTTTGTGATGTCATTGGTGAATTTATCCAGTATGTTATTGATATAGTTTGTGATGGAATCTAAGAGACATTGAGTTTAACCCAGTAAGATAACAATGAAGCATAACCCAAATCAGTTCTTATCGAGTTGACTAGTAAGCTTATATTGTTTTGTCGATTGTAGAGATTCATATCAATATAGGCTCATTGTTTTTAATTTTATTGACTTTGTTATTTGGTAAATTTCTAGGAAGTATTTGGTAAGTTTGGATTTGGATCTATGCGCAGGATGCAAAGATCAAATCAGAAGGAGTTAGGCTACAATACAAACTAATCTGTTATGGAATCTGATTCCTGATAGAAGATTTGATAAGTGGAATCATACCAACCGAGTCTATATGAAAGAGTTATTAGTTTTGCAAGTCAATTGGATTCTAACTTAACAGGATTGGACCTCCTAATTATTTGGAGATCTTTGATCCGATGAGCCGAAATTTAGAATACAACTTAATTATTTCCAAATGTTAACTCATCAAGGACAAAATCTGAGGCTTGAAATCATATTGAGCTGAATTTAAACGAGGGAGTTATTAATTTTTTCAAATAAATATATCATGCACTTACTTCATTTGAAAGCTGAGCGATTAGAGGGATTTCAAGCTTATGGTTGGCGACCAATAGAGCTTCTATATCAAACAGAGGAGGGCTGCCGCATTGTTTCCCCCTCTGCTATGTCGTTTCTCAGCTTTCCTACCCGAACTTTTCATCTCTCTAAAAGTTTCCCTAAAAAAAATCGTTGTTGTAATACACCACCTACTTATCTTCCCCTCATAAACCACCACTTAAAATTAAAGCAAAATATTGATTCAAAATTGGTTTAGTAAATCTCGTAATTGAACCCAAAATTGAGCCTCAACACTGGAATCTTAAATTAAACCACAATAAATCCGGTTTTGTCATTTAAAATCGACTTTTCATCTCTAAAATTCTCATTCTCGTCACTTTTTGCAAAATTAGGGTTCTTAAATAAACTCTCAAATATCTTCAATTGAGCGTGAAATTAAGTGAATGAAAGTGACAAAAGGATACAATCTGATGTTTTGGATCAAGATAATCCAGAATTTGTCGTCAATCTAAAAACTGAACGGTAGAATTATTTTGATTCCGAATAAACTCCAAACCGAATAAACCAAACCGAGAAAACCAAATAAACCGAATGTTCGAACTATATCAATTATTACAATAGGTAACTACATGCCATTGTCCCTTAAACATTTGAACCGTAAATACCCAAAAAAAGGGTTTCCAAGTATATGTCCAATATATTTCCAAATTATAAACAATGTTAGATCAAACTTTATTACATCTTAGATCAAACTTTATTACATCGATCCAAAATAAAACAAAAATGATCATGCGTTTTATTTAAAGCACTAATTTTCAATGTAATTGTTAATCTCTCTTGTTCTTATAGTTTGTTTTGGGTTTAAATTTGTTTACCATAAGAAAAAGATATGGCGGAAAAATTATAGACATGTTGAAGAAGAAAAACAATTGGTTATTTCGGAAATTGATCGAAAATACCGAAAACCCCGAAAAAACCAAACCGAGAAAACTGAACCGAATAAACCGAAATCCGAACCGAAAAAACTGAACCGAATAAACCGAAATCCGAACCGAGAAAACTGAACCGAATAAACCGATATTTTTTCTCGGTAAATTTATTTATATTCAGAATAAATCGAAAACCGAATAAACCGAACCGAATAAACCGAACCGAATAAACCGAACCGAATAAACCGAATGCCCAGACCTATATCAAGTCATGAAATTATTCTAAAGATTATCAACTACATCTATGAAAAGAAGTCTAACCTTCTTTTTGAATATGAAGAGCAAACTAAATGAATAGGATTTTATCTTTAATATTTGGGTGAAAGGTCTGCAGCCCCACAGTTTCAAACATATCGCTCTCAGTTCACGATTTTTAGACTTTGGTCTGGATCCACCCAAAACAAATTTAATTTTATGTAACTCCCTAGTTTTAAGAATAATGGTCTCAATCTCCATGGAACGTTTAGTGCATTTAGATAGTGTTTAAAATTAAGTTTTGATTTTAGAATAAAAATAATCCAGTTACCATCAAACTAAATCGATTTAATTTTGTTAAAAGCTTGATTGATTTTGCTTTTATAAATTTCCTATTAAAAATATTTAATCATTTAAATCGTGATTTATATTAAATTATGAATAAATTATAAAACAAATTAAAATACGTACTAGTTAGTTTTTTATCTATGTATATTAATTGTGTTTTTAATAAATAGTAAACTTAAAATGAAAATGAATGACTCGGTTTATAATTCACTTTGTAAATATCTCAAAATTTTATTTTTATAACAATTCAATTACTTGATTTATAATTCACTTTGTAAATCTCTCAAATTTTCATTTTCATAATTCAATTATTCGGTTTATAATTCACTTTGTAAATCTCTCAAATTTTCATTTTCATAAAAATTCAATTATCGGTTTATAATTCACAAAGTGACATAAATTCAATTACTCGTTTTATAATTTCACATTTTAAATCTCTCAAAATTCAATTGTTTGGTTTATAATTCACTTTGTAGATCTCTCGAAATTTCGTTTTCGTAAAAAATTCAATTATTCACTTTATAATTTACTTAGTAATCTCTAAAAATTTTATTTTTTATAAAATATATATTATCTATTAAAAAGTAATTAATATACATAGAGAAAAATCTAATTGGTACGTATTATAATTGATTTTATAATTTAATAATTAATCGATTATAAAATCACGGTTTTACATGATTAAATAATTTTAATAGGAAAATTATAAAAGAAAAATCATTCAAGCCTTTACAAAAAATTAAATCGATTTGGTTTAGTGGTAACTGGATTATTTTTAGATAAAATTAAAACAAAATTTTAAACGTTATCTAAACATACTAAAAACTCCATGGGGACTGTGGCCATTATTTTTAAAACTAGAGAGTTATAGACCATTAAAAAAAAATTGGGTGAATTCAGAACAAGGTCTAAAAACGTGGGGACTGAATCCGATATGTTTCAAACTGTGGGGCTGAAAACCTTTCACCCTTAATATTTCATACGTTTTCTTTATTATTATTTTAAGTTCAACATAAAAGGCACTATTGTGATATTCATACTTAAGATTTTGAAAATTGAAAAGAATTTTTTTTTTTTGGTCCTCTTTTATTAATGAAAGAAAGAAACTTTACAACTTACTAAGTAACAAATACTTAACGAAAATGGGCCAGAATATAGATAAGGCCCACGAAAACACAAATCATTCCTAACACTAGGACAAAGAATGTCGTCAAAGCGTCTTCACCTACGGCGGACCAAAAGATGGAGATGGGGCCGCGACTGCTTACACAAACAGAGGGGAGTAAAGAATCATCATTAAATCTTAGTAAATCCATGGTAGAGCTTGTTGTCTGATAAAGTTTTAACCCATCCAAAAGCCGATGAAGAGCCTCGGTGACATCTAGATGTAAAGAAATGGAGAAATACCTGTCAAATGAAGCTTGCATTCCTTCTTTGTCTGATCGGCAGTCAGCGGAGAGGCCTCTCTCATGAAGACGATGGACAGTGCTGATAGGAGAAACGGGCCCGACGATAAGGCTTCAGTCAGCGGAGAGGCCTCTCTCATGAAGACGATGGACAGTGCTGATAGGAGAAACGGGCCCGACGATAAGGCTTTATCGATCTCTGTTTGAAACAGCTAGAGAAGGAAGTTCTGAAGAAGACTTGGCTCTGAGTCTTGGGTATGAAATGGGAGAAACCATGCCAAACAAGAAGATAACCCCTGAATCAAGACCTTCAAATCCTCTGGTGAAGCAGAAAGTTCGAGAAAAGGAGACACAGATGGTGAAGAACCATCAAATCTCGGTGATGCCCGCGAACAAGGAGAGATCCAAGACTTGAAATAATCAAATCGAAGTCGGAGAACACCATCTTCATCGTTTATCACAAGACTTTGAGACCTTGAACCGAGAAAAGAGAGGTCGATCTACTATCTACGACGACCAAAAGAGCCGGTACCGGAGCTAAGGAAGCCTCCGGAACCGGAGAAAAGCACCACGCCCGCGAATGAAAGTAAGAAGACGAGGAGCGGGGGAAGCCTCAAGAGAATACTCTCTCTCTCTAAAAAGAAGAGAGAGGAATCGTGAGCTATATTAAAATTGAAAAGAATAAGTTTCTTTGTTTCTTTGGAATAAAATTTTCTCTCTATTTCTGTGATTCCTTAGAATATAAGAATTTAAAGTCCAAGACTCATATTTTGGCTCTTGTTGGGTTCAAAGGGATTACAACAGACTGAAAATCCTCCAAGATTTAAAGTCCATACATAATACTCCAGAACTCAAAAATACTCCAGAACTCAAATATATCCGAGGAAACACCCAGCTATCACATCATTTCTTCACTTGTGGAAGATGTTATTGGATTGTATCGCAAGCATCATCTTCGATAACAATTTCATTAAATCTCGAAAGTACACAATAGTGAAGCGAATTCTTCAGCCAAAAAAAGTAGGATTAGAAGAATCACGAGTAGTCGAGCTAATTAACTCGAGTGGAATCAAGACGACAAAAAAAAAAAAAAAAAAAAAAAAAAAAAAAAAAAAAAAGAATATAAGAATTTAGACTTATCACACAAGTTCTTCTTTGTATGGCGTCTCTCGATCCACCCTTCTACCTCCATCCTCGACCATAGAATCTTCTTGATGCTTATACAGGCCAAGGAATATTCGCCAACTCTCTATCAACCACGGTTCTTGCCATCACTCGACCATCCAAACCTACCTTGACGCTTGTACAGGTCAAGGCATATTCAATCATCCTTCCACACCATGGTTACAAGTAGTCTCACCATTTTGGGGCTACATCAGTGTCGATACCCTGTATCGATAACCAGAAAGAACGATCGTCGCTCCGTCTAGCTTTATCGCGAAACACCGCCCAGTTCAGAGGGTGAAAACCAAACCCTGTCATCGCGAGATCTGTATGAGCTACAAACTGCGATACAAAGGCAGAGAGATGGCTCTGGAATGATGATAGAGGCGTAGAAAGATAAAGAACCGAGATCTAACAAGAACGCGACCTCGAAGGTTTTCAAGAACTATCTCATATGGATCATCAAAACGAGACATAGCCTGTAAGAGAAGTAAGAACAACTGTCTGGAGTATATACACCAAAAAAGACGACCGACGATGTATCAGTAAAATCACATGTGCCGTCACTGAATCGAACAAAACGAGATTTTTTCTTTCACAACCCATTGAAATGATAAGGAAAGAGAGAGGAGAATGTTATGCAACAACTTCAAAATTTGTTATAAAAACTTTTTTTTATGTTTGAATATAATATAGCATTAAGACGGAAGTAAAGTAAAAATTACTCTATATATTGAAGAACAGATTTATTTTTGTTTTTTTGTTAGGTGATACTAAACTCTTTTACATTCCTCACCACTTTCCAAAATTGTTTCCAATCTAAGCTCTGATCAAATACTAGTTTATTTTGGGTCAAGAACACCCTATGGTTTACCAACATATTAAAAGAGTTTTTAGTGACATGGCAACAAAAAAAAAGCCCAAATATTATTAAAAACTATATCACTTATGAGAATATTCCATATTGTCATTTTTATTTGCCACTGTATCATATAAACATAATACTTTTGGTTTATCAAATACAATTTATTATAAAAAAATGTTGATATACGAAGAGTAAAAGAGAAAGGAATAAAATCAATAATAATACTTTTTTTATATCAAACTTTTATACCATGTACCACGCCCAACTTTTCTATTAATTAATAAAATTACTATCGACAAAAAAAAAAAAAAAAAAAAAAAAAAAAAAAAAAATTTTTTTCTGAGGCTTATTCATCACTACGGTTGAAGAAGAATGCTCATGATCATCGAATCAAGAAGAAGAAGAAAATGGATCCAAAGTTGTTGTTTTGTTTACCTCAAGGAGATGCATTGTTTAATCCCCTTAATACGATGTTCATTCAAATGGCTTGCATTCTCGTCTTCTCTCAATTGTTCTATCTCCTTCTTAAACCCTGTGGCCAAGCTGGTCCCGTTGCCCAGATTCTCGTAAGTATATTTTCTTTTCTTGTATTCCAAGTAACAACCTATTTTTTAGGGCTTCCGACAATTTTTTCAAATTTTTTTAACAGGCTGGGATCGTGTTGAGCCCTGTTCTGCTCTCAAGAATCCAAGAAGTGAATGAATTCTTCCTGCAGAAAGACTCAGCAGATTATTACGCTTTCTTCTCATTCGCTTTAAGAACATCGTTCATGTTCTTGATCGGTCTTGAAGTCGATTTACATTTCATGAAACGAAACTTCAAGAAAGCTTCCGTGATAGCCTTCAGTTCCTTCATGGCTTCTACCCTTCTTAGTGTCGCCTTCTTATATTTATTAATCCCTTTGTTTCAGATTAAAGAAGATTACTTCACATTTTTCCTAGTTCTTTGCATTACCTTGTCAAACACGGCATCTCCTGTTGTCCTACGTTCAATCACTGATTGGAAACTCAACACATCTGAGATCGGACGGTTGACAATCTTCTGTTCATTGGTCATCGAAACAACAAACGTCATTGTCTACACTATAATCATCGCCTTCATCTCTGGATCTATGATTGGTAATCTCTTCCTCTTTGCTTTCGGGACCGGAGCCTTAATCCTGCTCAACAGATTCTTAGCTTTATGGCTCCCAAAGAGGAACCCTAAGGAGAAGTACCTATCAAAGGCTGAGACTTTAGTTTTCTTCATCTTCCTTCTCATCATCGCAATAACCATCGAATCCTATGATGTGAATTCCTCGGTTTCGGTTTTCACCATTGGCTTATTGTTTCCGCGACAGGGAAAGACTCACAGAACGTTGATTCAAAGGCTTAGTTACCCAATCCACGAGTTTGTTCTTCCGGTTTACTTTGGTTACATCGGGTTCAGGTTCAGCATCATCAGTTTAAGCAGAGACTATTACATAGGTCTAGTTATTATAGTAATTCTATCCATAGTTGGGAAATATATTGGTGTAATAACCGCTTGTATGTACTTGAAGATCCCCAAGAAACATTGGCTTTTCTTACCCACCATTCTTTCTGTTAAAGGCCATGTTGGTCTTATTGTTCTCGACTCAAACTTTTCCGAAAAGGTAACTTTACATACGATTCTGCTATGTGTCTATCATTCACAATTATCGTTTAGTTTGCATACTTATGGTTTGCGATTCTTTGTGTAGAAATGGTGGACAACAACAATACATGATATGGTAGTGGCTGCTTTGGTGATCACGACGCTAATAAGTGGTGTGCTTGCGTCTTTCATGCTGAAAGCAAGAGAGAAAGACTTTGCTCACGAGGAGACTTCACTTATATCTCACGGCACGAACAAGGAGTTACGCATTTTATCCTGCGTGTACGGAGTCCGTCATGCTCGAGGTGCCATCTCTCTTATCTCGGCTGTCTGCGGTTCTCGTGGTGCTTCTAAGGCCTTCACGCCTCTTCTTATGCACCTCGTCCCACTTCCCAAGAAACGAAAAACTGAATTATCGTATCACGAGCACCGCGAAGATGGAAATGCGTACGGAGATGATGAATTCGGGACCAACGAAGCATTAGAGATCAACGATTCTATTGATTCGTTTGCTAAAGACAGTAAAATCTTGATCCAACAGGTGAAAATCGTGACGCAGATGACTAATATGCATGAAGAGATCTGTAACGCAACAGAGGATCTTCGTGTTTCGGTTGTATTTTTGCCGTTTCATAAACATCAGAGGATCGACGGGAAGACTACAAATGACGGGGAAATATTCAGACAGATGAACCGTAATGTTCTAAGGCATGCTCCGTGTTCTATCGGTATTTTTGTTGACCGAAACATAACTGGGTTTCAACAGCCGCACGGGTTTGATTCGGTGCAACATGTAGCTGCATTGTTCTTTGGTGGTCCAGATGATCGAGAGGCTCTAGCTTTGTGCAAGTGGCTGGCTAACAACACTCTCATTCATCTCACAATCATACAGTTTGTGTCGGAGGATTCAAAGGCAGAGGCTTCAGTAGGTAATCCTACGTCAGGAGACAATAACGAAGTTTTCATGGAAGTTCTGGCAAGGGACCAAACTGAACAAGAAACAGATCGAAACTTCTTAGAAGAATTCTACAATAGGTAATTAACTCATACTCTGTTTTTGTGAATGCTATGTTTCCTGCCTTTTCAGCAAAGAAACAACTTTTGGTATTCTGATACAGATTTGTAACGACGGGACAAGTGGGGTTTATAGAGAAGATTGTGAGCAGTGGACCACATACTTCTACAATTCTAAGAGAGATTGGGGAGATGTACTCACTATTTGTGGTCGGGAAAAGCAGAGGAGATTGCCCAATGACGGTCAACATGAAAGATTGGGAAGAGTGTCCGGAGCTCGGACCTGTAGGGGATTTCTTGGCTTCCTCTTTAGATGTAAATTCGTCTGTATTAGTAGTTCAAAGTCAAAGACATTCACATGCTGGCTTTATAGATGATTAGCTAACCTTTTTTTAGTTTCACCAGAAATATCTTTTCCCTTTTTTTCATCTATTGAGATCTTATCGACAAGACCAAAAACCCAAAAAAAAAAAAAAAAAAAAAAAAAAAAAAAAAAAACCGAAATCATCCGGTCTATAAGAATTCAAGACATGAGAATGATAATTTGCTACTTATCTTCTTCTTGAAATGTTCTTTCTAAGGTGTAACAATAGCAGATTATGAAATAGAGAGAAACACAATACAAAGAACCAGCTTTTTGCAACTCAAACAAAAACACTTCATCTTTTCATCATTTGATCTCTTCCGCAAATATGACATCAAAAATGTGTTGCACTGTGTCACATTCAGAGAAGCTATACTCAGAAGAAATGTACAACATATTCTAGAAACTATCACAGAAGAATATTGTCGATGCACACCATACCTTCGTCTTTCGAGATATTCGGCTGATCAACCACCAGGTATTGTAGCGCACTGAGATCACCAGCACTACACAGCAATCAAACAAAAGAGCAGTTTATAAACTTGCAAAAGTTTGAACAAGGCAATATTCTCAGTACCTTGTTTTCAGGATAAGACCTGGAAGTGCCGATAGAATTGAAAATTTAAGATGGTATCTGCCAGAAGCAGAAAAAGGGTTTTAAAAAATGATAACTGTTAAAACTCAATATTAAGCAGATTTTGTATGCTTACTCTGATTGATGCATTTCATAAAGAATAGAAAGCCCCTCCAAGCAATCAGCAATGCAAGGTTTTACTCCAATCCTTTCCTCTACTCTCCTCTTGCTCGTTTCAATTTCAAGTAATTGCAAACCGTCTCTATGTAGCTTCTCAAATGTCAAAACACATCCCCAGAATTCCTCCCTGACATCATCACCCATATGTCTTAAGAATCTTTACTTCCCATTAAAACGTGAAACTCTTATGCTACCATTTTATATTTCTCCATACACTTACAGAACGCTTTTCATGGAATGCAATAGAGACTTCAGTTGACCCATCTGTTGCTGCACAACTGAGTCTTCAATCCCTTTCAGACATCTCAAAGCTCCATAGCTCCCATGATTTTGCATTTCCTATTCTCAAACCCAAATAAAAATAACACATACGGTTTTGAAATTTTTGACAGCAAAAACATAAAAATTCCAGCTACCTTTAATCTCTGGATAATAGAAGAAGCATTCCTGAAGAGAGAAGCCCAACGAACTTGAAGTGCCTCCCACTTTTCCATCTCCTCCTTCCCTTTTCTGAACTTCTGCTGCCATTTCCTAATTACTGCCTATCTCCTCCTTCCCTTTTCTGAACTTCTGCTGCCATTTCCTAATTACTGCCTCCATTCAGTACACTTATGAATTTCGCTATTGAAACCTAGAAAGAGGAAGTATGCATTTGTGTTTAAGCTACCCACCAAATGATGTTAACTAAGATATGAATGCAAACCAATCTCTATTACAATTTCATAGATAAAATATGTGTTGATATAAGTTTCTAAGTTTTCCTGTGAAAACACAACCAACACACAGATCAAAAGTGCCACCCATTTGACCGCCAAAATCTGCTGGCATTATCTTTAACACGGGCCTTTTTGATCTTTAGAAACAACTTATACGCCAATTCTGTTTTGTTCGAAGCCATTAGTTTACTGCTAAGCCTACTATAAACAAAACGGTTCGGGCAAAACCCTTTGCGCATGGCTTCTTCCATCACAAGTACAGCATTCTCAAAACAAAACCCTTTGCGCATGGCTTCTTCCATCACAAGTACAGCATTCTCTAAATGCCCAATGATACAAAGCCCATCAACAATATACTCGTAGACTTCCACGTCAGAAGGATATCCACACACTTGCATTTCTTCCCACACGTTCAACAGCATCCCCAATTTCCCAAATCTTGACAGCCGCTTAAGCAACAGCTTATATGCGCTTTGTGATATCCTACACCCAGCTTTTCTTGATTTCTGATAGATAACCATTGCTGCATGTGGTGGACCATATCTGCAAAGCGGCTTGAGGAAAGAGGTAACAAGCCCTGTGGTGGGAAGAATCCCTCTTGACAGCATCTCTTCGAATATCTCAAGCGCATCAGAAACCTTACGGCCTTTAATGAGCCCAGAAACAAGCTTGGATCTCTTCGAATATCTCAAGCGCATCAGAAACCTTACGGCCTTTAATGAGCCCAGAAACAAGCTTGGTATAAGTTTCCAAGTCAGGTTCACATTTCTCGTCCAGCATTCTCTGGTAGTACCTCATAGATTCATCAAAATCTCGAGCAAAGATGAAATTGCAGATCATAGCGTTGTAAACATTTGTGGTGTGAACATTACCATTTTGTTTAATATTATCAAAAATCTCAACAGAATCATTAATACGACCAGCTCTTCCCAACCCTTCAATAAGGTGACTGTAAGACAAACAGTTAGGACAGAATCCACCCTCCACCATCTCCTTCAAAACCTTTTCCATTTCTTCAATCTCTCCTTCAAAACCTTTTCCATTTCTTCAATCTCGCCAAGCTTCGACCATCCACTAATCATAATGTTATAAGTACACGCGTCAAAAGGTATAACACCTTTCTCTGCATTAAACACTGATTTAGCAGCAGCCACATGCGAACGCTCACAGAGACACCGCAACAGGGCATTGAAAGACTCAGTACTACATTTCACCCCAAAACTTTCACTTTCCTCAAACAATTCAATCGCTTTATGCACTTGGTTAGCCTTACTAAAGCTATCCATAGCAATAGTTAAGCAATTCAGATCAGGGTCAACACGTTCACATACCATTCCCTGTAAAACATCCATCATATAAGAGAAAAACTTTCTCCTTCCTAGCGCTCTTAAAATCACACAATAGCTATCAACATCTTTAGATACACCTGGTTCACGAATTGCCCAATTAAAGAACGTAACCATTGCTTCACCGCTTAAATTCCCTCGATTGACAACATCAGCCACAATGTCAATACTCAAAGCAACACCAAGACTAGTCAAACTCTTTAGTATTGCTGATTTCCCTTTCAATTTCTGAAGAAACACACCACTAATTCTTTCCTCTGGCGACAAAAACAAATCAATAGCTAACTGATCCCTTAAAAATTTTTCTTTTGGCACTGAGGTTGTAGATGACATTGGAAGCAACGAAGATAATTCAGCCAGAACATCATGATTTGATGGTTCTGAGGCAGAGCAAACTGTACGGTTGCACGAGATTAAGGTTGGTGAATGACCGCAATAAATGTAACGTAGCGATTCTGCAACTAGGTTCCATCTCCTTAGCATAGTCACTCGATTCCCAGGCAAAACAGTTTCCGATTAGAGCAAATTTATCAATTTATCAACTTAATCCCTTCCAAGTCTAAGAAGAAAATCAATGGAAAGATGAAGATATGCAAAGGAGTGAGTAAAGAGAACTTACGAGGATGATTGAAGAAGCTTTGCTTGGGAAGTATCAATGTAGAAGACGAACAAGCGAGTGAAATAGTCGAATAGAGATGTATCAATGTCTCGGCCCCGGTTTTATTAGGGTTAGATAATGAATAATGTGCCTTAGATACGATTTACCGGTTATGTCCAGTTTAATCAGGGCTAATGTCCGGTTTATTTGGGTTGGAAACTTTTACGGTTTACCGCTTTTGTCCAGTTTAATCAGAGATCATGTCCGGTTTAGTTAGGTTAGGAAAATGTTGAGGGAATTGGTGGCAAAACACCACAACCGGCCATATTAACATGGGGAAATGAACTAGCCAGATCATACATCTGTGCAAAAACATATCTAGACAGTCCAAAATGGTTGTGGGCGTTTTGCCGGAAATTAATAGCCGAAAGTACCTAAAGCTAGAGCTAAAAAATTGGTTGTTGAAATGAAATCGGTAATCCAAGATAAAATTTGATAAAATTAATAACTTATCATCATTTCATCATATTCCATAATACCGATCAAAATTGTAACATTTCACATCGAAATAGTTAACAATTCAACACAAAAGAAAACACAAGATAATTTCTAGCATAAGACTCAAAACACATTAACATTTACAAACTTGGAAGATTATAATCAACAGAACAAAAAAAAAAAAAAAAAAAAAAAAAAAAAAAAAAAAAAAAAAAAAAAAAAAAAAATCTGATTCGATTAGAGAATCGAACAATATTATTCGTTGCACCAATAATACACTCTTAATTATTAAAATACATTATGCATCCAAATCTCGAAAAAAAAAAAAAAAATAGAGAAAGAGACAGAGAAACAGAGAGACAAATGTATCTTAATTACTAAAATACGTTATGTATGGAACTTTGTTTTTAAAGTCTCAATCTTCCAAACATTTCATAGGAACACTCCACGTCGTGTTCTGTACTGGTTCCGACAAAGACAGGTACTTTCTCCAATCATCAAGGACAAGATTGAGATCATGAAGCTTCTTCTCCAATCCAATACAACAATTAGCATGCATTGTGCAAACCAAGTTTATGTCTCTGCTCGTTTGACAAAACCCACCAAAGTAAACCGTATCAAAGAATCTCATTTGAATTCCAATCTCAGAGACAAAAGGCTCATGCTTTATTCTGTTGAACACATCTTGATCATGTAGTTCTGGATAATCCAGACGAGATTTGTGCCAGAATTTGTAAAACTCAATGCTTCGATTGTTTGATCTCACGTATGTGAAACCACCATTGACCCAATTGTTTGAATCTAAAGGATTTCCGAAGAATCTATCACATGCCATTTGAAAATCTCCATCTGGATATAGCCGAGGAAACGGATCTCTAAGCCACATTATATCTGCGTCCTACAAACAATAATTGGTTACAAGTCATTAATTAGCTCCGATTGAGAACATTGCAAAATTACAACTCTTCTAATTAACCCATGTACAACTTGTAACTATAAAAGTGAAAAGAACAAAAAAAAACAACTACAAAAATAACAAAAGCCTGCGTTTTGCTGTGGAAAACAATTTATACGTTACATGTTTGCATGAAAAATACGAAAAATGAAAAAGAAAATGGAAAAAACGCATCAAAGAAGAAAAGGGAAAAAACATTTTGTGATTTGTGAAATCCTGCAAATCCCAAAAGTATTAATTATGTTGTACCACCATTTCTTGAATTTATATTTTAAGCAAGAATCACGAGGAATGAAGAAGGGAAAAAAAACCACAAAATTGTCAGAAAAACTGAAAACATTTACAAAAATCATTTTCAAAAGACATTGATTCTACATTTGGAAGAAGAATCATAAGAGGGATAGCAAAAAAGAAAAAGCCAAGATCATACCGTGAAGATGAAGTTAAAACCCATCTGAAGAACTTGAGTAAGAAGCTCGATTCTGCGCCATATCATCTTGATATAATCAGGAGTGTTGTAAACTTTCTCTCCGGAGAAATCGGTTTCTATGGTTTTAATGGAGTAACAATTAGTATGAAGTTCTGAGCACCGTTGAAACGCCTTGGGGTCCAAGCAAAGCACTACCACATGTTTCAGCAGTTGTTGTGTTCCTTGTCCTATACGAAAACTCTCTAAGAACAGATCGAACAGAGAGTTTGGTTCTGCCCAAGCCTGATTCAGTGTCGTTATAATCACTGTCCTGTTCTCCGTCGACGCGTTCTCTAAAATCTCCCTGAAACTGAGTTTTGGTTTTGTCTGAAACAACAACAAAATTGGACTCAAAACCATGTAAGACAGCAGAGGTATTATGTATCAGATCTGATGAGAGCTTACTGTTTCTTGAGAAACCTCTGATGAGTTTTGATTTGGTAATGGTGAAGATGGAGAAGGGAGAAGAGAAGTTAAATTGCTGACATCAAGGTTTTGGGAAGGATACGCCATTTTATAGAAAACAAGACATGAAGCAGTTAAACCAAGAAACAATATCAAGATTCTTGTTATGTCTTTTTTTCCATAGACACCAAATCCTGAATCCATAGATTTACAGTGAAAAGAAAAAGAAGAAGACTAAGATGAGGAAGACAAAGAACTCTATTTTGTTTTGAAGTGTTTTTTTTTTTCCTTCGTTTAAAGTCTTCGTTTTTTTTTTGTCGGTTCTTATAATAACGTATGAGAGAGCTAGCCACTACTAGGCAAAAGTCACCATTGTGTTCATTATTATTATTTTAATATTTTGTTTATGCATTTTTTTTAAAAAATGATTAACGACTGATCCCAAAAATTAATACAAGTGGTAGAATCGTGTATTATTATTTATTATACTATGAATCTTCAATAATAATTGGTATTATTTTAAAAAGGGCTTTTTGATTATTTTCGGACCGTAATAAAATTGATTTTCTTATATTACCTGAACATAGAATAAATGGTTGTCTTCTAAACTACACTCTCATATATGTATGCTTCGAATAATCTGATTAGAATTTAGAAACTCTAAAATGCATTTTAAAATTTAGAAGAAAAAAAACTATAATATTTATTAAAATCAGTTAGAATAATAAGGAAAGCAACACTTTTCATCATGTCACCATAAAGGTTATGAAGACGGCTTTGTTATTTATTATAAGGAGTTAGTATTAATTAATTAGAAGAGTATACAATAATTTTAACTAGACTCACTAATAGATCGATTGTCCACTAAAGTCTAAACGAGTGGGCGTTTCCTATTTGTATGAATTAGTTAATATTTTTCTTATGGTTTTGTGGCTGCCATGATAGTTTTAATTTATTTCTCTTGTTTCTTTTATCTTTCTAAAATAATTATGAGTCACTAGGTTGACAAAAAAAAAATGGTAATTAAAACTAGCAGGAGTTTTTGTGTATTTAATTGGGTAATTTGAGTTTTTTTGGGGGTGTAAATGTGATTTATTAGCTAGCTTAGAAAAGAAACCTTTATCTTGAACGTAACTTTAATCTAAAGTAGAAGGGTTTATTGGATTCTCACTAA
>CM071716.1:35887617-35901325 GCA_036630335.1 Physaria fendleri | reverse complement strand
CTCAGTGCTACATTTCACGCCAAAACTTTCACTTTCCTCAAACAATTCAATCGCTTTACGCACGTAATGAGCCTTAGTAAAGCTATCCATAGCAATAGTTAAGCAATTCAGATCAGGGTTAACAAGATCACATACCATTCCCCGTAAAACATCCATCATATAAGAGAAAAACTTTCTCCTTCCTAGAGCTCTTAAAATCACACAATAGCTATCAACATCTTTAGATACACCTGGTTCACGAACCGCCCAATGAAAGAACGTAACCATTGCTTCACCACTTAAATTCCCTCTATTGACAACATCGGCCACAATGTCAATACTCAAACCAACGCCAAGACTACTCAAACTCTTTAGTATTGCTGATTTCCCTTTCAATTTCTGAAGAAACACACCTCTAATTCTTTCCTCTGGCGACAAAAACGAATCAATAGCTAATTGATTTCTTAAAATTGTTTCTTTTGGCACTGAGGTTGTAGATGAAATTGGAAGCAATGAAGATAATTCAGCCAGAACATAACTCTCATCCAAAACATCATGATTTGATGTTACTGGGAAGCAATGAAGATAATTCAGCCAGAACATAACTCTCATCCAAAACATCATGATTTGATGTTACTGAAGCAGTGCAAACTGTACGAATGCCCGTGATTAAGGTTCGTGAATCACCGAGATATATGTGACGCAGCGATTCTGCAACTAGGCTCCATCTCCTAAGCATAATCACTCGACTCCCAGTCAAAACAGTTTACGATTGGAATTCTCAACCTAATCCCTTGAAAGATGAAAATCACTGGAAAGATGAAGACATGTAAATGAGTGATTTAAGAGAACTTACAAGGATGATTGGTGCTCGGAAAGAAGCACAATATCGACGGTGAGGCAAGGAGTGAACAAGGGTGAATTAAAAAGCTGAGATTTTTAGGGGTTTCCTCCTTAATTATTTGGTCGATTTTTATTTGTTTCAAGGCATTACTTTTCTCCTAACTGTTAATTAAACATGTATGAAAAGACAACGAGGTGTGGCCTAGAAATTGGGAACATAGGCAATTCTGAAATTTGGTTTTTATTTTGGAACAGAGTTCTAAATGAACTATTGAACCACAGTAGTTTGGTTGTGCTTGAATAATCACTTTAACAGCATATGGAACAGAGTTTGAACCCCAAACCTACACCACAAATTTGCAGAAGTGACCTTGGAGGACTTAACAAAGCAATTGCATTAACGTTAACATCTACACCACAAATTTGCAGAAGTGACCTTGGAGGACTTAACAAAGCAATTGCATTAACGTTAACATCAACTACAATACAACTTTATGAAAGATCCTAAAGCCCTAAATCCTAATACCAAACCAACAAAATTTACACAAAGCAAAAACATTAGTAAAACATCTAAAGCCGAACTACGAACAAACACAACCACACTACTTAACTCTTACTAAAAAAAACCTTAGCAGTAGAACATAACTCTCTTCACATTCTCCTTCAAAGCTGGTAAAGGCTTTACACCAGAATCTCCAACAGTTGTTGTTTTCGTGCTCTTTTTCCCTGGTGATCCATTGTCTTGCATTATCTCTGGTTCCATGTAGAAACGAGCTCGAAATGCTGCAAGATGCGCATAATAAAATTGTTCTCATCCCAAAGAACATGGTAATGTGCAGGCCTACTTGTTCCCTGAACCATACAAATAATCATATGATAAAGTTTCATTTTTTCTGCATAGTTAGAGAAAAAGATTGTATTCTTCAATATCTCGGTAGTACCTGAATACCCGCATGGCTACAGAGGTAGAAGTCGAATTCAGTTGGATGACATATTTTGGTGTCCACTACAGTACCTGGAATAAAAGGTGGCAAAGAAGAAGTTAGTTAGTTATTTCTGTTATGATCTTCTTTCAACCGTTTTCAAGAACTAACCTGGTAAGATATTTCCGCTTCGATCAGTACTGCTTTTGTCTCGGTGATTATTAGCAAACAAACGAGTGTGATGACGCTTTTGTACAATGATGAATGTCACTGGTGGCTGGTAATTTGGTTCAAGTGATGCACAAGCCTACAAACACAAACCCGTAAATGTTTTGCTGACATTTAGAGTATTCTGTTCAAGTGATGCAGCACAAAGTTATTAGTTAATCACCTTTCGAATTGCATCCAACTCATAGAGTAAAAATTGTTCTCATCCCAAAGAACATGGTAATGTGCAGGCCTACTTGTTCCCTGAACCATACAAATAAACATATGCTAAAGTTTCGTTTTTTCTGCATAGTTAAGAGAAATGACTGTAGTCTTCGATATCTCGGTAGTACCTGAATACCCGCATGGCTACAAAGATAGAAGTCGAATTCAGTTGGATGACAAATTTTGGTGTCCACTACAGTACCTGGAATAAAAGGTGGCAAAGAAGAAGAAGTTAGTTAGTTATTTCTGTTATGATCTTCTTTCAACCGTTTTCAAGAACTAACCTAAGAAGAAGTTAGTTAGTTATTTCTGTTATGATCTTCTTTCAACCGTTTTCAAGAACTAACCTGGTAAGATATTTCCGCTTCGATCAGTACTGCTTTTGTCTCGGTGATTATTAGCAAACAAACGAGTGTGATGACGCTTTTGTACAATGATGAATGTCACTGGTGGCTGGTAATTTGGTTCAAGTGATGCACAAGCCTACAAACACAAACCCGTAAATGTTTTGCTGACATTTAGAGTATTGGGTTCAAGTGATGCAGCACAAAGTTATTAGTTAATCACCTTTCGAATTGCATCCAACTCATAGAGTAAGTTCAAGTGATGCAGCACAAAGTTATTAGTTAATCACCTTTCGAATTGCATCCAACTCATAGAGTAAAACTTGATAGAACTGTCCTTCACTTACTCCATCACTGCACAGAGTAAAACATCCGTGAGGACGAGTTAGGAGTTACGGTTTTACAAATGAATGAATTCTTTTAATGAAATGAGTATAGATAAACATACCGGTAAAAGATAATTCGAAGTGGTTTCTGCCCTGTTGCTTTCCTGAATGAGATCAGAAGATCCCTGTAAAAAGCAACCAAAAGAAAAAAACTGATGATACGCCGATACAAATTAAATCCAAGAAGCTGAAATACTGATTTATTACCTGATCATACCGCCACTAACAGTGCCGCGAACAGGATCCCTGCCATGTTTTATACAAATCTTGTATAAGTTCTTGCCTGTGAGCTTGAGCACAAACCAAACCTGCATATTTTGTGACTTCAGGCCAGTCTTGAGAAGCCACAACCTAACCAAAAAGAAGAGGAAAACGAGTCCAATCAATTTCAATGTTCTGCTACATGATGAAAGTGTATAACTGAGTTGTTGTATAGTCAGTACAGCGGCAATTGAAGGGCTAGACTCTTCCCCATTCTCTGGGTGAGTCACGTCTGCGCCAAATATAATTGTCGGTATATCGCTAACCAGCGGGATTCTACAGCTTAGGGCGTCTAATAGAACTGTGTTCCTTCCTCCCATCTGATAATAACACAGAAAGATCTGAGATTCATAATGCTACACTTGCTAGTAAGTAAAAGAATGTCAACTGAGAGGTAAGAAGTATTCACCTTGACATTAATTTTAAGTGACACATTTGCCAGATACTGTTTGCTAATCTTGAAGACATGTTTTGTGAGACAACACTGAGATATCAAACCAAGCTCGGTTTCACAGATTCTCTTAAGAACATGTTTTGTGAGACAACACTGAGATATCAAACCAAGCTCGGTTTCACAGATTCTCTTAAGATCCCCTGAGATTACACAAACAATTTTTTTTCATGGTAACTATCTATACACAAGAAAGCAAAAAAGTTTAAGATTTACAGATGTAGAGATGATAATACCGTAAAGTGAACCGTTGTTATCTGGTAAAATCGCCAACAGAAGCTCTAATTCTTTGCCTTTGGTTTTGTTCATTGAAGTGTGATAAACATGTTTTAGAGCTTTCTCAACTTGATCCGGCCTTGCGCTATATATTGGGATCACGGGTTCAGGATTAAATTCCTACAACAACATACCAAGAAAAGTTTTCAGATTAGAGACACTTCTACTTGGAGAGAATTCAGAAATGCAGGAAGAAAGAAAGACGAGTATTAATACCATGCCCGAGACACCACACATCTGACCAAGTTCATTACAAAATCCACGAGCAACATTTTCTTGAACGCTGCGTGAGAAACATGTTTTGTGAGACAACACTGAGATATCAAACCAAGCTCGGTTTCACAGATTCTCTTAAGATCCCCTGAGATTACACAAACAATTTTTTTTCATGGTAACTATCTATACACAAGAAAGCAAAAAAGTTTAAGATTTACAGATGTAGAGATGATAATACCGTAAAGTGAACCGTTGTTATCTGGTAAAATCGCCAACAGAAGCTCTAATTCTTTGCCTTTGGTTTTGTTCATTGAAGTGTGATAAACATGTTTTAGAGCTTTCTCAACTTGATCCGGCCTTGCGCTATATATTGGGATCACGGGTTCAGGATTAAATTCCTACAACAACATACCAAGAAAAGTTTTCAGATTAGAGACACTTCTACTTGGAGAGAATTCAGAAATGCAGGAAGAAAGAAAGACGAGTATTAATACCATGCCCGAGACACCACACATCTGACCAAGTTCATTACAAAATCCACGAGCAACATTTTCTTGAACGCTGCGTGAGAAGTCCACACAACACCACACATCTGACCAAGTTCATTACAAAATCCACGAGCAACATTTTCTTGAACGCTGCGTGAGAAGTTAACACAGGCCCATCTGCTCACCGTCAACAGGCCCATCTGCTCACCGTCATTCCATTGATCATTTTCTTGTTCATCATATTCCACTGACCAACTTGCGGGAGACAATCTTTTTCCTTCCCATTCTCGTGATACTTAAGCTGCCGTAAGCGAATAAAGACAAATTAGCATAACAGAAGTTTAATAATTTAAAAAAAATCCAGAGACTTGTTTAGTGTTTTTACCCATGGAGCTGGAAGAATCCGAGCTTCAACAGAAGCTAACTTTTCGCTTATGTTCATGCCGAACTCCTTTGCATATGGATCTTCATCATATGCGTTGTGATGGACCGTCTTTAAAATATCATTTTCTCTGTCCCTTGGCCTTTGACATGTAACTTTCAAGAGAGCAGTAATCTGCTTCTCATTCAACCTTTTCGTGTATCGTTGTCCCTCAACAATTTTGCATGCCTGCATTCAAATTGAATAAGAGAAATAGCCAAGATAATGAAATGTAAAGACTTGAAACAGCCACAAAAACTATAGTTTACCTCCATTGGCAAATAGCTTGCCTTCTTTTGGTTTCCAACTTGTAGACACGGCAAATGCGTGTGCTTGATTGTGAATCCATACATCTCTTGAAAATACTCAATAACTGATTTCATCGTACAGTTCTCATCAACTGGGAACCTAAGAATTTAAAACAAAAAACTCGATTAATCACATGATCAAACCAGCCTTAGTAGTCACTAGTCAGATAGTAAAAAAAGAGAGGCTCACATTAACTCTCTTGTTGGTTGAGTAGTTAAACCAGCAACACGGTATTTTCTTCTTACGTTCGCTCTATGAGTAACCTCTACTTTCACTCCCCTGAGACCCTTCTTAATCTGTTAAAATTTCCCAAGAAAACAAAAATGTGAAAGGAAGTTCTCCGGCGGTGTAAAGGCATTTCCGGCCATCGTAAGCTGGAAGTCTCATCCCGAGATCAGATTCTTTGTATAGTCGCACTAACTCCGCAATTATAGCTCTGTTTACACTCTTTGATGGAACTTCAGGAGTTATTGTAACCTGCAACAATTAACCAAATGTCAATCAATGACCCCAAATCAGCAAAAAGAACATCTCTCTCTCTCCCCCATCATTAAATCGACGAAAATTTGAAGCTTTATTTCTCATTACAGCAAAAACTTAAAAAAAAAAGGTAAAATCTTTACTTTTTCTAAATATTTTGGATAGAAGGAACAAATAAAGAAACTTACATCATACTGATTCAAATCCTTGGTGGGTAAATCAGCAAGGAAATGGTTAGCTTTAACAATGCATTTAGTCCCAAGTGTTCCAAATCCAGGTCTCGCCGCAAAGTTTGAGTTTTTACTAACACCCATCTGCATCTGATGACTCACAGCGACAATCTCTCCGCCGGTAACGACGGATACTGCCGGAGTAGTAGTTTGACACGGCGGTTGTGGTTTACGAGGAACTCACAGCGACAATCTCTCCGCCGGTAACGACGGATACTGCCGGAGAAGTAGTTTGACACGGCGGTTGTGGTTTACGAGGACGAGAGCTAGGTCTCATACAAACATCTCCTTGGTCCGATTTTCGACCACCACGATTTCTTCTCCGGCCACGATTCTTTGACGGTGGTGAAGGTGAAGAAGCTTGACTCTGAACCGCCATCTCCGTCATCGCCGGAGAGGGAGGGATTTTGCCGTTTTGCAGAGCTTTGGGATTATGCTGTCTTAAAGGTTGGGTTTTGGTAACTAAACGAGTCTCAGAGCTTTCTTTCATTTGCCTCATCGGCATTTTTTTTTTGTTTTTTTGAACTTTCAAAACTCTTTCTCACTACAAAAAGAATGAAACAAACTTAAAACTGATCCCTTCTTGGCCTTATTCTACCTGCAAAATCATGAGGAAGAAAGCAAAATAAGTACAAAACAAATTAAAAATTAAAAAAAAAAAATCATGAGGAAGAAAGCAAAATAAGTACAAAACAAATTAAAAATTAGAAAAAATGTCAGATTGCATTAAATGGAGAAAATCCAGAAGGAAAAAAAACCATGATGATGGTGTTTTGGGTTATATAAAAATAAAAACCAAAACTTTGAAACAGTAAAGTTAAAAAAATCCACCATTTTCCATGTTTTTTTTTGTTCTTGTTTCTATTACAAAGTTTTCAGACAGAGTGGTAAAAGAGAAGTTAAAACCTGCAAATACATACTGGCCTAAACATGCATAAATCGAGAGACAAGAATCCATGAAATTAGAAGAAAACACTGTAAAGACCAACAAATAAAAACCCAGAAAGTTTTGGTTTCATTAAGAAACCACAGACAAAAAACAGTAATCTTTGGAGAAATTGGGAATACCCAGAAGACAAAACCGGAGAAAGCTTCAATCTTTTGTCTCTATTTGAAACCCATAAAAATGAGATCCCGGGAAAACAAAAAAAAAAAATAGATGAACCCAAACAGAAAATTACAAAGATTTATCGAAAAATCGAAGCTTTTTTAATAATTATTGCTGTGAAATTGGAGAAAGAGATAGAGAGAGATAAAAACTAATAAGAGGAAGTGAACAAAGGGAAGGAATAAACATCGAAAAGAGCAGTAGAAATATCCAAGAGAATGAAAATTTTATTTTAATATAACAAAAATTCAATTGAATTTATTGCTACCAAATAAAATAAAAACAACAAGGTAACGACGGATACTGCCGGAGTAGTAGTTTGACACGGCGGTTGTGGTTTACGAGGACGAGAGCTAGGTCTCATACACACATCTCCTTGATCGGATTTTCGACCACCGCGATTTCTTCTCCGGCCACGATTCTTCGACGGTGGTGAAGGTGAAGAAGCTTGACTCTGAACCGCCATCTCCGTCATCGCCGGAGAGGGAGGGATTTTGCCGTTTTGCAGAGCTTTGGGATTATGCTGTCTTAAAGGTTGGGTTTTGGTAACTAAACGAGTCTCAGAGCTTTCTTTCATTTGCCTCATCGGCATTTTTTTTTTGTTTTTTTGAACTTTCAAAACTCTTTCTCACTACAAAAAGAATGAAACAAACTTAAAACTGATCCCTTCTTGGCCTTATTCTACCTGCAAAATCATGAGGAAGAAAGCAAAATAAGTACAAAACAAATTAAAAATTAAAAAAAATGTCAGATTGCATTAAATGGAGAAAATCCAGAAGGAAAAAAAACCATGATGATGGCGTTTTGGGTTATACAAAAATAAAAAAACCAAAACTTTGAAACAGTAAGGTTAAAAAAATCCACCATTTTACATGTTCTTGTTTCTATTACAAAGTTTTCAGGCAGTGTGGTAAAAGAAAGGTTAAAACCTGCAAATACATAAAGTCATAAACATGCATAAATCGATCCAGTGAAGAGACAAAAATCCATGAAATTAGAAGAAAACACTGTAAAGACCAACAAATAAAAACCCAGAAAGTTTTGGTTTCATTAAGAAACCACAGACAAAAAACAGTAATCTTTGGAGAAATTGGGAATACCCAGAAGACAAAACCGGAGAAAGCTTCAATCTTTTGTCTCTATTTGAAACCCATAAAAATGAGATCCCGGGAAAACAAAAAAAAAAGTAGATGAACCCAAACAGAAAATTACAAAGGTTTATCGAAAAATCGAAGCTTTTTTAATAATTATTGCTGTGAAATTGGATTTATCGAAAAATCGAAGCTTTTTTAATAATTATTGCTGTGAAATTGGAGAAAGAGATAGAGAGAGATAAAAACTAATAAGAGGAAGTGAACAAAGGGAAGGAATAAACATCGAAAAGAGCAGTAGAAATATCCAAGAGAATGAAATTTTATTTTAATATAACAAAAATTCAATTGAATTTATTGCTACCAAATAAAATAAAAACAACAAAATTTATGTCTTTTTAAGGACGCATGCAAAAGAGGTTTGCTTTTGAAGGCTTTGGTCTCTTTTAAAATCACGTGTAAAGCCCCCTTTCTCTTTCTTTCTTCACTCTTCACTCTCTTTTTTTTCTTCTCTTTTATCTTCCACAAACTTTTTTTTTTTAAAGAAATACTAAAGCTTTACTTTTTAATTATGAATATGTCATTAAGTACAAATTTCTTCTTTTTGATAAACACAATGTGTTTATGACTACTATTTAATTATGGATATTAATGATCAATTTTCTCTTTTTCTCTTTTCAGTCTCTTTGTATAATTATTTGCAACAAATATGAAAAATATTATCATTAATACATAGAAATACGACATAAACACTTGAGGCTTCAATAAAGATGGCAAGCAACATTTAATCATACAAGGTACAAGGAACACTTTTCCCAAATGTTCTTTAGTTATGAATTGGGTTTAATTAATAAGAGAAAACGACTTGACCATGACTTAACATATGATTACATCTTTTTACTATATTTGAGAGCATTTGTACATAATTATTGAATTAGATTTTATGGGATATGTGTTGACAGATTTCATATTGTGTCAGCTTATTGCAGCTGCTGCTTAAGCCTTTGATGTCCACTTTCTTTGTGGTCCGTTTAGTACCAAACTAATAATACAGTGTACTCATTTTTTTTTTTGATGTCCACTTTCTTTGTGGTCCGTTTAGTACCAAACTAATAATACAGTGTACTCATTTTTTTTTTTACATATCTTTATGCATATACACATTTAAATTTTAACTTATATAATAGAGAAATAGTAAAAGTTTACATGTAAAACAAAATAGTAAATATTTTTTAAAAAGAAAAATAATAGTAATAGTAAAAGCAAATGATAACGTAAACGGAAGAAGGAATAATTCGAACTTACAGTTTTCTCTTTTCTTTCTGCAGACCCCATTTCGTGACTCTACTACACCACCCTCTTTTATTTTATTTTCTTCCACTATATTTTTTGTTTGCTTTTTTATTTATTAAATATATGAAATTACATGGAACGTCCGTCCATAAAACAACTCTATATATGAAACAAAATTTCATGACAAAAAAAAAATTATGAAACAAAATTCATATTATGAGCTATTTTTGTTACTAAACATCTTATATGTCATATTACTATTAAATATTTTGTTTACGTCATTCAAAAAATTAGAAATTCAACTTGAAGTAGTATTGTCTACATAAATTGCCTTTATTTAGTGTGAACAAATCTTTATTTAACACTATAAAATAAATTTTTGTTTTAAAATAAAATTACACGGAATCTGAAAATTAGAATAACTCGAATAAATATTTGTTCTTTCTAATTTTTTCCCTTAAATAGCATACTTGAATAAGTTAAAACAAGCTTAACTCAAATCAAAAAAATATAGAATCGAAGAACTGATTCGAAGTGCTATGTAACGATTGGTATAACTCAAATCAAAAAAATATAGAATCGAAGAACTGATTCGAAGTGCTATGTAACGATTGGTAGAATTTGCTTTTTTGGCCATCAAATAAGCAAAAGTGTGACGTACTTTTAAAATATGGAAATAAAATTATAATTACTACATAGATATCCCTTAAATAACGCTGCACTTTCGCTCTTTTGATGGAAAAAAAGAATAAAGACGTTATACCAACACGTTATATAGCATACTTGAATAAGTTAAAACAAGCTTAAACGTTACATAGAATACTTGATTCGAGGTGCTATATAACAATTGGTAGGATTTATTTTTTTCGCCATCAAATAAGCGAAAGTGTGGCGTACTTTTAAAATATAGAAATAAGAATATAATTACTACATGATATCTTCATTTGGTTTCTTTTTTAGATTTTAGTGGATATATCTCCAATATTAACATATGTTATATTTGTTTTTATAATTTTTTATATGTATTTATCTCAAAATTCTAAGACAACTGAATATATGTATATATATGAGCTATTCTTTTATATCAAAACATTAAAAGATTATTTTTAGTAGTAATTAAAATTTTATACCCAAACCTCACAAATAAGTTTAAAAGGTAATTTTGTGATTTGTTTTTTATAGCATAGTTTTGTTTTTGGTTCAAAAGTATAGTTTTAATGTATTTTTTAGATTTTAGTGGATATATCTCCAATATTAACATATGTTATATTTGTTTTTATAATTTTTTATATGTATTTATCTCAAAATTCTAAGACAACTGAATATATGTATATATATGAGCTATTCTTTTATATCAAAACATTAAAAGATTATTTTTAGTAGTAATTAAAATTTTATACCCAAACCTCACAAATAAGTTTAAAAGGTAATTTTGTGATTTGTTTTTTATAGCATAGTTTTGTTTTTGGTTCAAAAGTATAGTTTTAATGTACTTGACCAAAAAAAAAAGTATAGTTTTAATGTAATTTTCTCCTTTTCTTATTATTTTTTCTGAATTTTCAATTATTTCCGTTGCACGATAAACTTCATAATCACACATTTGATAAAACAAAAATATATGTTTATTTTTATCACTTTTATTTGTAAACATGGTTCTTAATCTAATCTATATTAAAAAACAAAAATATATGTTTATTTTTATCACTTTTATTTGTAAACATGGTTCTTAATCTAATCTATATTAATTTATCTTATAATTTGTATTTTTCGATAAAATGATGTAAAAAACAAGACCAGAATTTCTTTATAAATTTTCAATTATTAATCAGTTAATAAGACTATAAATCATAAAATTAGAATATCAAAAAACTATTTACGTAGACAGTAGAGGTTTGTGTTTGGTAAAAAAAATTGGTATATGTTTACTACTAATTGGTGTGTATGAACAAGTCAGAAAAACCTTCAATTAAAGTAAGATATATATTCAGTTCCAAAAACAAAAAAAAAAGGTAAGATATATACATTGCATTAGGGCCCCTACTTGGAATATTTTTTTGTTTGGCTGTGAAATCGATCATAATCATGCCGGACCTCTGCAATTTTTTTATTTTTTTTTATTTTACTAGTCTACCCTTACTAATTGTTTTATTATTGTTGCAAAGTATTACTTATTGGCAAGCACACCAAAAAAAAAATCTCCTTACTAATTGTTTTATTATTGTTGCAAAGTATTACTTATTGGCAAGCACACCAAAAAAAAAATCTTAAAATATTAGGAGAACTGATATAATGACATAGTTCCCGGAGATATCATCGTGTTTTTTTCCGGCTATAATCCTTGGTTTGTTCTTGTCATGGTTTGTACAAGGCTTAGGGCTCATATCTCTTTGGCTATCTCTTTTTTTGTCATGCTTTGTACCATACTCTGGATATCACCTTTTCTTATCATATAATCATCTTTGTTGACTAAAAAAACGATATGATGACATTGTTAGACTCATGGAAAAAGCTCACAGCACTCTTTTGAATTATTCTTTTTTCTATTGATAAACAGGAATGCATTTATAAAATAAACAGATGGACCTCTCCATAGAATATGTGGATTATAGTAATTTCCAAAATATTTGCTGAAACTGTTTTTCCAAGTATGATATATGTGGATTATAGTAATTTCCAAAATATTTGCTGAAACTGTTTTTCCAAGTATGATCATAACAAATTAAGCACACATACACAAGCATGTGATATGTCTATGAGTCTATAAATGTAAATGAGTGTGTAGATACAATATCATATGAGTTAATTTGGTCACTGTTGTAGCTATAGGGTTATGGGCATGCTTTGTTTCGGAGTGACGCATGTTTTGTTTTGTTTTTTTATATGATTTTGTTTAGTTTTGATTTTTCAAATTTGGAAAAGATGACAAAAATATGATTTATCCTTACTAATTGTTTTATTATTGTTGCAAAGTATTACTTATTGGCAAGCACACCAAAAAAAAAATCTGAAAATATTAGGAGAACTGATATAGTGACATAGTTCCCGGAGATATCATCGTGTTTTTTTCCGGCTATAATCCTTGGTTTGTTCTTGTCATGGTTTGTACAAGGCTTAGGGCTCATATCTCTTTGGCTATCTCTTTTTTTGTTGGCTATCTCTTTTTTTTTGTCATGCTTTGTACCATACTCTGGATCACCTTTTCTTATCATCATCTTTGTTGACTAAAAAAACGATATGATGACATTGTTAGACTCATGGGAAAAGCTCACAGCACTCTTTTGAATTATTCTTTTTTCTATTGATAAACAGGAATGCATGTATAAAATAAACAGATGGACCTCTCCATATAATATGTGGATTATAAAAATAATTTCCAAAATATTTGCTGAAATTGTTTTTCCAAGTATGATCATACAAATTAAGCACACATACACAAGCATGTGATATGTCTATGAGTCTATAAATGTAAATGAGTGTGTAGATACAATATCATATGAGTTAATTTGGTCACTGTTGTAGCTATAGGGTTATGGGCATGCTTTGTTTCGGAGTGACGCATGTTTTGTTTTGTTTTTTTTATATGATTTTGTTTAGTTTTGATTTTTCAAATTTGGAAAAGATGACAAAAATATGATTTATAAAACTCAAAACGATAACATTTTAAATCATAAATGTATGTCTTTGCATGTGTTTCGCACACACCATTAATACTCAAAACGATAACATTTTAAATCATAAATGTATGTCTTTGCATGTGTTTCGCACACACCATTAATATCATTTTTTTTTCCAGCAATTTCAATATTGGGTCAACCATTACTTACTTGGTCTACTTTGTTCAATGTTTACTCATTCTATTTAGTTGCTCTCTGCCTTGTCCAAATTTTCAGCTCAAAATCCAAATGGATCCATACCAAGGAAATCTCTTACACAGTCAAAATGAGGTCTGGCATGAAAGAATTAAATATCCATTTTCAGCTCCTAAGATGCAAGACAGTAACTTCCTATTCAGGCACTAAAAGACCCAGAACACTGTATAGATCTTGGTATTTCTTAGATATAAGTTGTGGGGGTCAAGTGACCCTCTTCTACTAGCTATAGCTCCGCCAGTAGTTATTAGTCCATCAAGCTCGACAAAGAGTAAGCTGGTCGAACTTTGTGTGGTTCTCACAATCAA
>CM071716.1:35835463-35870981 GCA_036630335.1 Physaria fendleri | reverse complement strand
ATATAACTTATGCTGTGCATTGCTTAAGTCAATTTCTTTCTTGTCCAACTGATGCTCATTTGCAGGCAGCTTATAAGATTCTGCGTTACTTAAAATCATCTCCTGGACAAGGCTTATTTTATGGAACAGATAATGAAATTTGTCTTAATGGTTTTGCAGATGCTGATTGGGGTTCTTTAGATGATATCCTTATTGCTTCTAACAATGACTTAGAGTTGCAGGTGCTTAAGGATACTTTACATAATGCTTTTAAGATTAAGGACTTAGGTTCTCCCAGATTTTTTTTAGGATTGGAGATAGCAAGGAACAGAACAGGAATTTCTCTTTGCCAACGAAAATACACTCTTGACCTCCTTGCTACCACAGGAATGCTTGCTTGCAAACCATCCAAAGTGCCAATGGATTCTACAACCCGTCTCAGCAAGACTAGTGGAACTCCTTTGGAAAATCCAACAACTTTCAGGGAGCTTATAGGCCGCTTACTTTACTTAACTATCACTCGTCCTGATATAACATATGCTGTTCATTGTTTAAGTCAATTTCTTTCCTGTCCAACTGATGTTCATATGCAGGCTGCTTATAAGATTCTGCGTTACTTGAAATCATCTCCTGGATAGGGTCTATTTTATGGGGCAGATACTGACATTTGTCTTAATGGTTTTGCAGATGCTGATTGGGGATCTTGCCCTGACACACGCAGATCTACTTCAGGGTTTTGTGTTTACCTTGGAAACTCTTTGATCTCCTGGAAATCGAAGAAGCAATCCACTGTTAGCCGTAGTAGCACTGAAGCAGAATATCGGAGTATGGCTCTTCTAACTTGTGAAATGTTATGGCTTAACCAATTGCTTGCAGATTTTCAGGTTCCTGTCATTGCCCCAGCTAAGTTGTTCTGCGATAATAAATCCGCATTACACATAGCTTCAAATCCAATATTTCATGAAAGGACAAAGCATATAGACATTGACTGCCATACAGTTCGAGATAATGTGAAGAATGGTTTTATGAAATTGTTTCATGTGACTAGCATCAATCAGCATGCTGATCTCTTGACAAAGGCTTTGCCTACAGGTTTGTTTCATAACATTCTTTCAAAGATGTCTATATCAAACCTTTTCTCTACTAATGCAGGTTCTAGCTCAAAGGTTTGAGGGGGGTGTATTAGATGTATAGGTAGTTTAGTTAGTTTATTTTGTATTCTGTTGTTGTATTCTCTGTATTTTTGCTTATGTTATCTCCTTTATTTAGTTGAGCCGGTTTGTTCCGGTTATTGGTTTTGTATATAAGTACTTTGAACTCTTTTGTATAGTTTACATCATAATCAATAAAATCAATTTTTCCCTAAATCTCAATACTTAGCACGAGAAAGAATCTGAGGAACTGTCCATGATGTCTCCTTCCAAACAGTTGTCGTGGTCTTCTCAATCTGCTTCTGTTGATCTCATCATTGAAGCAGCTAATACTCTTCTACTTGAAGCACTCAACAAGATGAGTGATGAAGCATGGAGGACGAGTTGCGGACGACAAAAAGATGAGTGATGAAGCATCGAGGAAGAGTTGCGGACGACGTCTAGCCATCTGCTTTAAATACATAATATATGCGATAAATATTATAATAAATAATTAATATGCAATTATGTCCTCTATATATAAATTGTCCCAAAATATATATATCGTCTTTTGAAAAATATAATACTAACAACCTCTATATATAAATTGTCCCAAAATATATATATCGTCTTTTGAAAAATATAATACTAACAAAAAAATTTACCTCAATAAAAATATAAAAAATTATCAACACCCTTTTATTTTTATAAAAAATATTAAAATATTAAAAAACAATTATGTAACTTTTTGGGATAAAAAAGAAAATTATGTAGTTATATATAACAAACTCCCAATAAAAAGAATAAATCAAATATAATATATTAAGTGAATTCATTTTAATCTCAACACATCTATAATTGTATTAGTGTTTAGCCGATTATATCATAAAAAATAGAATTATTAGTGACTAAATATTTTTTTGAATTTTTTATATTTTCTTTTCGACGAAAACCATTGAAAAGTTTACTTAACATAATTTTTTTCAAATATATTTTTTATTTTAGGTTTATTAAATAGATTTCGTCAAACAAACTGACAAAATTATTAAAGTCGTTAACCTACTTAACGATGTCATAATTTTCGTCTAAATCAATACTTGAAATTTGTATACAAACTAACATAAAATAAGAATTTAAATTAATTTTCACAAACGTATATGTGTTCTTTAACTACTACTTAAAACCGAAAGGGAAGTTCGAGACATAAAGTTTACCGAGGCAAATGAAAAACCGGTGAGATCCAAAATTGAAGAATCCAAAATCTTCAGATTAAAGAGTTTCTACCTGAAAAACCGGTGAGATCCAAAATTGAAGAATCCAAAATCTTCAGATTAAAGAGTTTCTACCACAATTGAATTTATAAACTAAATTTCATGTCCTATTCACTGTTACTTCGAAATCATAGTGTTTATATGTGAAACTAAAATATCGAAAAGAATTCTTAATCATGAGTATATTTTTCATAGTAAGAATGATGAGATAAACGTTAAATAAATGGTAATCAAAACTTATTTTCAATTTCACCAAAAAAAACAAATTAAAGTGTAAAACTTATTTACAAAAAATGTAATTTCTCCGCGCGTAGCGCGGACATATCCCTAGTATTACATATATATAACATTCAAACTAATATGGTTACCAAATATATATATTTTTTTGGTAATTATGGTTACCAAAATTGATTAATTAATTATTATTATTTTATTTATATCGTTATATCTCTCTGTTTTCTTTTTCAATCCTCTTCCTTCTTTTTTGTTGTTTTAATTTTCACTTTATCTTTTTGGAGATTCTTGACAAAACGTTACTAGCAAGCTCCTTATAATTCCTTTGTAAATAAAGGGTTCTAGTTTGATAGGGTTATTAGAAATTTTTTTTTTGTCAGGAGGGTTATTAGAATAGTATTAGTTAATAATGTAACATGTGTATCGGTGACATAGAGTCGACCATGAAGAATGAATAATGCAAACGGCTCTAACTAGACTGAGGCGCGTCTCTGAAGCCGTCTCTTACGGTAGTATCTCCACGCCACTTGAATCTGCCTAGCCGCATGTAGCTTCCAGTATGGAGACTCTTTCCTTATGGCTGCTTGGACTCTAGGATTCCTCAGGGATCTCGTGAACAAGCTTTTCACCTCTTCAATCCTCAGGGATCTCGTGAACAAGCTTTTCACCTCTTCAAGATCTGCTACACTCAGTGAAAATGCCTCTACATTTGTCACACACCTAACATTTCTGTTGCTAAGCAATCCTTTTGATGGTATCCTTATTCTCCTCCCATCTGAAGGTTTTAAAAATACTCAGTTCCATGCTTAATAAAGTATCATCTAAAGAAGCAAAAGCTTTGAGATATGTGAACACATGTCAAAAGAGATGTACCGGGGTTTACAGAAGAGCGTTCTAGGCACCAAGTTAGGAGTTCTTCACCACAAACATCCCCTTCAGATAATGGCAGAACAGAACCGTCTTCTCCAATGCTCTCCATCTCACCTCTCACTATGAATACCATTTTTTCAACTAGTCCTCCATGGTGCAACACTGTGCTACTCGCTATGTATGTCCTCTGTTTCAGCCTCTCACGAATGGAATCTAAGATTGATTCATCCATAAACGAAAATATTCTGACCTGAAACCCCATGAACATTCCAATGGTAATCTCAGCACTGATCTTTAACTACTACCACGGTTTAAGCTGATACAGCTAGACTCCAAAAGTAGTTCTTTGACACACTATGGAATTGAAATCTATGCACACAATTTTTTGAGTAAGAGCGCACCATGACCAGGGAAATGGACTATGATGTTTACCTTCTTGAGAAATTTAAAGAGATGTCGTCTTATATCTCTTTGAAGGTCATCGGGCATATTCTCAAAGAGCAACTCTTCGTTAACGCCTCTGGTAGCCGCCCAGTTAAACCGCTCAGCCTCTCGAACTCTCCTGCATATGTTGCACAAATCAGTTAAACTGATAGTGATACAATAGAGCCTGAGAGCGGTTAAATTCAAAAATATTGAAATGGAAACAAAGTTTTATAGAAATAGTGCACATACTTTCTTATACCTTCCGGCAACCGTCTATGACTCATCCATTGCTCTACATCACGTCGTCTTAATGTCATTTCCAGATTTCTAATATGAACAGCATGATCACCAGAGTACTTTGTAATTCAAACACCATTCGTTATGTCTTGAAATATCAACATATGCACAGTGATGTAATCAAGAATTGTGTACCTTTTGCCAAGAGCTTGAAGAAAATTCTGCATATTACCAATAAGGAGCGCAAAAAGCAAAAGTCCAAGTCCGATGATACCCATAGTAAAGAAGACCTCTCCCAGAAAATAGCTTGGGACTTGGTTTCCAGCTAAAGTGCTAATTTGCTTTGAAAATTATGTGCGAGATCCAAATATGTCAATCAATGCAAATGAGTTGAGTATTTCATTTTTATTTTGTTATTAAAAACAAAAAGAAACAATAACAATTACCTGAAAACCCCAGAAGAGAGAGTAACTATATCTTGTGAAGAGACTAGAATGAGTTGTAAGATTGACCGCTTTTACATAGATCCCATAAGGAAAACCATCTTCTTGGAAACAAGCATTGGCACTCTCGTTAACTCTCCATGCAGCTCTTAGTACATCATTATGTCCATTACCACAATCTATAAGATTTCGACATTCACGGCTAAGATTACCACAAGCATTTCGAAGACATTGATTCACTCTCTGAAATAGACAAAACAAAAAGAGAAAACAGACAATAATAAGAATACATAGCATTTTCGGTTGCTGAGGGCAAGATAAAATTAAAGCATAACCAGAAAGGACATTTTGAAATTTGCCATACCTGAAGACCAAAAAGATACCAGCAAGAACCAACAACATGTCCAGCAAGCATGAAGGTGAGAAGATTAATAACAAAATTTGCCCAAGCCGACTCAAATATAAAACCGGTAGGTGTTTGTCCAGCAAGAAATGGTAGAAGCCTATATAGCTTTGGAATGTATTGGAAAAGAACAGCAGCCCGTAATAGATTTTTCGCGTAGTTTGCCCCGGATACCCCCAAGTGTTTTGGTATTATGATCAATATCAATATCTTTAAACAAGAGAAAACACCCAAAGAGAAATTTGTCAACAAAAATGAACATTTTCTAATTATCATTACTTAAAATCAGTAGTAGTATTGAAGAACATTAAAGTACCTGTGGAAGTGGCAACACTATGAATAAGTCAAGGAAAAACTTTCCTCGGAGGTAATTGAGAGCAATTTTCTTAGGATGACTAACTAATTGGCCAGCACCAACCGCTGTAGATTCGGGAGCTACATAGGCCAATCGGAACTGCATAAAATTTGAAAGAATTGAACACTAAAGCCAACAGACTTGGATTTATTCTTAGAAAAATATGGAGGAGAAATGTAAGTAAAGAAACACCTGTAGTAGAATGTTCATAGAGAATAAAATATCTGTAACACTTCTAACAACTACAAATGCTTTAGTCATAGGCCAATCAATCATAATACATTTGTTTCGCTACATTAAGAAAAGAAAAATGGTCAAAAAGGTGGTTCTAAGGCAAGATAACATCACAGGAGAAACAAAAGATAGAAGATTGATAGAGAAACATACCTCTTGGACTTTGATGAGGAAAAAGAAGAGTGGATCTATAAAAATAGCTAACAAGCATGAAAGAGCGAAGAACTTAGTCCAGCTTTGAACCACTTTGGCATGAGGATTCATAATTCCAGGTAAGTATCTGTAAACAGAAGAAGCACATCTCCTAGCCCAACCTTTAGCATCATCATACAGACCACCATTATGGAACTAGCAAGAAAACAAAAGGACTCTGTTTCAGCAACAAGTACTTGAGCCTCAAGCTAATTTTTTAATGTTAAAAAAAGAGATCAGAACTTTACCGAATCAAAAAGAGCAGAAACTGTGGAAGTAGGGATTTGAGCAGCTTTGCGGTTGTAAATAGAAGGGCAAGTAGTACAGTAAGGATCATTACACATCCCCGATTGCCCAGATCTCAAGAGATTTGCGTGTTTCAAAACCGACTCATCATCGGAGTTTTTATGTTCAAGAGCAGAAGGATACCTCTCAAGCTGACGAGAAGAGACATCAACGGAATCAGAAGAAGTAGTAGAAGGATGAGGAAGAAAGAGAGGTTCAGGTTTGCGAGTAGAGGACAGAGGACCACTCATTTGAACTAAAGGATTTCGTCTGGGAGTTCGAAGAGGACCCGTGTAGCCTAAAACCACAGTTGAGTTATCGAATCTGTCAATGATGGAAGAAGAGTTTGAGAGAGAAGCGCTACGAGTACGAGATGGTGAGTCTGAAATTGGAAGCATGGGTATATCATCGTTTTCCTTGTGTGAAGCCATTTCTCTACCAAAATTTCAGGGAACAATCTGAAGCGAAGAAGGTGGTTGAAGAGAAGAGAATTATTGATAAGAAATAAGAAAAGGAGACTTATGACAAGTCAGGGTCTTCGTAATTAAGTCAATGGCTAAAATGTATTGTTTTTATGGGAACTGTGTGAACACTCTTGTCTGAAAAAGTGGAAGACTGACTTTTGATTTCCAATTGAATTATTGAATACTCACTAATTAATTGCGGCAAAATTCTCACTAACTACAACGTGATTTTTTTCTCTGTAAAAATGTTAAATAATTTCAAATTTAGAAAAAAATCTTAAATAATTTCAATTTTAAGAAAAAAAAATCTTAAATAATTTCAAGTTTAGAAAAAAATCTTAAATAATTTCAATTTCAGAAAAAAATCTTAAATAATTTCAATATTAGAAAAAAAATCTTACTCACTTGTAAGTGATTGGATCTATTTCCCTTATTTATAAAAGTATGAGAAAAAATATTTAATATCAGAATTTGATAATAGTATAATTGATAGTTATATCAAATTATTCCAAATTTGAAACATACAGATTGAAACTATAGTATTTAAAACTATAAAAATATTTTTGAAAATCTGATAATTGTTTACATGTTACTTGTTTCAGTAAAAATAACCAAAAGAGCAAACACCATTACGAATTTTTTCCATTCATAATCAATACAAAATGGGCCTTAATTATAAGCCCAACTAGAAAACGGACGGAAACAACTAAGCCTAATACGTAACTCACGTGTAAGTATCTGAAGTACAAAATCAAAAATGCTAAAATCAGCTTACATGATCAGACGTGTCAGCATTCTTTTCACTGACTGTTTCTGGGTTTGTATATCTGGATGATTAAAAAACATTCTTTTCTGAACATTTATTACTTCTTGGAAAAGCCATCAAATGTCTTCTTACATCATCTCTTTCTCTCTATACACATTCTCGTTTTTTTAAAAAAAAAAAAATCATTTTACACAAATGACTAACCAAAAACAAATATATCTTTCAGGTTGTAGAACCAGTGTTTTGGGTTGATTTCCCAGAAATTTTCTTCACAGCTACCATCATCAAAATTAAGAAGAAATTTCCAAAGGAGAAACCAAGAAACAAAGAAAACGAAGTTCAATCGAAATTCAATCAAGCTCAATAGCACAAAAAAGTTGGCAGATTAGTTCTGATACTATATTACATTTCGTTTGTTATTTCTCATGTTGTATAAATAAGTTTAACTGGTTAAACAACCAATATAAAAGCAGCATAGCTAGACCAAATTTTCTTTCACCTTCGTGGGCAGATGACTGAGTATAATTTAACGAATTAATAAGAAAATTAACGTTGAAGTTGAAACTGGCCTAATTATATACTCCTTCTGTTTTTTAAAGAGTGTCATTTTAGGTTTATACACACAAATTAAGAAACAATTTAAAAGTTTAATTTTACCCTTTAACTTTTTATATAATTACTATCTAATTAATAAACAATGTATTATCTTTCATCATTAATTACAAGGTTAAATATGGAAGTCTTTGGTAAAAAAGTTGCATTGATTTGCTAAAATGACATTTTTTTTGTTACAAAATTTAGATGCTAGAATGACACTCTTTCAAGAACGGAGGTAGTATACTATATTTTAGGTAATAACTTAAAAAATTTAGGTTATTTAAGTTAAAATTGGTTTATTATTGAAGTTCAAATATGAAAATGTGTTACTGAAAAATTACATCTCGTTTTGGCCATTTATCTGTGGATAATATCAATCTCAATTTCAGTGACGTAATTATTATTTTTAAAATGTTTAAAACCTATTGATAAATCACCTAATGTACCAACAGGTTAGTTTTGAATGGAAATTTTAAATAAAATATCTCAGCGGAAAAAAAATTTATGAGTCCAACCAGAAAACAGGCCGAACTATTGAGCACAATTACGTAAGTGACGAGTAAGAACCTGAGTGGTACAAAATTAAATATTCGTAGCCTTTTGGGGATTTGTATCTTCTTCCCCACTTTGATCACTTCTTGGAAAAGCCATCAATTCTCTTCTTATATCACCACTCTTCATCTATGCATATTCTCATTTTCCTTTATAATTTTTTTCAAACTTCTAATCCAAAACAAGTATATCTTTCAGGTTGAATAGAACATATGTATCTATGTGACAACCAGTGGTGGATCCACCTTATAGAAAGTGGGGACATATGTCCCCAGTCAAAAGATTTTTTCTTAAATTTCCTTTATGTATTTATAAAATATTCTCATTTTTATCTAATTATTTGTATTATGACTCCATTGTTTCAAAGAAAATATTTTCTTTGCCCTCATCAAAATAATTTTCTGGATCCGCCTCTTGTGGCAACCAATGAACTTGCAAAAATAATCATCAAGAACGAATATTGCAAACAAACGGCTGTAACTACTAGACTGTGGAACGTCTCTGAAGCCGTCTCTTACGGTATCTCCACGCCACTTGAATCTGCCTAGCCGCATGTAGCTTCCAGTATGGAGACTCGTTCCTTATGGCTGCTTGGACTCTAGGATTCCTCAGGGATCTCGTGAACAAGCTTTTCACCTCTTCAATCCTCAGGGATCTCGTGAACAAGCTTTTCACCTCTTCAAGATCTGCTACACTCAGTGAAAATGCCTCCACATTTTTTACACACCTAAAAGATGGGTCGCTAACCAATCTCTTTGATGGCATCTTTATTTTCCTCCCATCTGAAGGTTTCAAAATATACTAAGTTATAAACTTTTCCCTTAAAAAATTTTGAGATTGGAGTTAAAAAAAAAAAAGATGGTACCAGGGTTTGCAGAACAGCGTTCGAGGCACCAATTGAGGAGTTCTTCACTACAAACACCGCCTTTTATTGATGGTACAACAGAATCATCTTCTCCAATGCTCTTCAACTCACCTCTCACTATGAATACCATCTTCTTAACTAGTCCTCCGCGGCGCAACACTGTTTCAACCTTTCATGGATCGAATCCAAGATTGATTCATCCAGAAAATTAAATAGTCTCACCTGCAAGCCAAGAACATTCCAATAGTATTCTAGTATTGATCTTTAACTTTTACTTTGGTTACAGGAGATACTGCTAGAGTCCATAATTATATCTTTGACAGACTTTAGAAATGGACTCTGATGTTTACCGTCTTAAGAAATTCAAAGAGGTGTGTCGTCTTATATCTCTTTGAAGGTCATCAGACAAATTCTCAAATAGCAATTCTTCATTAACACCTCTAGTAGCAGCCCAGTTGAACCGATCAGCATCTCGAACCCTCCTGAATATATTAAACAACTAATCAGTTAATCTTCTTATAGTATTTGTGAAGTATTATTTTGGATTTACCGAATTTGTCCTTATGTTTAAGGGTAGTTACGTCATATTTTAAAATGAATTAATTTTAGATATTTAATAATTTAATTTACCGAATTTGTCCTTATGTTTAAGGGTAGTTACGTCATATTTTAAAATGAATTAATTTTAGATATTTAATAAATTAAATTTCATATCTATATTTTAGAGTATTGTCACCAATCCAAAATTCATTTATTGGACTAAGTAAAATAGCTTGAATTCGAACTAATACGCAAAAATAGGTACAAGAAAAAGTTTACAACATATTTGTTCTTGAGCCCATAAAAATAGTGAGTCATCTTTGTGAAATACTATTTTGGATTTGTATGTCCTCATGTTTAAATGAATTAATTTTAGTTATTTAATAAATTAATTTTCATATTTATATTTAGAATATTGTTACTTTATTTAATAATTAATTTTAAAATCAATTAATTTTAGATATTTAATAGATTGTCTTGATTTTGTTCCACGGATTGATTTTGATTTTGATATTAAATTAAAACTTTTAATGTTAAAATGGCAATATATTGTTTGTTTCATATAAAAGATTATCTGATATCTATTTTGAGATTAAATAACAAGTCTAACGATAAATTATTTGTATTGTATAATCATTTTTTACATCAACATAAAAGATACTCCCTCTGTCCCATAAAGATTGATTTTCGAGAGTTTTTACCTTATTTCACAAAGATTGATTTTCTAGAATTTTAAGTAATTAATGTGTCTTGGGCAACGTAGTTACACTAAAACCAAAGTTTTAAACTAGTTTCTATTGGTCTTGAAGTATATAATAATAATAATACAAATAAAAACACAAGTAATCATTAGTTTCTTAATTTGTGTGAATAAGGTGAAAAATCAAATATTATGGAATAGAGGGAGTAGTATTTATTATCTATTCAAATATAATGTTATTACAACATAACCTATAATGTTATAAGATTTTTATTGACTTTTATTATGAAACGACGTTATACTAATTTTTATTGATTTTTATAATGAAATAATTGTTTACAATTTTCTGTTTATTTTTACAATTGTGGATTCGACCTATAATATTATTGTATAGATTGATTTTACAATTTTTTAAATTTCATTAGTAATTTTATTATTCTATTAGTTGACGTTTCAAGTTCTTCAATTTAGTAATTATAGTTAACACTATAATTGTTCTGATAAAAAACGAATAATTAAACATAAATAATCTATTAATATAATCTTAAAATTTTAAATTAAATAATAGAATAGAAAATAACCCACGATATATCGCTATAGAAAATCTAGTTTTATAGTGAAACTATATATCTTAGAGACTAATATTTTGTTCTTCAGAAAATATTCAACATAGAAGCAAAGTTTAATAGGCATAGTTCACATACTTTCTTCTATCCTCAAGCAACCTTCTATGGCTCATCCATTGCTCAACATCTGGCCGTCTTAGTGTCATTCCCATATTCCTAATATGTACAAAGCATAATCACCAAAGTACTTTATAATTCAGAGACAATTCATTATGTATTGGAATATCAACTCATGCACGTGAAGGTTGTCTACCTTTTGCCTAGAGCTTGAAGAAAATTTTGCATATTACCAATAAGAAGTGTAAAAAGCAAAAGTCCGTGTCCGATGATACCCATAATAAAGAAGACCTCTTCTAGAAAGTAGCTTGGGACTTGGTTTCCAGCGAGAGTGCTAATTTGCTTTGAGAAAATTATGAGCGAGTTCCAAATATGTCAATCGAAGCAAAGGAGGTGAGTATTTGAGAAAATTATGGGTGAGTTCCAAATATGTCAATCAAAGCAAAGGAGTTGAGTACTTTGTTTTTATTTTGCTATTGAAAACTGAAAGAATAAACAACAGTTACATGAAAACCTCAGAAGAAAGAGTAACTATATCTTGCAAACAGACTAGAATGATTTGTAAGATTGACGGCTTTTAAATAGATTCCATAAGGAAAACCATCTTCTTGGAAACAAGCATTGACACTCTCATTAACTCTCCATACATCTCTTAGTACATTGCTGCTTCCATTACCACAATCTATAAGATGTCGACATTCATCGCCAAGATTCCCGCAAGCATTTAGAAGGCATTGATTAACTCTCTGAAATAGACAAAAGAAAAAAGAAAAAAACAGAAAATGAGAAGAATATATAGGATTTATGTTGCTAAGCACAAGATAAATATATTAAAGCATAACCATACAACAATATGAAAGAACATTCTAAGAATGTCATACCTAAAGACCAAAAAGATACCAGCAAGATCCAACAACATGTCCAGCAAGCATGAAGGTGAGAAGATTAATAACAAAATTAGCCCAAGCGGACTCAAATATTAAACCGGTAGGTGTTTGTCTAGCAAGAAATGGTAGAAGTCTATATAGCTTTGGAATGTATTGGAAAAGAACAGCAGTGCGTAATAGGTTTTTTGCGTAGTTTGCCCCGGATACCCCCAAGTGTTTTGGTATTATGACCAATATCAAAATCTGTAAATAACAGAAAACATCAAAGAAGATTTTGTATTCAAAAAAATGAACATTTTCTGATTATCATTACTTAAAACCAGTAGCAGTATTGAAGAATATTAAAGTACCTGTGGAATTGGCAACATTATGAATAACTCAAGGAAAACTTTCCTTGGAGGTAATTGAGAGCAATTTTCTTAGGATGACTAACTAATTGGCAGCACCAACAACGGTAGACTCGGGAGCTACATAGGCCAATCGGAACTGCAACAAATTTGAAAGAAGTGAACACTAGAGCCAAAGATTTGAAAGAAGTGAAAATCTGTAACACTTCAAACAGCTCAAATGCTTTAGTCATAGGCCAATCAATCATAATACATTTGTTTCGCTACATTAAGAAAAGAGATTGTCAAAAAGACGGTTCAAAGGCAAGATAAAAGCAAAAGATTGAAAGATGGATAGAGATCAAAGATATGTTATATTTTTTAAAAAAATTTGGTAGCTTTTTGGAATGCGTTTTGTTAATTAATTATTCAAAAACAAATAATATTAAAATTTTCATTTTATACTTTTTAGACAAAAATAATTAAAGATAAAGCATATAACACGTCATTAAAATTTTCATTTTATACTTTTTAGACAAAAATAATTAAAGATAAAGCATATAACACGTCGAGTGAATGTTATAGAGAAAATTTATTTATTTAATAATTATATTAATTATCCTAATACCAATAGTATGTTTTATTTATGTTTATGTTTTTTAAAATATTTTGCTTATGTTTTGTTTCTCTTTTAATTATATTTTGCTTATGTTTTGATTTTGTTTTACTTATACTTTGCTTATGTTTTGCTTATGTTTTGTTTCTGTTTTACTTTTATTTTGCTTATGTTTTCCTTATATTTTGCTTATTTTTTGTTTCTATTTTATTTATATTTTGCATTTTTTGTGTCTTTATCTTTAACTTATAATTATGTTGATTAGGTATTATATTATCTTTTATATATTACTTGAGAAATAAAATCTAATCATATTTAAAATTATATAAAATAATACATTGATTCCAGATTAATAATAAAACATGGTTTTAATATTTTGATGCCCTAGACAGTTGTCTAGATTGCCTACCCTCTGCACCGGTCAATATATTTTGTTATGTCTTGAAAAAGACATGGAGAAATGTAAGTAAAGAAATACCTGTAGTAGAATGTTCATAATGAATATAACATCTGTTATACATCTAACAGCTACAACTGCTTTAGTCATCACCCAATCAATCATAATACATTTGCTTACCTACAATAAGCAAAGAGAGATGGTTCAAAGGTAATGTCACAGCACAGATGGAGTAAAAGATACAGAGGTACACTGAGAGATATATCTTCAAAGAGAAACATACCTCGTGGATTTTTATGAGGAAGAAGAAGAGAGGATCTATAAAAATAGATAACAAGCATGAAAGGGCGAAGAATTTAGTCCAGGTTTGAACCACTTTGGCATGAGGATTCATGATTCAAGGTAAGTATCTGTTAACAGAAGAAGCACATCGCCTAGCCCAACCTTTAGCATCATCATACAAACTGTGTAAAAACAAAACGACTTCGGAAACAAAATCCCTATGATAAGAGGGAGTTTCATGGCCTCAAAGTAGATTATAACCGTAGTTAAAAACCTAGTATTGAGAAGGAAATGGTCTATTGATTACAATGCAAAAAAAAAAGAAAATGAGGAATCGATGACGGAACAACTATGATCCAAACCCAAACAAAACCACAATTCGGAAGAAACCAAATAGCAAGAGAAGTGGCAGATCAAATTCTGTGCTGAATGTACTTGTGAGCCAAATATGTTGGTAAAACTAATTGAAATCTTTTTTTCTCATATTTTGTGTATTCACTTGGATTCGACTCAGATTTGAATAATATTATTTGGGAGTGTTTTCAATTATCTATAGGTATCAAATTCAGTTTAAATTTAGGCATAATTATTCTGATATAAAATGTATAATTCATGTATTTATACAAATCGGTTTACATTTGAGTTATATATATCATGCAAAAGATAAATACAAAATTATGTTGATAAATTAAATAAAAATCTTCACTATTTTCAAACACCTATAGGTATCGATTTTGACTCGAGTTTGGATTAAGCTCTTTGGATATAAGAAAAACACTACTGTTCATGTATTTCTATAAATTGATTTGGGGTTCGGATTTGATATTTACATAAAATGGTTAGGCTTTCGTTTTATAAATAAATTATATAAACACAATTATATATTATGAAAAATAGAAATACAAAACTACGTTAATAAAATTGATTAAAATTTTGGTTCGATCAAGTTATCCATGAATCAAAAAAGATAAAAGATAGTACTTATAATTTGTTCGAATTCAAATTTGATATTATTTGATCAAATAGCAGATATCAAATATTTTGTCTATTTCTATTTTGAATAGTTAATTTATATATTAAAATAAATATTAGTTTGTATTTAACACTGATAGACGAAGAGGTCGTGGCTTAGTGGTAGGGCGCCAATAGGTAACGGGTTCGAATCAAAATCCTATTGTATTAAGAGAAGCTATGTCAGCGGATACAAAACCATATCGAATACTAAACAATACTAAACAATACTAAACAAGCGATCTCGAAATATTAAACCAAGATGCTAACCATTGAGAGTTTTAGTAAAGAGAATCTACTAAAAACAATAAGAAACTACCGATGGCGACTACAACCCGTCGAGAAGATAAAGTGAAGAAGTATCAATATAGGCTCAAGAGAAGACTGAATCGAAAGTCATGTTCAAGAAACTTTTTCAACAGTTGCAACCCACTCAAATCCAAAAAACACTAAAACTTTGGAAATTTGGTGAACTTTCTATGTGAGTAGATATACCTAAATCCATTGATGCAAAGAACTTCTCTTCCAGAGAAAATGAAACCCCATTTTAAAATTGATCCAAACATAATATAAAAACGGCTGATAGTAAATCAAAGTCGACTATACCGTGTTTAAAGAACCAAGAAGACGACATAAAACAATATGAAAACCTCGAAACTTTTTTTTATTGAGTACCATGCAAAGAGCTAGTTCGAACTCAAAGTCTCAAACTAGAGCAACTTAACTGCAAAAGAGAAGCTAAATAGTACTTATATTTATAACAATATAAATTCATTTTTAAATCTTTGAATTCATTAAAAGTAATATTAAAATTTCACGAAGAGTTATTAGTTTAGACAATTGCTTTTTTTTTTCTTTGGAATAGTATTCCGGAATTTGATGTTATTTGTTTCATTAAAAATTACCAAAAAAAGCAAATACCATTACAAAAAAAAAATCTCATTCATTACGAATGAATACAAAATAGGCCGAAGTTATGAGCCCAACAAAAAAACGGGCCGAAACAATAAGCCCAAATACCGAAGTCACGTGTAAGAATCTGAGTGGTACAAAATCAAATGCTTGTTGCTCTGTTGGATTTTACCTGTTTATATATGTTCTGCACTGGCACAACTGATCAGACGTGTGTCAGCTCTCTTCTTACTCTCTAATTCTGGGTTTGTATCTTCTTCCCCACTTCGATCACTTCATTAATCTCTATGCTTTTAAAAATATCCTTTTCTCAACATTTATTGTCTTCTTGGAAAAGCCATCAATCAAGCTCTTCTTATATCATCTCTCTTTCTCTCTATCCATATTCTCATTTTCCTTTTATAAATTTCAGGTTGAAGATGATGAAGAGCATAAGATCCATGGAAACTACTCATCCTTCTCCACAGTTACCATCTCTCTCCGGTAAGATTCTTTTCCATTTTCAAATCTCTTCTCTCTCTCCCCTTGCTTTTTACAATTTTTTAAATTTCAAACACAAAGCATGCTACAGAAACTGTGGTCCCTCTTTTCTCTCTTCTTTCTTTGTCTTTTTCTCTCTCTTTTTCATAACTTTTTTGTTTGAAATTGTTGAAAACAGACGTTGAAGCTCGGATGCAAATTTTGAGGGAGTGTAGTTTTGAAGAAAGCCAAGGAGATGATACCTTTGCTCAACGAGCTGAATGGTTTTACCAGAAACGACCATTGCTTCTCTCTCTTTGTCTAGACTTGTACAACGGCTATATCACTCTCTTGCGTCGTTCTTCTCATCCGACCAAACCAAATCATCAGCTTCTCCAAGACGACGACTGCATTTCAGACATTGATTCCGTTAGTGAGATCAGTTTCGAGAGTGATATTCCCTTTCAAAACAAGCAAGATCCTTCTGTGGTTACAGAGAAAGTTGATGAGCTTGTATCTCAACTTGTGACCACAAACTTGGAGAAAGAGATTGTGCAACACGAGTTACTTCACAAAGAGGAACAGTTTCATGAAGCATCCAAGACTATAGAGCTGTTGAAGAAGTTCGTCATGTTGCTGGAGATGGAGAAGGAAGTAGCTTTGGAGGAAAACACTAATCTTAGCTACAAGCTCACTTCTCTTTTGGAGGAGAACAGAGAGCTAGCCACAGAGGCGTTGTTCATGAAGAACGAAGCTGTTGGACTTGCTCGGTGTGTGCTTAAGATGAGAGATGATCATTTTCACAAGGTCTGCCTTCTCCAGAACCGCATCTACTCGCTTCAGGCATCAATGAACTCAGAGCCCGTCTATCATAAGGTGTCATCTGGATGCTTTGGCCTGGATATGCATAAGACCAAGAAGAAGAAGGAGAACAAAACTGAAGAGAAAAATGGATTTAAGTGGTTGAAGAAGCTGAGTACCATTAACCTGTTTACAAAGTGCAGCCCTAACCCATCAGCTGCTGCTCCATCCTGCTGCGCTTTCAACCTGCCAAATTAGCTTTTATATCTTTGTTGTATTAGTAAAATCAACTATGCATACATGACTGTGTGTATGTTGTTCTCTCGCCTTATTATGTTTAACACGTTTCAGTGCATCGCCCTGATGCATAGTTTGTTGTCACCTGCAAAATATCCATGACTTCTTGATCCACATATGTATGGTTTTCATGACTTACTTATCTGGTTAACACAACAATGTCATGATCTTCCCACCCAAAAATGCTTACTGCTTATATAAACCTAAAATGAAGTCTGGAAAGGGTAGAGGAGACAAAGGCAAACAGATAACAATGCTTCATCTAAGAAGCCGAGTCTTCAGTATGATTATACTCTATGTCATCTTCTCCTTATGGCTAAAATCTGAAGGAGCAAGCCATATAGTTGGAGATAGCTCTGGCTGGGAACTTCTTACAAATTTTACCAACTGGACACAGGGGATAGTGTTTCATGTCGGCGATGTCTTAGGTACTTATTGTATCTCCTGTAAGGCTGTACTGCAGAATCAAAGTTGTATTTCCATCTCATATATACCTTATCACCGAACGCAAAAGATGAATTCTGTTAATTCAGTCTCTATTCTTCAGCAGTCAATTGTTCCATATCCATCTTGCTAAATCTGTTTATCTTCTTCAACAGTTTTCAACTACAATAAAGACGAGCATAATGTTATGCAAGTCCACTCTACAGCATACGCAGAGTGTGGAAGAGACAATTACATATCTCTCTTTACCAAAGGCAATGACTCAGTAATCATATCAGGAACTGGAAAGTACTGGTTCATCTGTGGAATGGATGATCACTGTGAAAATGGCCAGAAGATAAGTATTGATGTAGCTCCTTGAGTACAATTATTAGTAGATTATCAGAGTTAGAACAGTGTGTTATTTGGGTCATCTCTACTCTTTAGTACCAAAAGAATGTCATTAACCTGTATATTTCGTATGAATAGTATATCTTAGAAATCCTAATAACCTATATGCATACCTTGACACTCTGGAACATCCAACCTTGTAGGCAAAGAAAGAGAGCCTATAAAACACTCTTGTATAGTTTGCTCAAGAAGCATTGCGCTGTAAGACTTCCTATCATCATTGGGTTCTTGCTGTACTGAAATTGTCAGAATAATTCTTCAAGGTGTGGCTATTTTTCTTCACTTGCAACATGATGACACCATGACGATTACAACCAAAACCAACAAGTCAAGAGCAACTATACACATTAGTAAAGTCTTAGGCCTCATCATTGAACATTAACAAAACTGGCAAGGAGATGATTTTTAAGAGTTTCAACAAATCATCATCCTGGATCAACATCATCGTGTTGATTTAAGAAACGGAAACCCATAATATATCTGTACTCTCCAGTGCCAAGACAGCGTGAACAGTCACTTAATCCACTCCCTCCACAGAAGTTGCACCTGTGACCAATACACCCAAAAAAAAGAAATCTTTACTTCTTTGGTTCTTGAATCCAATCAAAGATCAGAGATACCATACAACCCTCAAGAACATCTGTTTTCTTCAAACTGTTTACCATTTGGGCCATTCTCCTCTTGGAAGCATTTCCATATCCACATGATTAGTCCTCCCTATAATCATATATCACACAAAAAGAAAGAATTCAAGTTTCTCTATGAGACTTTAAAGCTGAAAGACAAGATCTGTTCATTACCTTTACCACGACAGTTGAAACAATCGACTCTTCCAGTTCCAAGGCAAATTACACATCGGCCTTTCGCCTTTCTCTTCATCAAAGTCTTACCTCAGGACATATAACGCAATCTGATTAGCAGCTCAGCTCATTCTTATTTTTTTGATATCAACGTGTAGAGATAGAAATTGAGGTTTTTGATTTTACACCTGAGTTTTGACAATCCATGAAGGTTTATTGAGATAGAGCCTAGGTTGGCTCTGCGTAGGTTTCGAATTCGGAACGCCTTCATCTGGCCGGAGAGCCATCGCGACTGGCGGGGGTAGACACAAGTTCGCCGCCATCTCCGTCACCCTTCACTATACCACAAACCACAAATGCTCTGTTCCGGTTCATCGTTCCAATTTACGATTCTCTATTGGGCCTACGGCCCATCTCTCTCAAAGTAACTCAAAAAATTGAAAACAATGAAAAGCTGAAAATTGAACTCATTACTGATCTTATGGAGTAAGCAGCAATCAAATGATGTTTTACTTCTGCAAGCACATTGGTGAGTTGTAATGTTTTCTTTTGTCAAAAACTCTTCCTTTGTACAGTTATTTAAAATGATTTAGTTAAAACTTACAAGCAACCAAACTTGGATTGTAAATGAAGGAAGACCCAAAAAAAAATGTAAAACAGAACCAAACTTCCATTAATGACTTTTGAGTTCATCATCTCATCTTTGCCCAACCTGTTGACTACCACTAAAGCCCACATGATGATTTTTTTACTCTATCTTCTCCTTACTTCATATCTTCTCTTCCTGTTCCACATTAGAGAATTCAAAATCAAAACTTCGGATTCTTACAAAGAAAAGTAATTCTCCAGTCTTTTAGCCTTACAGTCAAAAGTAGCCCAGCTAGAGGGTGGTGCAAGGGTGGTTCTTTTATTCTGATTCAACTCACTGGAGAAAAACTCATTCTTTTGATTTGGTTTCTTGACCTCTATCCCCACTGGTAGAGGTAGGACATATAGATTCTCCTTCATATCTACAGAGCCCTGCATTGCAGCATAGATAAAGAAAATGATTCAAGATCCTTCTCAAAATGCTTTTGTTGCTTCTTTTTTTTTTTGGATTCAGAAAGTGTAACTCTGTGAGATACCACATACCGAGCGAGTTCTTGTTTGTGGAGGTATTACTTGATGAACATGATGACGAAGAATCTCTTCGTCAAGTGAAAGAGTTCTAGCTTTCCTTGGAGTTTGTGGGTTATATCCACTCTCTACCAAGTGACTAACTTTGCAGCTTAGCTGACTAACTATAGGAGCTGGTTGAATCCCTCCAGGTGAAACCCATCTCTTATCAATGTATCTAAAACACACACAAACAGAATAACGCTAAGATTGTGCTGTAGAGAAGAGATGAAGGAAGCAGCAATGGCAACACTTTAGTGCATAGAGAAGAATCAATACTTGGCTCTTATAAACATGTCGCTTGAACTTCTATTGAAATGAGAAGGCAATTCTGATTCCCAGTACTGATTTGCCTTAGCATTACCGGTGGCTAAAAACCGAGAAAAAGATGATCAAGCTATGGGATTGATACGGATTAAACTACTGAATGGGTTCATTATATACGAAAGAGGAGCTTACCTTGCATGAAAGCAACTTGATCTGGAAGCCATGTATCCAGGGTTATAGATCTTACCTGTTTCAAAATTTCATCAACAACACTAATTTATATGATTCATTTTCAATAGAATGAATTAAAGAGAGATGATTTAAGGAGAGACCTGTGAGATGTGGACGCCGAGGCTACGGTGGATTCCAGAGCATTGCATACATATGAAGATTCCAAGGTTCACACTTGCCCATCTTGGTGCCCTGTAAATAAGAGAGATTCACCAACACAAAAATGATCAGTAGGAAGACTGAGAGAATGATAAGAAGATGTTATGATCATGGTATGATGCTTACTTTGATCTACAATCTGCACATTCACGATTGTCTGGGTGCTTCAAAAGTGCTTCCAATATCTATAAGCCACACAAATATCTAACCTTATAGACGCAAAATCAATGATAAAACGAGGAAAAAGGAAAAAAGATGGAACCTTGGAATGTTTGGCGTGGAGCTCCTTAGAAACAGAGGCCTTCCCGTTCATTCTTGCAGAAAATAATCTGAGAGAGAGAGAGAGAGAGAAAAAGAGACAATTGAAAAAACAAACGAAGTTTGTAAACAGAGAACGCAAATAAGTTAAAGGGAAGAACGGATTTGAAGGAGAAAACACGCAAAGAGAGAGAGAAGTAGAAATGATGGTTTCTCTTTCTCGTACCATTTTATATCTGTCATGCGACACCTCATCTCTCTATTTCTTTTGGTTAATTTAATCGAAGATGGAGTCAAAGCAGATGAAGAAATTGAAATCCCTAATCCTCGTGAACCATGCAACATTCCTACAAATTGATATCCCTAGACCTCGTGAACCATGCGATATTCCTGTCATCTTCACAAACCTTCGACAAGTCAATTGAAAAGAATCGATTTTCTTTTTCCCCGGAGCCACAATCGCTTGATTCATCAAAATTTACCTCTGTTTCTCTCAGGTACGCCCACTTTTATAAATCGGGCTAACATATATAAAGATGACATGATTAGGTGTTCTGTCAGTTCAAGTGTGTCCCCCTTCCAATAAGGTCTCTATTAGGTCGGTAAAGGTCATGTACCACAGGTACTCTTGTTTAGGCAGAACCATTGGGATCCATGGATATGTCTAACTCCAGTAGTATTAAGACCATAATGAAAATTTTGAAGTATGTCTGAGAAGAACATTATTCATTTTAGCATTCCAAAAATATCAAGCAATTTCAAGGCCATTTTCATGCCCATAATCTAATGGTAACAACCATTATTAACAGAGACATTTCATGTCCCAAACCAATGAAATCAAAATATTTTGTCAGATAATGTAACAAGAAAGACTTTTTTTTTTTTGGCTCTGTAATAAGTTAATTAGATACGATTAGACTGTTAAGTCAGAAACATCTTTGGAAGTTTGGTCGTAAGTAGCATCTTCTTCAATGAGTGGCCTTGTATCTGCCGTTGGATCATATCCTTGAACGATGAGAACCGACGTGGTGGTGGAAAACTCCGATGACGACAACAAATTGCCAACTGGTCCCAGCTCCGAACAGTCAGTATTGTTAACTAACGGCATAACAGCTGCATTTCTTCCAACTACGAAGAGATTACATTTGCTCATTGACTTGAGCGTCACGCTGATATCTTCTTTGCTCTCGACGACTCTTTCCTCGTAGCTCAATGACTCATTTCCTCTTGGATCTTTCATCATCTCTCTCACAAACTCTTCATCAATCTCTTTCTCTTTGTTCTCCTTTTCGTCGTGTTCACTCTGCTCGAATGTCTTCAGTGTTCCTCTGGCAGCTACGAATTTGAGAACGGTTAGTGTGATTCCTGGATGTTCCACCATTTTCATACCGTAGGCGAGAGCTTCTCTGTCGTCTAGGCCTCCAAAGAATGGAACAACGATTTTGTAAGCCACTTCGCTGGCTACAACTTGGGAGGTTCCTCCGAGTCCTCTGTCCACGAGAATCCCAACTGAGCAAGGAGCTCGTTGTAAGACTCGTTGGTTCACTTCACGGAACCCATGTCCGAATGATTCCATTGCTCCGTTCACTTTCTGATGCTTGTGAAATGGAAGCAGTATCATCGCTACTCGTTTCTGATGTGCGCTTGTGCATATGTCCTCGTGGATGCTGCTGAAATCAGAGATTGCAGTCATGGGTCTAACTTGTACGTCTCTTAGATGCTGGTAAGCCTCAAAGGCAATTACCATCTGATCTGTTGATTTCTCTATCTTGTTCCAGATTGGGAGTCCGTTGTTCCTAGCCTTGTGAACCATTGCGATAGCTGATGACCGTTCTGAAAGCTCCATTAGATGCATAGCGTAAACGCAGAGGCGTCCCTTTTTGCCTGTTCCTCTTGATGATTCAATCAGATTGATCAATGTGGGGATGTTACGAGTACTATGGAAGCAAGCAAGTATGCGTAGCTCGGAATCATGATCTTTTCTTTGGATTGTTCTGTGCTTGTATGGTGCTCCTTTTCTTAAAGGCTTATAAATCACCATCAAAACTGGAGTTGTAATGAAGGTTGTGAACAATGCCATTAGGACTAATATAGCAAACGCTTGATCATTCAGCACCTGCAAGCGAAAAATCGTTAATCAGATCATTCGGGTATTAAACATCTTATGCTGGCTTTCAAGAATCTATACCTTTCTGTCCTTGCCAATGTTAAGAACAATAAGCTCTACTAAACCTTTGGTGTTCATTAGAACTCCAAGTGCCACGGCTTCTCTAAATGGAACCTTGCAGAGCAAAGATGCACTAACGGTTCCTACAATCTTCCCAAAACAAGTGGTGAGTATGACAAGAACTAGAAGTCCCCATGACTGAGCTCCTCTGATAGTTGTAACATCAGTTTTGAGACCGCTAGCCGCAAAGTATAGCGGTAGAAGAAGCCCCGAGACAAGATCCTCTATCTTCTCCGTCAAAATCCTGCAAAATTGTCCTTCTTTAGGAGTTACTATGCCTACTACAAACGCCCCGAACAGCGCATGTATTCCAATAGTATCTGTCACAAAGCTTGCTGCTAAAACCACGGTTAGAGTGACACAAACATAGAGTTCTTCCACAGGCTCTCCCTCAGGACAACGTCTAGCCATATAACCAAGTAGAGGTTTGATTGCCACAATTGCAAAGATCACAAATCCAGATCCACAGAGAAGAACCCAAACAGATACAAGCGGAGAAGTCCCATCTCCCGAGAGAGCAATAGCAAGCGCAAGGAGTATCCAAGCTGCAACATCATTCACTCCGGCTGCAGACATGGCAATACGTCCAATGTCGGTTGTTAACATCTTTAACTCAGCTAGGATACGAGCAAGCACAGGGAAGGCAGTGATTGATAAAGCAACACCCATGAAGACAATAAAAGGAAGCTGACGAACTCCTTTGCTGATGGTGGAACTGAGAACAAAAGATGTGCCTACACCCATTATAAAAGGAAGTGAGATCCCAGCTATGGCTATCACTAGAGATTTCTTTCCTGTTTTCCTGATAGCTGCAAAGTCAAGTTCAAGCCCAACTAGGAACAAGAAAAAACAAAGACCAATGTTAGCAAGCGTGTCTAAAACGGTCAAGCTCCTTTTTGGGAAGATGGTGTCAAGATACGCTTTGCTTCGTCCCAGTGCAGAAGGTCCAAGCAGTATCCCTCCCTACACATGCATCAACTTTAGTCTGTAATTGCAGAAAGATAAAGAAACATTTCCAAAGAGATTAAACGAAACTAACAATGATCTCAGCAATGACTCTAGGTTGTTTGAGAGGTTTAAGAAAGTAAGCCAGAAGCCTTGTAAACACAACCACCAAGACAATCTGTACAATGATCAGAGGAAGCGCGAAATCAAGAGGGCTTTCGTTTTGAAAGGCTCCATTAGAGGTTGCCTTCATTGGAGCAGGACATGCCCCTGTACCATTGGTGATTGCCATCTTTTACTCGAGGTACAGGTTGATAATTGGTCGAGAAACGAGACACTGCTTTCAACCTTCAATACTGCATTGACAAACGAGATCTAAATGAAAGGAAAAAAAGAACCAAGATTTTATTCTATTTTGGTTCTGTTTCTCATAAACAGAATCGTTTCTCATAAACAGAAAGATATATTTGAGAAGTGAATATATAAAGAAACATAAAACTAATAGTATCTTTAGTTACCAAAAATAGGGAGGAGAAGGAGACTGAGGCGGACATACCAACTGTAGGGTGGGAATATACCTCGCACCTTTACTATTTTTAGACTGTTAGTTACTTAACTTCCAACCATGTCGCATCGATACTTCACATGCCTAAATTGGCAAGCATTTGTATTCGTCTCCAAAAACCTGAACAGTTGATGTGCTTCTTTAACCATCAATCATTTTCAGATATCACTGTACATGCATCAGACAGACTATTAGATTTCATTAGGTGCAGAAAGTAGTTAAAGAGGACAAATTTAAAAAAACGAGGAAGTTAACACTGACTAATCCATATATTCAAATTTTACACGAAGAGAGTTTCTTCAACAACGATAGAAAAGAGACAGATTGAAGAAACAGGTTGAAATAAAACTACCAGTAGCTCTTGTAATCATACTAATGCAATGAATAATTCAACAAAGGTCCATTCACCAATCTTTCCTGAGCTCTAAGAATGTACTCCACAGAGATCAACTAAACCTTTCTACTCTTCGACGGCGCAGCTCATCTAGAGGTATATCATTAGAAGAAGACAGTGCTGGTCCCTGATTCAGTGACCATCTGTTTCCTCTTGCCCGTTCGGAGCCACACATCTCGCAAACATTTAACCAACCAGAATTGTCATATGTACACGACTGACATCTCCAGATACCAGGTCCTTCTATCCCAGTTTGGCCTCTTCCCACTCTTCCTCTCCTTGTAATCCTCCTCCTCGACGACCTAACCATTCCTTTCAAGTACCTCAAGGGCCATGTCACTAGTCGCATTACACGTCTAACCACCATGGTGACTGGACCTGAGCCTGAGAAAAAACCTCTCAGCTTCAGATAGAGAATACCAGCAAGGATTCCACCTAAATGCCCAAGAAATGAAGCGTTCGGTACATACATATGCACAAGAATCAGATCTACCCAAGCAGCATACTTTGTTGGAACTAGGATACCATACACACTGGAGTAAGACTCAGTCTGAGAATTGAGAACAACTTTCATAGCAAAGAGGACACCCGAGAATCCAACTCCGTACTCATTGTAATAAGCTATGTCGTAGTCGAAAAAAATGAGAAGCGATTTGGCTAACAGCAATGTGGCTCCTTGGGACATGCCAACAAGTGCAAAGACCATTGAAGCAAACTCACAGCTTCCCATAGAAGTCTCAAGCTTGATACCTTTCCAGAGAAGAGACATCATGTTGTAGACTAAGTGAGGCTCGTCGATATGGTAGAACGGTGATAGAAAGAAACGTTTCAAGTCCTTGTTCTGTTCAACAAAAGACACATCAAGATAATAGAACAAAGGTCAACAGAGAATACAACTAAACAAGAGAGATCATATGCGACATTGACCAACGCTAATCTTGTGTCTCAAATTGATGAAATTGACCAAGTCAAGGTACTTAACTTTTCTTTCTTTGGTCAACATGGCAAGGAACTTAACAAAATCCCAAATCTCCAGAGATTGGTACAAGTTTTCCAGGAAACTCAAACAGAAATTTCGAATTCCAGATCAGAATGGGAAACATTTATGTAATCAATTTCTCTGTAAGATTTTGTTACCTTGACGATCAGGTGAGGATTGAAACAGACCTCACTGATGTGAGGAATAATGGGATCGATGAACGACGGCCTGAGATAGACGAGAGTGTTCGCGGCCAGAAGACTCGCCGTCACCGGTGGTTTCCACGGCAATCTATAGTACTGGACAGCGACGCCTAGAGACAGCAGCGAAATCATCCTTCCGCCGCCTCCTCTTCTCCCTTCACCAGATTTCCCCATTGCTTAGACTTGATTCTTTTCTCCTGATACTAAGTAACAAATCTGATGTCTCTTTTACACTAATCTGATCACTCTTCTGGTCTGTACGAACACAATAGAAAACTCCACCATGTGGAACCCACAAGTGACATTATAACCTTAATTAATTATCAGATACATAGTATTTGATCTTAACAGTGATGCTTAGCATTGTAAAACAAACAAAATCAATTAAAAAATAATAATAATAATCAAAAACATTGAACAACGGATTAGAAAGTTAACAAATCCTAAATCTCTCATCAGAAGCATTTTACGAAGCATTGTGTTATAATTCATCAAAGTACACATCTTCTCTTGTCGTTCTGTAACTCCTTAGCTCTTGATTCCAAATCACTTTACATACAGTTGTTGTTCTGATACTCTGTTTCTCAAAATCTGTAATATTTTACTAATATTTTATTCTTTTTTCTTTGTCTTGCAAAAAATGAAGTAGAAAAGGGTCGTTTCTCATTACCTCTTGAGGCTTCCATACTCTTTATCAACTGGTTACGTCCACGTCGGCGCTTGGCAGTGGAGATTCTGTTTTTGAGTCGGGTCAAATTCCGGAGTCTTGACTCCATCGTCAGCACTGCTGTTTAAAACACATGTTGAGAAACAGAGAGTATCACCACTAAAAATAGGTAAGAGGAGAAGAAGGTGATTGATTGAGGCGGACATAACAAGTACAGGGTGGGAATAGACCTCGCACTTCTACTATTTATAGACCGTCACTTAACTTCTAAACATATCGCATCTATACTTCACATGCCTACATTGCGTCGGACGTTTTCGCTTTATGTCTTGTCCTTTTGCCTAAATTTGCACGCATTTGTATTACCAACCACTCACTGATTTTCAATTTGTATATAGAAGGGAGTTTCTTCACCAACAAAGAAAAGACAGATTGAAATAGAACTACCAGTAGCTCTGTATTCATGTTAATGCAATGAATGAATCAACAAAGGTTCATTCACAATCATTCCTGAGCTCTAAGATGGAACTCCAGAGATTAACTAAACCTTTCTACTCTTCGACGGCGCAGTTCATCTAAAGGTAGATCATTAGAAGAAGAAAGTGCTGGTCCCTGATTCAGTGACCATCTGTTTTCTCTAGCTCGTCCGGAGCCACACATCTCGCAAGTATTTAACCAACCAGAATTGTTATATGTACAAGACTGGCATCTCCACATACCAGGTCCTGCTATCCCAGTTTGGCCTCTTCCCACTCTTCCTCTCCCTGTAATCCTCCTTCTCCTAGACCTAACCATACCATTCAAGAACCTCAAGGGCCATGTCACTAGTCGCGACACACCTCTAACCGCAATGGTTACTGGATCAGAGCCTGAGTAAGAACCTTTCAGCTTCAGATAGAGACGACACACCTCTAACCGCAATGGTTACTGGATCAGAGCCTGAGTAAGAACCTTTCAGCTTCAGATAGAGAATACCAGCAAGGATCCCACCTAAATGCCCAAGAAATGAAGCGTTCGGTACAAACAACTGCACAAGAATCAGTTCTGCCCAAGCAGCATACTTTGTTGGAACTAGGATACCATACACACTAGTGTAATCCTCAGCCTGTGAATTGAGAACAACTTTCAAAGCAAAGAGGACACCCGAGAATCCAACTGCGTACTCATTGTAATAAGCTTTGTCGTAGTTGAAGAAAATGAGAAGTGATTTGGCTAACAGCAATGTGACTCCTTGGGACATGCCAATAAATGAAAAGACCATTGAAGCAAACTCACTGCTTCCCATAGATGTCTCAAGCTTTATACCTTTCCAGAGAAGTGACATCATGTTGTAGACTAAGTGAGGCTCGTTGCCATGGTAGAACGGTGATAGAAAGAAACGCTTCAAGTCCTTGTGCTGTTCAACAAAAGACAAATCAATATTATACAAAAACCTCAACAGAGAATAGAACTAACCAAGAGAGATCATATTCGCAGTTGATTCCCAAATGTCTCAAATTGTTGAACTTGATTAGGTTAGGTTACTTTCTCTAAGAACAGTATCCAAATTCTCCACCAATTGGTACAAGTATTCCAGGAAACTCAAACGGAAATTTCGAATTCCAGATCAAAATCGGAATCATATACGCAATCAAATTCTCTTCGCGAATACAGAAATTAAGATTTGGTTACCTTCAAGATCAGGTAAGGATTGAACCAAACTTCACTGATGTGAGGAACAACGGGATCGATGAACGACGGCCTGAGATAGACGAGAGTATTCGCAGCCAAAAGACTCGCCGTCACCGGTGGTTTCCACGGCAATCTATAGTACTCCGCAACGGCGCTCAGAGCCAAAATCGGTAACATTCCTCCGCCTCCTCTTCTTCTCCCTTCACCAAAAATCTCCATTCCTTCTAAATTGATTCTTTTCTTCTAATCTTAAAATCTATTCTCTCTTTTACACAATATATAATGTCGCTAGAAAGCTCCGACGTGTGGGACCCACAAGTAACATTTCAAGTAAATAACGCTTTGGAAATTAGAACCCTAATTTTATCTTTTCAAATCCACAGTAAAGTTTTGATTTTTCAACAGTGATGCTTAAATTGAATACAAACAAAAGCAATTAAAAGAAAATAATACTCAAAAACATTGAACAACGGATTAGAAAGTGTAAACAAATCCTAAATCTCTCATTGTTCTTAGTGATTCTCATCAGTTTTAGGCCTTGTGTTAATAAGCATTTTACGAAGCATTGTGTTCTCATTCATCAAAGTAGAGATCTTCTCTTCAAGCTGTTCATTGTTGTTCTGTAACTCATTAGCTCTTGATTCCAAATCACTCACATACACTTTCTTCCTCTCTCTCGCTTGTTGTGCTGATACTCTGTTCCTCAACAATCTGAAACATTTTACAAAAAAAAAAATTAATCCTTTTTTTTGTTTTCAACTATTCCAATTACTCATTACTCATTACCTCTTGAGACTTCTATGTTCTTTATCAACTGGGTTACGTCCACGGCGACGTTTGGCGGTGGAGTCTCTGTTTTGAGTCGGGTCAAGCTCCGGATTATTGACTCCATCGTCAGCACTGCTGCTTAAAACACATGTTGATCCAGCTGCTTCCATGTCAGGAACCATTAACAACTCCTCATCACTCTCTTCTGTAAATTTCTCAAAACCCAAATTAACCTAAACCACACACAAAAAAAAGAGGATCTTTCATGGAGCATTTACCAGTTTTTTGCTTCTTTGGGGAAGAAGACGAACTCGAGTTCCCATTAGGTCGTTGAAGAGACATCTTTTGAGATTTTGCTTGAAGGGACAAAGTAGAGAGGTAATAGACTGAAGAGAATACTCAAAAGCAGTGGTAAAACTGAATCTTTCTTTCTTCTTTAGAAACAATCAGTGACCATATAACTCTGCAACTGGTTTCCAACAAAACACTGAGAAAAGTCTTTGTTTGGCTTGTAAAAGAACACGTAAGTTTATGTAATACCACAAATGCAACAGTTTCAATCCAATGGTTAAAACTCTTAGCACGTAATGTACTATCCTTGTTATCTTTTTTTTTCCACTATATCCAATTGATTCATTATATTTTACTTCAAAGTCTTTGTTCATGATTTTCTTATGGAAACAACCCTTATTGACAGAGCGTGTGTGCTTATTACAATAATTACTGTCTAGAACCATACAAATGTACTTGCAGACAAAGTCAGAGCCACATTATCAATGCATGGAGTGCCTTAGAGTATTTATAAGAAGTATACAATCCAAATAATTGATTTTCATAAGTAGCAAAGATTCATTTTGTTTGTAGAAGTATATATGATTTGATTATGTGAAGCAAACGTGGAGATATGATTACATTTTTTGTCTATGCATGAACATGCCACGTTAAAACAGGAGTACATTATAATGATAATGATCTCTCTTGTTATAACTTTTTGACACAGTACTATTGCATGCCTCTCTATATATATTACTTCAACAAAACGTTTAATTTTCCATGGTTTAGCTATAACAACTCCTTGGACATACAAAATATAAAATAATTAATTACATTATTTGTCTTAATTATTATAAATATAAAGAGGACTATAGACATTCATCATTAGAGTACTAGACATCATATAAAGTTAAATATATCGAAATTCTAACAAAGAAGGATCCCTAGAGAGCAGACATGCATGTCCAAAGACAGATCGTATAATAGCTCATAGGAGACTGTCTTATCGATCCAACATCAAAACTAGTCTTTATATAAAAAAAAAGTTAATAATATTATAAAATGTAGCCAATGAGCACTATGTGATGTAACAATTTATGTCTACTTTTTTTTTGAAGGTTGAGCTCTAACGTGTAGTTAAAGAAAAGAACACTGTCTACTCCTGAAACAACAACAACATTCACTACAAAACTCTTCTTTATTTTCATTGGTTCTGCAATTTTCAATGTTAGAGACAATTGAGTTTTCTTATCAACAAGATCATATTCAAGTTCATAGTCTCTAGACTCAGTTTTTGATGTCAAAAGTGAAAGTGATGTGATGCTCTGTTTCTGTTTAAGGCTAGACATTAAAGTTTTTAAAACTCTTATCTCTCCTAATTAAAGAACCTGAAAGCAGTTGAGAAATTTAAATCAATGGCCTTATTAACATTTTAGCTCCAACATTATTTGGATACATTACCTTGGATACCTACTTTTTATAGAAACTTCGAATCTTACAAGTAAACAAATCTCAAAACCCTAAATTTCGTATTCTCATTACTAACAAACTCTAAAGATCTAAACATATGAATAAAGTAACTAATCGGGTAATTATTACAGTGGTTTTCAATATATCAATGTGTGTTCATATTTAGAATTTTAGTTTAATGTGGGGAACCATATGTTTAACTATTTTTTAATTAAAATCAATTTAAAATTCATATTCTATGAAATCGAGTCACCTACTACTAGTAGTCTTAATATTGAGAAATAGAAACAGAGAGAGACATGAAGAGCACTCTCAAGAGATAAGAGAAGAAGAAAGCATGTAGTTTGAGTTTTAGAGCTTTAAGGTCTTATTAATGGAGGTTTCTAACTCTTGTTCTTCATCTTCTGTTGATAGTACTAAACCCTCTCCTTCAGAATCTTCTGTTAATCTTTCCCTTAGTCTAACATTTCCCTCTTCTTCTCCACAAAGGTCTTCTTGCAATCACTACTCTGTTTTTTCAAAGTTCTGTTTTTTTTTGCTCTGTTTATATTCACATTTGTGTTTTTTTTGTAGAGAAGCAAGACAAGATTGGCCACCGATAAAGTCGCAATTGAGATATACATTAAAGGGTCGCCGTCTTCTTCGTCGTGGTTATAAGACATCTCTGTTTGTTAAGGTTTATATGGAAGGTGTTCCCATTGGGAGAAAACTCGATCTTTGTGCATTCTCAGGCTATGATAGTCTTTTAGAAAATCTGTCTCATATGTTTGATACTTCAATCATCTGTAAGTTAATCAACAACACAGAATCCTCGGGAACAGAACAAGATTTAAAGATTTATATCCAGACATTGTCTTTGGTTCTAAACAGGTGGTAAAAGAGATGGAAAACATCATATTTAAAGATTTATATCCAGACATTGTCTTTGGTTCTAAACAGGTGGTAAAAGAGATGGAAAACATCATGTTTTGACATATGAAGATAAAGATGGAGATTGGATGATGGTCGGAGATATTCCATGGGAGTATGATTTATCTCTTGTATCTCAATTTTGCTCTTGTTTATTTAGGTATTTATCTCTGAATTTGTGGCTTGTTTGTTTCAGTATGTTTCTTGAAACCGTGAGAAGACTGAAGATCACGAGACCTGAGAGGTATTAAGACTTTGGATATGTTCAGAATTTAGGCATTTTGATGAAGAGAGTTAAAGTGGGATTAGAGATTTTGATGCATATTGCAAGGAAGGTGTTAAAGAAGCTAGTTGGAGAATTGATGCATATATGACACATTTGAGTGTCTTCTTTTTTTGTTATAAATAAATCACAAAATTTTTTTATACATGTTTGTAGTCGTGTATTCGTGTTCTTATGAATGTCTACGTGACTATGAAGAAAACATGAACGATGTTATGGGGAGCACGAATATGGAATGAGGGAAGAGAAATGATTCTCTATGATGGCTTAGCTCTCTCATAATTTTAATAATGGGCCTGTTTAAAACCCAATTAATCTGACTAGAAGCCCGTTTGAAGCCCAAAAAACAATAAAGTTATCAAATGGGTCGGGATCAGAATCAGATAATATGTCCCAAGAAAATCCTAAAATTACTTGAGTTCATTTGTACACATAAAAAAGTTATGGAGTGAAATGTGTAAAAATATCAGAATACAAGGGTGGTTAAACGATAATTTACTGCTAATCAACTCGTATCGCCGGAAACGATAGAGAAACTGAAGTTGTTGCTACCTATGGCTCTCTCCCTTCCTTCAATACTCAATTCGTGAAATTGTGCGGAATGTTTAGGGTTTAAAGATGAAAGCTTTTGCTCTTATTTTCTTCGATTAGTTTGTTTTGAAATCGTATAGAATTCATGTGTTGTGGGTCTATATCCCATGATTCCATATATGGTCCGAACTAGTGCCCATTGCTGAAAACTGGTACCTATTAGTCTGAGCATTCAATTCGCGGGTTACCGTGACAAAGATGCTTTCACTTGGAACCTTAAGGTTATTCTCTCAAAAACCGGACCTTTATGTTTGCTATTTTCTTGTATCTACAGACTACAACAGTATAAGTGACAGATTTGTGAATAAGATGATTTGTTATTGTATTGATGGATGATTTAGGTTTGATACATAGGGTTTATATAGGAATACAATCCTATGAATAATGGAAATTACATGACAGATTTGTGAATAAGATGATTTGTTATTGTATTGATGGATGATTTAGGTTTGATACATAGGGTTTATATAGGAATACAATCCTATGAATAATGGAAATTACATAGCCTGGCTATCACAATGAAGCGGGATAGACGAGTCATGAGAGAGACCAAGTTCGCCAAGTAGTGTCTTAAGCCATCGAAGTTCGCGACAGAGGGCAGCCATGGCACGATATTCGGCTTCTGCTGAGGAACAAGAAACCGTAGTTTGTTTCTTTGTTTTCCAGGAAATTGGAGAGCTACCAAGCTGCACGAGTTTGTTTCTTTGTTTTCCAGGAAATTGGAGAGCTACCAAGCTGCACGATCCAACCTGTTAAAGATTTTCTTGATATTGGACAACCCGCCCAGTCCGAGTCACACCAGCCAGTTAAGGTAAGAGGAGTGCGAGAACTAAGAAGTATCCCTTGACCAACCGTACCTTTTAAATAGCGGACAACTTGGAGTGCAGCATCCCAGTGTGCAGTTTGAGGTTTTTGCATGAACTGAGACAACACATGGACGGCGTAGGACAAATCCGGGCGAGTCGAAGCAAGGTAAATCAGACGGCCAATAAGACGTCGATATGGCTCGGGGTCAGACAATTCCGCACCTGTAGCTACGCCCAATGGCTCGGGGTCAGACAATTCCGCACCTGTAGCTACGCCCAGTTTATGATTCTGATCCATTGGTGAACCCGCCGGTCTACAACCCATCAAACCCATCTCTGTGATTATGTCAAGAGTATATTTTCTTTGGCAAAGAAAGAAACCATCCGGACTGCGAGCAATTTCGATGCCAAGAAAATAACGAGCAGGACCCAAATCTTTCATTTTGAAACAAGTAGAGAGATAGTCTTTAAATTCTTGAATGGCTGGAGGGGAGTTGCCGGAAATAATCAAATCATCAACATAGACCAAAATATAGATGATGACGTGGTTGTGATTGAACACAAACAATGAGTAATCGGACTTGGTTTGTGTAAAGCCATATCGTTGAAGAGCATCAGCTAACTTAGCAAACCAACAACGTGGTGACTGCTTAAGTCCGTAGATCGATTTCCGGAGACGACAAACCCTTGTGTCACCGGCGGCGGATCCGTAGATCGATTTCCGGAGACGACAAACCCTTGTGTCACCGGCGGCGGAAAAACCTGGTGGAGGTTTCATGTAAATTTCTTCCTCAAGATCTCCGTGAAGAAATGCGTTGTGTACATCCATTTGATGAACTTCATAATTCTTCTTGGCAGCAATATCAAGGAGCAAGCGGATAGTGGTGATTTTAGCTACTGGTGCAAACGTTTCAGTGTAATTGATACCTTCAATTTGATGGTTCCCAAGAGCTACAACCCGAGCTTTGTGTCGTTCTAGAGTACCATCGGCGTGAAGCTTGAGACGGAAGACCCACTGAGAACCGATTGCTTTCTTGCCACACGGCAAATCTACCAAGTCCCACGTATCGTTTTGCTCCAAAGAATCAACTTCCGATTGCATAGCAAGTCGCCATTCGTCGTGTTTGACTGCGTCTTTAAATGAACGTGGTTCCTCCATTGTGGATAATTGAACCAAATAGCAACAAAAAGACGGAGAAAAACGGTGAGATGACAAACCTCCATTGTGGATAATTGAACCAAATAGCAACAAAAAGACGGAGAAAAACGGTGAGATGACAAAAAATCAGAAAGAGGATGGGACGTACCAGAGGATTGCTGTGATGAAGCTGATGAAGGCGAGGAGTGAGGATTGACCGAGATTGTACCAACAACATAGTCTTTGAGATAAGCAGGCGTTTTAGGAACCCGTTTGGTAGTGTCAGGAGGAGGAACTGGATTGGGAGCCGTAATAACCTCAGGAACATTGTCTTGAACCAGAGGAGCCTCGGTGTCGTGAACCATACCAACCTCAGTATCGTTAACCGTACCAACTGTATTATCTGCAACTGGACCATCCTCATTATCGGCAGCCAGAACGTCATCATCATTTGGATCGGGCTGATCATTCGTATTATTGTTGTCAAGAAAACCGGTGTCAATCTCCTGACCGATTTCATGAGTCGGGTGTTCATTATTTGAAGCCACCAAAGGAGAAGGATTGAGACTATGATCAAACGCCTCTGGTGGTGCGAGTGCGGAGAAAGGAAACTCGGTTTCTCGAAACACAACATCCCGGGACACGAAGAAAACGTTTTGATCAAGATCATATAATTGCCAGCCTTTAGTACCAAGAGGATAGCCAATGAAC
>CM071716.1:35733322-35748447 GCA_036630335.1 Physaria fendleri | reverse complement strand
TACCTAGACCTAGTTCTCTAAGTCGTGTACCAGATTTCCTTGTGGATCGACCCCGCTCTATACTACAAGTGACTATATCGTGCACTTGCGGTTCTGAACGGGTTAAACTCTCGGGAGTCTTTCTCTCGAGTGAAACCTGACTATCCGGTGTTAAACCGGAGACATCAGCATGTAACATGACTTGTTCCACATGTCCTAGTTTATTCCCAATTGCTGTGACAATGTCTTTGTGATAGCGAAGTGTAGGTAATCCGCGTATCTGAACCCAGATGATTGCTTCTGTTAGGTATTTCGGAGGTGTAGGATCAGAGCGCCATCTTTCTCCTATCACAAGCCATCCATTAACATACCAAGGTCCAAGAGCGAGTACTTCCTTCAAAGTGTCTTCTGATTTGAACAAAAACTGCACTCTGTCCTTGCCAATAGTTCTACCTCTCATCTGCTCCTTGTCTATTCCGACTATATTCGGAAGTGCATCCTCAAGTGATGAAGGAGAGATGCTTTGGATATTGAGGATGCGGACTATCATCGAATTTATGTGTTCTTGTAAAAGTGCTGGATCTTCTATATCAGGTAGCTCTGTCGCGTCCTCTAGCTGCACTTGTTCAGCATCTTTCAGCTGCTGCATCACATCAATATCATGTCTTCGATTTGTCTTAGCCATTAGAACAGGTGGGATTTACTCAAGGTTGATTTAAAAATAAATCTACCAAGTAAAGCCAAGCCTGTAAATTCCGAGTGCCTCTGTTCCGTGGTGGCGAGGGAAGGTTTCGGTGAAAAAGCGGTGAAAGGGGTTTAGTGTATTTGGTGGTGAAAAGTAAAAGGTATTTGGTGATGAAAAGTAAAAGGGAGTTAGGGAAGTGATGTTTGGTGATGATGTGGAGAAGATTGGTGATGATTAGCGAGATGGTGTGTCAGATCCGACAAGGTTGTTGCGAAACCCTAAAAATCGCCTCTCCACCCATGACGGCGCTCTCCCTGCATAATTGGTTTTGATATAATTTATTATTTCTTATATCATACACTTTTAAGATTTCAAATTATGGTCACTGTTTGCAAAGTAAAAGGGAGTCGGGGAAGTGATGTTTGGTGATGATGTGATTCACACAAAAAAAAAAAAAAAAAAAAATTTAAACAACACTAAAAAAAAAAAAAAAAAAAAATTTAAACAACACTTAAAATAAAACGGAAAGATTAATAAAATAAATGAGAAAAAATAATTAAATATGCACACGTATAAAAACCATTCATACACACGTGTGGCCTTCCTTGATCCTTATGTAACCCCTTCTACTCCAACCCCACACTCCGTTCGTTCTTCACGAGTCTCTGATTACGGAAAAATCAGAGAGAAACTTCGAGTGAGAGATAAACGTAAAGCTCGAGGAGACATCAATGGTGTCGAATGATAGTGACTCCTCCGAAAAAACCGTACTCAGATTTACCTTTCAACCTCCTCGTTTTGTTTTTTGTGTTTTATCCTTTGTTTGAAGTTATATTCGCATGATCATTAGGGTTTTGTGTTGATTTCGCCTATCTTTGCTTATGGATTCAATTTGATTCTCTCAAATCATAATCGTTCTCTCAATTTTGTTTATTATCGGAGTTGATGGACCTTATAGGATTAGTGTTTTTCCTCGATTTTTGTGTTGAATGTTTGAACATTTGTTGGGCTTCTGAATAGAAGTCTCATGTAGATGATGATGATGCTGTTAGTCTCGAGGGTTTGGAGAACAGATTGAGTCAGCTGAAAAGGGAAATTCAAGGAGAAAGAGTTAGGTCTATTAAAGTAAGAGAGTTGTTTATTATTTCTACCAATTTATAAATTTTTGTATCTGTTGTATATTTTGATTATTTTCCTGGGAATGCAGGAGAAATTTGAGGCTAACAGAAAGAAAGTGGATGTTCATGTTTCTTCCCATTCATCTGTTGCGTTGAACCGGGCTACTACAGTGGTTAATGGAAATAGCGATGCGCTTTCTTCGAGAATGGAAAGACCACAATGCAAGTTGAATGGTTTTTCACATTGGGTGGGAGAGAGAGATTATGTTCCTGCTAAAGATGTTATATTAGCAAGTGCCAAGCTTCCTTTTGCTGAGAGAATACCGCCATACACTACCTGGATCTTTTTGGACAGGCATGCACTTTCCTTTTTCATTCTCATCTATAGCTATTATAAAGTATTGAGTGCAAATGGTTGTTTAGTTGTCTGACTGTAGGAGTTGAATTAGTATTCTCCTTTTGTAGTCTTTTAAAAAATGTATAAATTGAGCATTTTTCTCCAGTGTGGCTAGATGGGAGATGAATGGAAGAAATACCTGTTCCCCCACTGATTCTGATCAGACCTGCTATTAATCATGAAAATTTTCTTTTACTTCCTTTTGTTTTCAGTTTCTGGTTTTTAAATTCTCTTTTTGAGTTGGGAGCATACTATCCGGCATCCAGTTGAACAATAGGCTAGATCACCAAATTCAGTTTACATATTACGTGGTGTTTTTCTTGTCTGAAAAATATCTCTTATCAATGCAGAAATCAAAGAATGGCGGAAGATCAGTCTGTAGTTGGTCGAAGACAAATCTACTATGAGAAACATGGTGGCGAGACACTGATATGCAGTGATAGCGATGGAGAACCAGAACCTGAGGAGGAAAAACGCGAATATTCGGAGGGTGAAGATTCCGTTATATGGTTAGTTTTGCAGCGACTGTAAATCATGGACTGTCATGTACTCTAATGGGTAAAATTGTGATACCAGTATTCTTATCTTAAAATTTGAAGAAGGAAAGAAATACCTGGGTGGAATCGATAAATCAATTAATCAAGATTGTTTATGCTAAAGAAAGATGACATCTAGTGTATTTGCGTCACTAGCAGTAGGTTTGAAATATATCTCACTGTATACGAGTTTCTTAATACGTGGTTTGAGTTGAATTGGCAGGTCGATTGGGCAGGAGTATGGCATGAGTGAGGAAGTGCTGGATGCTCTTGGCCAGTTCCTCAGTGAAAATGCTTCAGACATTCTGGTGTAGATTTCGTCATCTTGTTATTGTGGCTTATCTAATGAAGTTTTTCTGGTCTACCTATTCTTCTTCATTTTTCGTCATCTTGTTATTGTGGCTTATCTAATGAAGTTTTTCTGGTCTACCTATTCTTCTTCATTAATCGTGTTTGATTTTCCTGTCTGCTGCAGGAAAGATACAATGAGCTCAAGTTGAAGAATGAGCAGAATACTGAGGAATCTTCTAATTCAGGATTCAAGCTTGGAATATCTCTGGAAAAGGGACTTGGTGCTGCTCTAGATTCTTTTGATAATCTTTTCTGTCGCCGTTGCTTGGTACTTGGATTGTTCTTTTGTCACAGTATTATTAAGTATTTGTTAATCTAATCATGTTAATCGTTTTGTTATTTCTAACAGGTATTTGACTGTCGCCTGCATGGATGTTCTCAGCCTTTGATTACTGCTGTAAGCTTGATTCTGTCTTGGCTTTCTTTAGTTGTATTGCTAAAGTTTCAGTGAACAAAATAACCAGAGGACTTTGGTTGACAGAGTGAAAAACTGCCTTGGTCTGATTGTGAAGGTGACAGGAAACCCTGCAGCAAATATTGTTACATCCAGGTTTATGTCTCTCTGTCCTTTTACGTGCTTAGAGAGACGAGTACATTCGTAGTTAAGCAGGAAAAAAAATATTCAGTTCAGTGTATCCCCTCAATAAACTGTATTTGAACAGTGAGCTCATGGAATATATGTCATCTGTACTTTGAACTATGCTGAGATTAAGCTTGCATGCATCTACTAGAGGAGTGATCTTTCATCATAGTTCTACAAGTGCATAGTCTTGTTTATGTATAAGTTTCTCTTGACTCGGAGTTTGATCACTATTGTTCTTATGTTAATGGTTTTAGCCCAAGACGGTCAGAGAAGTACCAGCAGCATGCAGTAATTTTGCATATAAATCAGAAAATAAAGCTTCAAAAGAGGAAGGCAGCAAGGCTGTCTCCTCTGATGGCCCTCATGATACTGATATTGGTGTCAATCTGCAAATTGAGAAGACTGATACTGGTTCCAAAAATTTAGATTCATCCTCTGGTGTAGAACAAGAGCATGGAATTAGGAGGAAGCATGAGTTACCAAATCTTGATGACTCCAATGATCTGCCTAATTATTCAAATAAGAAACTGAAGATCACAGCCTCAGATACAAAAATGTCATTTGTTAATAATGCCCCTACCTTAGATCAGGCAATGAGTAGCACGAAGGGTGGTCAAGGTGGAACAGCTGATACTACTGAAGTACACAGAGACTCGGGAACTGATGCGAAAGAAGTAGCTGAGCCTAGTGAAGACAATTTGGTCCATGAAGGTGGTTCCTCAATTTGTCAGCCAGGTCATGGTAGTGGAAACGGAGCAAGGATCATTGGAAAATTGTCTGAGACAAGTCAACTATCTACAGAGTGGAACCCTATCGAGAAGGATCTTTACTTGAAGGGAGTCGAAATCTTTGGGAGAAACAGGTAAACTGGATCTTGCTAAATTCTTATCTTCAACACAGAACACATATTTACATATAGTATGTTTGGTCCATGCTGTCTCAGCTGTCTTATTGCAAGAAACCTACTTTCTGGCTTGAAGACATGCCTAGATGTGTCCAGTTACATGCGTGAAAACGAAGTTTCAGTTTTCGGAAGGTCTAGCACCCCAAATCAACTGGATGATGACAGGACTGACACAGGGAATGATGTAAGCTTTTAATCTTCCTAGGTTCTTTTTCCTTTTTAATATTTGGAGTCTTTGGGACTTCGGGATTGTTGTATAGAAAATTAGTACTAGACTGATAGGGTTAGAGATCTAAACCCAGAAGAAAAAAGTTTGATGTAGAAAAGACAATTGCCTTCCTAATTTTCCCTGAAACTGCGTTGGGCAAGAGAAACAATAGGTGAATATAAGTTATATTAGACGAGTAGTTATCTGATTTGAGATTTTATCGACATTAGCATGTGATGTCTCTCAAAATCATATTTTAGTCTATACCGATTTCTTATACTTTACTTAACAGGATGATGAGGTGCCTCCAAGGACAAGATTGTTCCGTAGAAAAGGCAAAACCAGGAAGCTGAAATACTCTACAAAGTCTGCTGGTCATCCATCTGTCTGGAAAAGAATAGCTGGTGGCAAAAACCAGTCCTGCAAACAATACACACCGTGTGGATGCCTGTCAATGTGCGGAAAGGATTGCCCTTGTCTAACTAATGAAACTTGCTGTGAGAAATATTGCGGGTATGCAAACAAATTAACATCAGTATGAAGTAATAGACGATCATATTTTAACTAGCTGTTGATTTATTCAGGTGCTCAAAGAGCTGCAAAAATCGTTTCCGAGGATGTCATTGTGCAAAGAGTCAATGCAGAAGCAGGCAATGTCCCTGCTTTGCTGCTGGCAGGGAATGCGATCCAGATGTTTGCAGAAACTGCTGGGTTAGGTAACCAGTTTAAATCCAGATCTCTTGATGTGCATCATCCAACCAAATTTTCTACTTGCTGAGTAACTAAAAATGACTTGTTTATTTACTCAGTTGTGGGGATGGTACTCTTGGTGAAGCACCAAGACGTGGAGAAGGGCAATGCGGAAACATGAGACTTCTCCTTAGGCAACAACAGAGGGTACAACATCTTCATCGAACATGTATGCATTGTTAATAAATCTAATTTCTTGTGTGCTATATTTACCAGATCCTATTAGGAAAGTCCGATGTTGCTGGATGGGGTGCTTTTCTGAAGGTAAAGCATTTTAATCTCTTCCTCATAAACTACTACGTCAAACCTCTTCTCTCTATCTATTAGTAATCTGATCCTCATCTGATCATCAGAACTCGGTTAGCAAAAATGAGTATCTCGGAGAATACACTGGCGAACTGATCTCACACCGTGAGGCAGATAAACGTGGAAAAATATATGACCGGGCAAACTCGTCTTTCCTCTTTGACTTGAATGATCAGGTGACTAACTCTCTAACCTTTGTTCTGTTATTTTCCTCTTTAAACGTCATATCTATAAGTAAGTTTTCGACATCTGCAGTATGTTCTTGATGCTCAACGCAAAGGAGACAAGCTGAAATTTGCCAATCACTCAGCAAAACCCAATTGCTACGCTAAGGTACCAAAAGCTTCTCTCTCGTATCCACATGTCTTTTAGTAGAATGTTCACTAGGAATCTAGGATTAGGTAAAGATTAATATCAACAATAAAGGAACTAAAAAAAATATAAGGCGAATGTAGGATTTTGTACAAAGCTAGTGCGAATAGCACTAAAGAAACAATTGATCAAATTTAGCTTGGTAGATTATGATTAAAATGATACTTGTGTCTGCAATCTTTGAAAAGTTATGTTTGGTTTGGTTCCGCCTTTATGTTAAGAATGAATCATTCATTGATATTGGTTTGGTTCGGTTCTCACTTGAAAACAAAGTAGTTACCCGAATGGATCCTATTATCTGTATGGATACTGCTATCCAAATGGACCATTTTACCCAATAGTTCCTATTATTCAAATGGATCCCGATATCCAAATGGATTATGGAACCCAAATGGTTTAAGTTTGTAGTTTCCTGCGTCATTTTTGGTTATTAATTTTTTTTTGGTCTTTGGGTTAGGGAACCGAATCAGTACCAGTACCAATTTCTTTTTGTCGTATTTGAATACTAAAAAAAAAATTGAACCAAACCAAAACGGAATGGATTTGAACCGAACCGAATACCCGACATCATTAATATGGTATCATTCTTGATGTGGAAAGAGTCTTGTTATGTACTACAAGAAAAAACATAAGGGTCTTTTGTTTGTGTTGTAGGTAATGTTTGTGGCAGGAGATCACAGGGTAGGGATATTTGCAAACGAACGAATAGAGGCAAGTGAGGAGCTATTCTATGACTATAGATATGGACCAGACCAAGCACCAGCTTGGGCTCGCAAACCTGAAGGCTCCAAGAAAGATGATTCAGCCATTACTCATCAAAGAGCCAGAAAACACCAATCTCATTGATGAATGATGCTGCTGACAAGGTAAAATAAAAGAAACTTTTAAAACTAAAATTTAGATCTTAAGTGAGAGATGATATTGAAGTTGGGGTACTTTGGCTTATATTTATTCTACAGTCGAGATTTTAGTTTGTTTTTGATGTCAAGTTTGTTGTATAGGGGGTAAAACAATTTATGAATTATTGGGGTCATTTTAAGTAAAAGTTTGAATTGTGGGGTCAGTAAGTAAAGATAATATTTGGTTTGAAAAGAGAAATGTAGATCTTGTAAACAGACAGGAGCTCCCATTTTATGACATGTATCTTTCGATCTCTAATCATGTTACTGAATTAGTTAATCTAAGACACAATTTTGTAGTCTTAATAATGACAACTAAACCGGTTTTCGGTTCTCGGAGATCCAAGGGACGGGTCTAACACTCAGGTAGTTCTAGGTCTGACCCGTCCCGTTCCACATAAATACCTGGGGCGTTGGTTAATTTTTTTTAAATCCCAACCCACTCCGACTGACGTGTATTTAACCTTAAATTGTGTTTGTCCTGCCACTGCATGTGGGTGTCGCGAATAACCCGCAAAATTTTATAAAAGAACTACCAAAAAGCTGGTAAATCCGCACAAAAACATCGAAAATCTGCTAAAAACTTGGAAACCGCATATTCTGTATGGATTTTAAGCTAAAACACCAACAAAACCAATATGCGGATGTCTTGCGGAACTTGACCACTAAACCCACAAAAATAATGAACCTGTTCTGTAAGACTCGTAAAAATATATCTCAAAGTTCTAAACGTGAACCTGCTTCGCAGCGGGACACAACTAAACCGGTTTCCGGTTCTTGAAGATCCCAGCTACGGGTTTTAACACGCGGACAAGTTCCGAGTTTCTTACAAAACCGGTTTCCGGTTCTTGAAGATCCCAGCTACGGGTTTTAACACGCGGACAAGTTCCGAGTTTCTTACATTGCAGGATGTGATTAAGTAGCAAAAGGAGATATACAGAGTTTTTGGTCTTTTAAAGGTTAGAGTGAGATTAAATATTTTATAAGGAGGACATACGAGATTAATCCCCCATTGCAGGTGAGGTGATCACTTTCTTCTTGCAGTTCAATTCACATTTCGAATCTCCGAATCCTTCCGGTAACAGAAATTTTCGAGAAGTAGGAAGAAGAAAAAATGGCTACGGAGGCAGCTCCGATGGACGAAAAGGCAAAGAGAATGAGAGATCTATTATCGAGCTTTTACGCTCCGGATCCTTCAATTTCGACAAGTAGTTCATCGATCAGCACCTCTTTCGATAACATCAATAGCACTTCTTTCGATGCTGATAAGTATATGGATCTTATGGTTAGTCTTTCGTTTCTTGTCCCCCCTTTTTGGTAGATTATTCGTGATTCGAGTCAAGAGCTTGCAAGTTGTATCAATTATTGAGTATTTAGATTCAGTGAAGTTAGATACGGCTCTTTGATCTCGGTGTGAGGGGTTAGTTGGAAAATTAGAATAATTTTAGATCAGATTAGTATCTTATGGAACTTGAAGATAGTTTGTAGCGTTGAATTGTGCCCTTCGATGAATTCTATAGTGCAAGGTGTTCGTATAGGACTCTTGAATTTGGATTGGGTGTGGTGTGCAGAATCCTGCCAAATTTAGTTGTAGCTATCAAAGATCTATGAGGTTTATAGTTACTCACTCAGTTGGATTTCTGAGGTTTCTGTTAAGCTTGGTGACCGTAGTGCGAGGGAAAGTGACTCATTGACAAATATGCTACGGTCTGGTGGTTTTATTGGCTTTTGCAGATTAAAAAGTCGAATCTGGATGTACTTCTGCAAAGACATGTTCAAATGGCTGCGGAAATTAAAAATCTTGACACAGACTTGCAAATGCTTGTCTATGAAAATTACAACAAGTTTATCAGTGCAACAGATACCATCAAAAGGTACTTGTAATGGCTCGTGGATCGTTTCAGGTGTTAAGCATTTGAACATTTTTATGATCTGATTGCACTGCTCTCGAGTATCTATATCCTATATTCAAAAAAATGATTCTTTACCTGGTAGGATGAAGAGTAATATTTTTGGGATGGAAGGGAATATGGATCAGCTTCTTCAGAAGGTGGTTTGAACAAATAGAATGACATGTAATTTTGTTTTTAATATTGTATTTGTATGAATTCTAATCAATAGTATGATTTCCCAACTGACTCCTACAGATAATGTCAGTGCAATCAAAGAGTGACGGGGTCAATACTTCTCTTTTCAACAAAAGAGAACATATAGAGAAACTGCACCGGACACGTAATCTTCTTCGTAAAGTTCAGGTATATAGTGAACCATTGCTGCTGACTCATTTTATATAATGTGTTATTTTATTTGCCGTGTAGTCACCTAATTATCATAGCAGTGGTATGCTGCTTGCTATTGTGAATATACTCAAGCTTATTTTTGTGAAAGAGCAGTTCATCTATGATTTACCTGCAAAACTTCAAAAATGTATCAAGTCAGAAGCCTATGGCGATGCTGTCAGGTTCTATGTTGGGGCAATGCCAATTCTCAAGGTTTACATCTGTCCTAAAAGAAATTTCCCATTTGTTATAGTTCCCTTTTAGTGTTATTGGTGTTATTTTTTCCTGAATATATATATGTAAGGAGAGGATTATCGATTTAATAATAAGAATTTCCCCTTCTGTTCAGGCATATGGTGATACATCATTCAAAGACTGCAGACGAGCTTCAGAAGAAGCTATAAAAATCATTATAAAGAACTTGCAGGTTACCTTTTGGTCCTAGTAGCCTATATTAGTACCTTTTTGTTTGTCAACCATATAAAAAAATAACTATCCTTTCTGAATTGGTATTTGTTATTTCTTTGATTTCTTGATGTGAGAAACTTAACTGTTCTTGTTCGACAGACAAAGCTTTTTTCAGATTCAGAATCCATACAGGCGAGAGCTGAAGCTGCAGTGCTTCTTAAGCAGCTGGATGTCCCCGTTAGTACTTTCTCTCAGCTCAATCATTTGTGACTTGTTTAATTTGTTAAAGCATCTATAATTTGGGTGAAGGTTGAAGCTACTTAGAACGTTCCTAATGTTCATACTCTTTTATATAAAACTGAAGTGGTTTCTTTGGTGCATACATGTATCACTGGTTGTTGTGGCATAACTTTGGATTGCACATCCTGCAGATTGATAGCTTAAAGGACAAACTGTTGGAAAAGCTGGAACAATCTCTTGATGGTCTTCAAATAAAGCCTGAGGAAGCAAGTTTACTTGCAGAGCACAATGATTCATCTAATGATGCGGAAATCAATGACCAACGTCCTGCTAATCTCCATAAGGTTAACATGGACTATCTCGCTTCCTTTTGTTTTGTGCTTCTGATGATTGCAAGTTGGAACACAATAACCTGAGTGTATTAATATACACTTTGAATATCAGCAGCTGCATTTCAGTGAATGTTCTCCATCGCAATCGCATTAAGAATTCTTTTCTTTTACTTCTTTTTTCTATCAGACTTGATAAGCTTATTGCACTTTTGATATATGAATGTTGCCCCCTTCTTTGATAGGATGCTGTGCGTGGATTTTCTGAGGCCATGCGTGCTTATCGCGAAATATTCCCCGACTCAGAAGAAAGACTTTTCAAACTCGCCAGAGCCTTAACTGCAATGTAATGCACTTTTCATTGCCCCCGACTCAGAAGAAAGACTTTTCAAACTCGCCAGAGCCTTAACTGCAATGTAATGCACTTTTCATTGCTCCATAAACTAAAAACCTGTTTGCGTCTGACATGCGTTATTTCTAACACTGATGGACTTATGGTTGTTAGGCACTTTGAGAAGATGGAAGTATATATAAGTAAACGGGTTTCTGCAGCAGATTTTCTTGGAATTTTTCGTGAGTACAGTGGTTTTCCTCGTACCATTGTCTCTGATTTATGTTGCTTTTCATTCCCTCTGAAAGCTTTGATTAAATCAGCCTAACAACTGTATACTTCATCTCATTTATGTTGGACATAGGAATCATATGGGACGATGTGGTACTTATGGACGAGGTGCTACCTGAGGCTGCGCTCTCTGATTTATCTGCAGAGGTTGCCCTCAATTAATTCATCTGGCTCTATGTTTTTGCTGTGATGTGTAGAACTATATTCGATTACAAACTCTCGTCATTTCAGGCTGCCCAGGTCACTGTTAAGCAATTTATTGCGAGGACATTTTCTCATCTTCAACAGGATATATCAGGTTTCCTGTTTCTAATTTCTACTGGATTCATATTTTCTTAGTATGGGAAAAGAGAGAGAGAATGAGTGTAGCTTGAACAATTTGTAATAAGTTCTGTGATATGGCCTTTAAGAATCCGAAGAGTAGATTAGTGTATTCATGAAGTTGTTGTCGTTGAATAAATTAGAACTATAATGAGGTCTGTACATGGCAGATACTATCTTAAAATTTGATATCAACAAAAAGGAAGCAGTAGAGGAGGAACTCTTGAAGGCTGTCCTCGAATCTAGCAAAAAGGCGGGACTACAAGGCGTCATAGATATATTCCAGGCATATTCCTTCTTCTGTTAGTTATTATGATATTTCAATTTAGTCGTCATCTCCTCCGAATTCCATGCTCAGGCCCTTATATCTGTTTTTATTATTTCAGGACTTCCGTCAACTTCTTGTTGATAACACTGGAATATTTATCAAGATGAAAGACTTAATCATCGTCTGGATTCAGAAAGGATTTCAAGACTTCTTTAGGTCACTTGAAGCTCAATTTCTTGTACTTTCTGGGAAAACTAGATCATCAAACGACACTGAAGGAGGTTCGACAGAGGGAAAATCAAGTGACAAAATTCATGCTGGTCTCATCCTTGTATTGGCGCAGCTCGCTGTCTTCGTCGAACAAAAGGTCATCCCGAGAGTTACTGAGGTAACGAGTCTTACAACCGGTTTGATAACTATAATTTAAACCACATTTATAGCGAACTTGAGAAATTTAATATGCTAATCCAGGAACTAGCTAATTTCTTGGGTGAAAATTCCCAAGCCTTTGGGAATGGACCTGCTTTTATTCCTGGAGAACTTTCCCGGGTCTTCCACGCAGCCAGCGAGAAACTTCTCCAGCATGTATGAAATAACCCAGAACTTGAGGTTGTCACAGAAACTTAACTTAACTAACTAAATCATTTCATATTTCAGTACATAGACACAAGGACACAGAAGATATCGGTTCTATTGAGGAAAAGATTCAAGACACCAAACTGGGTTAAGGTATTACTGTTTTCGAATAACTAATCTTCTTTGAGAAGCATTGTACCAGTCATTGTTCTAAAGATTCTAAATATTATGTAGCACAAGGAGCCACGAGAGGTTCACATGTTTGTCGATATGTTTCTTCAAGCACAAGGAGCCACGAGAGGTTCACATGTTTGTCGATATGTTTCTTCACGAGGTTTGACAACTCTTCTCCCTCAATCTGGAAATTAAAACTAAAGAACATGCGATAAGTGGTATATTTTTGGGTTTCTGCTTCACAGTTAGATGAAGTTGGTAAAGAAGTGAAACAAGTTTTACCTCAAGGGACATTCCGGAAGCACAAGAGAACAGACAGCAATGGAAGCAATACTACAACCTCATCACGAAGTAATACACTCCAGACCGATAAGATGAAACGGTCGAATTCACAAAGAGCTCGTAGTCAGCTTTTCGAGACACATCTTGCAAAACTGTTCAAACAAAAAGTAGAAATATTCACAAAGGTTGAATTTACCCAGGTAAGAACAAAACAATTAGAGGTTCCCTTTTTCATTATATCAAACACACATTCGTTATCTCGTGATCCTATGATCTAATTTCTTTGTAATACTTACAGGAATCTGTTGTTACAACAACAGTAAAACTCTGTCTGAAGAGTTTGCAAGAATATGTCCGGCTCCAAACGTTTAACCGAAGCGGGTTCCAGCAGATTCAGTTGGACATTCAGTTCTTGAAAGCTCCTTTGAAAGAAATAGTAGAGGACGAAGCTGCAATAGATTTCTTACTCGATGAGGTGATTAACGCTTAAAGCTATAGGGTACTTTTAAGGTTTAGAGGATCTTTGTCTATCTTTAATTACTGATTATTCACTCTCGACACAGGTGATTGTTGCGGCTTCAGAGAGATGTCTTGATGTGATTCCATTGGAACCACCAATCTTGGAGAAACTCATACAAGCTAAACTCGCTAAATCAAAGGAGCACAACAGTAACACATTTTCTTCTTAAACATTGTCATAACTCAAACAAAGTAGTTGTGTTCTGGTTTTGTTAATGAAATAATCTGAGGTAAAGGAGATAGATTCGCTTTGAATGTTTGTCTCCTTAAATTGACATTATCGATCCTCAATTTCCCCGCTTCCAAATCTCTTCATTTAGATCTCCAAAGTAAGAAGGAAGAAAAAGATGGAGAATGTGATTACAAAAACTAAGATTACAGTAGAATACAAGAAGACTTCACATACAACAGAATCAAATTTTATTAACTGTTTGTCTCTTTGTTGCTTTAAACTTCAAGATTTGTTGCAGGTAACACTTTTTTCCAGAACCAATGTCTACTCCACAACAGTGTCATCTCTTCGATAGGCACACCTTTAGTTTCAGGCAACAAGAAGTAGACAAAGATGGTCATCACAGTGATCCAACCAGCAAAGAACAGGAAGATCCCAAATTTGAATGCACAGAGAAGAGCTAAGAAAGCTTGAGCTATTATGAAAGTAAAGAGCAGATTCACAGCAACTGTAATGCTCTGTCCTGCTGAACGAATCTCTAATGGAAAGATCTCGCTCGGTATAGTCCAACCAAGAGGACCCCATGACCATCCAAAAGCTACAACAAAGAGACAGATGAAGATCACTACAATAACTGAATATCCTTTTGATAGTGCTTCTTGATTGTCTCCAAATTTGAGTCCTAAGATCACTGCAACTATGACTTGACAGATTATCATTTGAATCCCACCACTGATGAGAAGAGCTCTTCGTCCTACTCGATCTACTAATCCTATAGAGATCAGTGTCGAAAGAACAAGAACAGCTCCTGTTAAAGCTGATGAGTATAGCGAAGCGTTTCCTCCAAATCCCATTGTTTGGAACAGAACAGGCGCGTAGAAGAGTATCGAGTTAATCCCTGTGAGTATCTGAAACGTTGGCATGAATATCGCCATAACTAGCTCGGGTCTATGTTGTTTTTGCAGGATGTTTCTGAAGGGATGTTTAATCGAATTCGCGAGCACACTTGCTTCTACCATGTCTTGAAGCTCAGCGTCGACATCTTTTGTTCCTCTAAGTTTCTCTAGTACACTCCGACCTTGTTCTGTTAAACCTCTTTCGACCAAACTGTTGGGAGTTTCGGGTAAGAAATACCCTCCGAGTGTCATAAACAAAGCTGGAAAACCCGCTAACCCGAGGGATAGTCTCCATCCCCATGGCTTAAGCTGTTGAGTACCGTAGTTAACCATATTGGCTGTGAAGATACCGATAGTTGTAGCTAACTGAAACATCATGTTTAGTCCACCTCGTAGATGAGTTGGTGCCACTTCTGATAAATACAAAGGTACTGCCTGAAAACAAAGACATCGGTTTATCCCCAAGGTGGGGTGGACATTTTAGGATTCGGGTTGGATATTTCGGTTTCATAGTATTTTGGACAATATTGTCAAACCTGATTTCCAAATCCAATGCCAACACCAAGCATGATCCGTCCAGCAAGAAGCATAGCTAAGTTCACAGCTCCAGCATTCAAAGCAGCTCCAATAAAAAAGCTAATGCCACCACAGACAATACTCGCGCGCCTTCCATAGTTCCTAGTGATGGGTGAAGCCACCAAAGTCGCAACCAAACCAGCCAAGTAAAGTGAAGAAGTGAATGCAGCTAATCCTTGGTGATCATATTTGCAGTAGTTACTTTCATGAGCTTGTTTCTTCTTCTCAAACACTGAGTGGAAAAATTCCTCAAGAAACTCATCCATTGATGTAACTCCTCCTGTAAACAAGGGACGTCGACTTATTTAGAAGTTTGGCATATAACTATATTTACACACCAAGTTTGACCCTCAACCTAAACCCACACAAATCGTA
>CM071716.1:35668153-35688255 GCA_036630335.1 Physaria fendleri | reverse complement strand
GGTTGAGTTCGGATTTTATAAGTAATTTTCTAAAATACTAGAAGTCTTAATGAGTCTAGAGATGGTCTTAGAATAATTTTTGGATAAGTGAATGATTTGTTAAAAGTCTTGGAAGTTAGGCAGTTTAGATGGTTATGGTTTTCAAAGTGGTTTTGAATTGAAAATGTTTTATAAAACCTGGGTGATGATCTTATGGGAACCCTTGAAGGTATTTGATGATGTTAGAGTCACGGATTAGTTGTAAGAAAGTGAAGGTTATGCTTGGGTTAAGAGTATAGGCATAAAAGAGATATTATATGGGGTACAGTTGTATGTTAGTCATGGGATAAGGGTATAGACTCAAGGGAAATATTTGATTGAATTGATATTGCATTTAAGACATGAGATTTCATTGATAGATTTGAAGATGGACATGTTAGTGTTGCATAATTGCATGGATAAGGATAAGGTAGAGTAGACCTCATGAGATATTGCATTGCATAATAGAGATTGTATAAGTGCATTGATATTTGAATAAGACTTGGTATATATATATTGTTAGTAGCTAGATGATTGTTTGCCTAGTTAGACTTAAATTCCTAGAAGTACATGCCTAGGTGAATATGATATGAATGCTCGTTATTGATTGCTTGATGAAGAATTGTTTGTGATCGATTGAATGCCTAGATGTATTTGCCTAGGTGTATTGGTTGATTGGCTTAATGCTTGTTTGACTTGCTTGATTGTTGGTGATTAATGAATGCTTAGTAGCTAGAAGTTTTGCCTAGCTTGTTAAGAGTCTAGATGTGTAGTGCCTAGACTAGAATTTCCTAGATGAAAAATGCCTAGGATGGGGAATTGGTTATGTTGATGATGAGATGATGGATAGATGAATGAGAACCTTAAGCGTATGGGGAGTCACTGATCACCCTCCTTGGCCTGAGTGGCCTGGTTGTGCACCGTATATAAGTCGCCAGTGAGAGATGTGACTAGCCATCCTTCTTGTCCGGGTGGCGCATGGCTAGTACGGATACTAAGGTTATGCCTCGGGCCAATAAACGGAAATGCAGTTCACGGCCATTGACACCAATCAACGGGAATGCAGTTCACGGCCATTGACCGGAATCAATCAACGGGAGCGTAGTTTCTGGTATTGGACGAGGTTACTAACGAATGATGGACTCATTGTTGAATGGGATGAGTTCCCTGAGATGATTGAGGACAAGTTCGGGTCTAGAGATGGTTCGCCTCTAGACAGTAGTAGCGGGAACTACCGTAGTGACTTGGTGTTAGACGGTAGTCCCGGGCCTACTGGGAAGAACAGGGGAAGGGTATCTTTTGAGTTGTCGTTAAGGATAGGATTATATTGTGGTTGATTGAGGTCTAGGAGATTGTGATCATGTATTGATGTGTGATGATGTGAATGATGGGTATCTTTTGAGTTGTCGTTAAGGATAGGATTATATTGTGGTTGATTGAGGTCTAGGAGATTGTGATCATGTATTGATGTGTGATGATGTGAATGATGATTGTTTTAATTTTAATTAATTACAGACCCCCGAGCTCATTCTTGCAGGTGTTGCAATCTATTAGAAGGAGGAGGAAGTTGCCTAGTGAGTTGTCAAGGTCGTGGTTGAAGTGCCATGTTGTCAGAAGGTTGCCTAGGAGTATTTCGCAGTGTCTAGGATAAGTGAGTATGTATTTAAGTACTAGTCGAGTTGAGTCTAATAAGTTGTATTTGGAACTATTATTTGAATAAAAGAATTTTTCTTGAAATCGTATCTAAGTTCTGATCGATATTAACCCGGACGCGGGTGAACCAACTGTTTAGTTGTGACTTGTGGGTTATATATGACCTCGGGCTATGGTTGAACAGGTGGAACGGCAAGGGAAGTGATTCCATTTGAGAAAGTGAGTTGTCTCGATATGAATATCTTTATGTGTCGTCCTGAAGTAGCACTTCCTCAACCTAGGTAAGGACGGGGATGTTACAGTGGGAGCCCTCGCCGTCCACCGATCGCTTCCACCGTCGCCCACCGTGAAGAGAGAGAGAGAGCCGAGAGAGTGAGAGAGAGAGAGTGAAATGAAAGTTATGGGTGAGAGAGAGAGTGATGTTGGGTTTTTATAGCCGGGTCACGCGCACGTTTATTTTAATTTCGGGACTTCTACGCGCATTTGATTCTGCAACTGACGCTCTGAAACCTTCTGAAATCTGCTCTACTCAACCTCACGATTATAATTACTAAACTAACCGACCTCGGGACAACTGGGATTAGCAGAATTCCTTTCTGCCCAGGATTTACAGCTTTTCGGGACTTCTGTGACTTCTTTTGCACACTCTGAAGCTTCTGCTGACTCTACAGAGACTGGTTTTCCCGCTTAATTCCTCGGGAGTTCCAAATTCTAGAATCCTCCTGATACGAGGTATTACACTTATGCTCTTTGAACTATCAAATTTTTTCAACTATGAGTAGAAATCCAGAAAGGATTCAATCTCATAAGTAGAAAACCAAAAATGGTTTTAATCTCAACAATGACGTAGAAAACATAATTTTTAATTGTCCAATTCGAATTAGAAACAAGGGTAAGTATAAATAATAGTTTCCTTAAGATTATTGTTCTCGCTGTTTCGTAATTCGAATACCATCGATCAACTTATGATATGGTCGTGATGTAAAACGTTCAGAATCTTGTAACTTCAGTATCTTTCTGTACACGTGTCAAAATTGCAAGTTTTATAGATTTTTATAAAGATAATTTTAGTATCTACGCATAGATACCAAGATCACTCAATTCCGACATAGGAATCCGAAGTTACAACCAAAACAAATTCATGATACAAAATTATTAATAATAATTCGGACATAACTTGTAAATTCTATATCTTTAGATATACGTAACCAAAAATTATGTGTGTCAAGGTCGTGGTTGAAGTGCCATGTTGTCAGAAGGTTGCCTAGGAGTATTTCGCAGTGTCTAGGATAAGTGAGTATGTATTTAAGTACTAGTCGAGTTGAGTCTAATAAGTTGTATTTGGAACTATTATTTGAATAAAAGAATTTTTCTTGAAATCGTATCTAAGTTCTGATCGATATTAACCCGGACGCGGGTGAACCAACTGTTTAGTTGTGACTTGTGGGTTATATATGACCTCGGGCTATGGTTGAACAGGTGGAACGGCAAGGGAAGTGATTCCATTTGAGAAAGTGAGTTGTCTCGATATGAATATCTTTATGTGTCGTCCTGAAGTAGCACTTCCTCAACCTAGGTAAGGACGGGGATGTTACAGTGGGAGCCCTCGCCGTCCACCGATCGCTTCCACCGTCGCCCACCGTGAAGAGAGAGAGAGAGCCGAGAGAGTGAGAGAGAGAGAGTGAAATGAAAGTTATGGGTGAGAGAGAGAGTGATGTTGGGTTTTTATAGCCGGGTCACGCGCACGTTTATTTTAATTTCGGGACTTCTACGCGCATTTGATTCTGCAACTGACGCTCTGAAACCTTCTGAAATCTGCTCTACTCAACCTCACGATTATAATTACTAAACTAACCGACCTCGGGACAACTGGGATTAGCAGAATTCCTTTCTGCCAATTACTAAACTAACCGACCTCGGGACAACTGGGATTAGCAGAATTCCTTTCTGCCCAGGATTTACAGCTTTTCGGGACTTCTGTGACTTCTTTTGCACACTCTGAAGCTTCTGCTGACTCTACAGAGACTGGTTTTCCCGCTTAATTCCTCGGGAGTTCCAAATTCTAGAATCCTCCTGATACGAGGTATTACACTTATGCTCTTTGAACTATCAAATTTTTTCAACTATGAGTAGAAATCCAGAAAGGATTCAATCTCATAAGTAGAAAACCAAAAATGGTTTTAATCTCAACAATGACGTAGAAAACATAATTTTTAATTGTCCAATTCGAATTAGAAACAAGGGTAAGTATAAATAATAGTTTCCTTAAGATTATTGTTCTCGCTGTTTCGTAATTCGAATACCATCGATCAACTTATGATATGGTCGTGATGTAAAACGTTCAGAATCTTGTAACTTCAGTATCTTTCTGTACACGTGTCAAAATTGCAAGTTTTATAGATTTTTATAAAGATAATTTTAGTATCTACGCATAGATACCAAGATCACTCAATTCCGACATAGGAATCCGAAGTTACAACCAAAACAAATTCATGATACAAAATTATTAATAATAATTCGGACATAACTTGTAAATTCTATATCTTTAGATATACGTAACCAAAAATTATGTGTATGAGTGAAACAAATAAACTGGTCAAAACCAAATTACTAATCCGAACCCACGGCAAAACCGTGTCTCCTTAAGAAAACTATTCCCCGTTCGGTACCTACGGTTGAAGGGAATATACCCTCCCAAGATAGGACGGATTAACCTCAACAGAACAGCAGTACTGTCAAACTCTGGTGCCCTGTCGGATACGAGGTATTACACTTATGCTCTTTGAACTATCAAATTTTTTCAACTATGAGTAGAAATCCAGAAAGGATTCAATCTCATAAGTAGAAAACCAAAAATGGTTTTAATCTCAACAATGACGTAGAAAACATAATTTTTAATTGTCCAATTCGAATTAGAAACAAGGGTAAGTATAAATAATAGTTTCCTTAAGATTATTGTTCTCGCTGTTTCGTAATTCGAATACCATCGATCAACTTATGATATGGTCGTGATGTAAAACGTTCAGAATCTTGTAACTTCAGTATCTTTCTGTACACGTGTCAAAATTGCAAGTTTTATAGATTTTTATAAAGATAATTTTAGTATCTACGCATAGATACCAAGATCACTCAATTCCGACATAGGAATCCGAAGTTACAACCAAAACAAATTCATGATACAAAATTATTAATAATAATTCGGACATAACTTGTAAATTCTATATCTTTAGATATACGTAACCAAAAATTATGTGTATGAGTGAAACAAATAAACTGGTCAAAACCAAATTACTAATCCGAACCCACGGCAAAACCGTGTCTCCTTAAGAAAACTATTCCCCGTTCGGTACCTACGGTTGAAGGGAATATACCCTCCCAAGATAGGACGGATTAACCTCAACAGAACAGCAGTACTGTCAAACTCTGGTGCCCTGTCGTAGAAAACCAAAAATGGTTTTAATCTCAACAATGACGTAGAAAACATAATGTTTTAATTGTCCAATTTGAATTAGAAACAAGGGTAAGTATAAATAATAGTTTCCTTAAGATTATTGTTCCCACTGTTTCGTAATTCGAATACCATCGATCAACTTAAGATATGGCCGTGATGTAAAACGTTCAGAATCTTGTAACTTCAATATATTTCTGTACACGTGTCAAAATTACAAGTTTTATAGATTTTTAGAAAGATAATTTTAGTATCTACGGATAGACACCAAGATCACTCAATTCCGACATAGGAATCCGAAGTTACAACCAGAACAAGTTCATGATACAAAATTATTGATAATAATTCGGAGATAATTTGTAAATTCTATATCTTTAGATATACGTAACCAAAAATTATGTGTTATATCTTGTTTTAAAGATATTTTCGAGATCTACGCACAGACATCAGAATCACTCAAATCTGATACCGGAGTAAAGAGTTATGAGTGAAACAAATAAACTGCTCAAAACCAAATTACTAATCCGAACCCACGGCAAAACCGTGTCTCCTTAAGGAAAATATTCTCCGTTCGGTACCTACGGTTGAAGGGAATATACCCTCCCAAGATAGGACGGATTAACCTCACAAGAACAGCAGTACTGTCAAACTCTGGTGCCCTGTCGAATGCAAACTACGGCTTAAACCAACCGAAAATATCGAAATACACTTTTGTTTACAAAACTTTCCTTGAAAACCAACTTTTGCAAAAAAAAAATCTCTATTTTTCTTTCTTCAAAACTTATAATTCAAAATCGAAAAATCTTTGAATTTATAGAAAATGAATAGATTCGAGTGAACGTGATGACTTTTCGATATTAAACCGAACAGTCACATCTCTCCATCTCCATTCACATCTAAAATTTCAACTGGATGTTAACAAGTTATGGAAAAGTGGTGAAATAAAAAGAAGGAAAAAGATGAACAAGAGGTCGTCAATATATGCAGTGGTGTTGGATAAAATTAAGGTTGAGCGTGAGCATGCTCTCCTTGTGTTCACCCTTGGTGTCAAGCAAATTATTTGTTGCTGGAACAGATATGGTATACCACTACCCCATGATACACGTGATACGTTTAGCACATCAATCATCGAAGACGACTAAAACAACCACAACAGTTTATTTTCATCACTGAATCTTGAGGACAAGGTTCTTTCCGGCGGCGGAGTATTGATAAGATACAAAATGATGTGCTGAAAACCGTTGTTCAACCGCCCACTTCTTACGTTACTCTCCAATAATTATTTTAGTTATTATGTATTTTGTATTTAAGTTGATGTTTTAGAAGAAAACGATAGGAAAGAAAAATTATTGAAACGGTTTAATATTTTAGATTGTTCTCTTGAATGATTTCTCTTCGGCTTGAAGAGTGACCAAAATTAACATTCATTGTTAACATTTGGTATCAAGCTCCTATCATGGATGAGAACTTCTTAGTGACTAGGATAAACGAATTTAAAGCTCTTTTTCAACATGAGACTTACATAGGAAGTGAACAAATGAAAAAAAATTGGAGTAACAAATCAAGAACAGTTTTGGAACTTTTGGGGGTGCATATTGAGGTGCATATGGACAGAAACACCAACATTTCAAGCGATACAGTTCATGTTGCTCCTAAGATAGCTACACTGAGGAGTCTGAGGAGGAATTTGAAGTCAAAGTATGCACAGGAGAGAACTCTCTTTCTGATAGAAAACCAAAAATGGTTTTAATCTCAACAATGACGTAGAAAACATAATGTTTTAATTGTCCAATTTGAATTAGAAACAAGGGTAAGTATAAATAATAGTTTCCTTAAGATTATTGTTCCCACTGTTTCGTAATTCGAATACCATCGATCAACTTAAGATATGGCCGTGATGTAAAACGTTCAGAATCTTGTAACTTCAATATATTTCTGTACACGTGTCAAAATTACAAGTTTTATAGATTTTTAGAAAGATAATTTTAGTATCTACGGATAGACACCAAGATCACTCAATTCCGACATAGGAATCCGAAGTTACAACCAGAACAAGTTCATGATACAAAATTATTGATAATAATTCGGAGATAATTTGTAAATTCTATATCTTTAGATATACGTAACCAAAAATTATGTGTTATATCTTGTTTTAAAGATATTTTCGAGATCTACGCACAGACATCAGAATCACTCAAATCTGATACCGGAGTAAAGAGTTATGAGTGAAACAAATAAACTGCTCAAAACCAAATTACTAATCCGAACCCACGGCAAAACCGTGTCTCCTTAAGGAAAATATTCTCCGTTCGGTACCTACGGTTGAAGGGAATATACCCTCCCAAGATAGGACGGATTAACCTCACAAGAACAGCAGTACTGTCAAACTCTGGTGCCCTGTCGAATGCAAACTACGGCTTAAACCAACCGAAAATATCGAAATACACTTTTGTTTACAAAACTTTCCTTGAAAACCAACTTTTGCAAAAAAAAAATCTCTATTTTTCTTTCTTCAAAACTTATAATTCAAAATCGAAAAATCTTTGAATTTATAGAAAATGAATAGATTCGAGTGAACGTGATGACTTTTCGATATTAAACCGAACAGTCACATCTCTCCATCTCCATTCACATCTAAAATTTCAACNATCTTGCTAATTAAGTCACCATCTCGGCGATTACACCATGTGAACTTTGGACCCTGATATACTAAGTCCGAAAGTTGACAATAACGAACCATCTCTTGAAAATCTCGCATACCAGCCATACTATGAGAAGGTAGAGAGTGTGAATGCTCCTCAACATGAAGAACCTCATTAAAGTCTCCACCAATAATCCAGGGCTTCCCCTGAAACATACCCGAATCATGATGATCACGTAAATCTTGCCATAAATCCTTCCTTTCCCCTTCCGTATTATAGGCATATACGAATGAACATAGAAAAGGAGGAAAACCCCGCAGCTCTATAGATGCCGTAATTAACTGAGAACATCATCCCTCCACAAGACCCATATACCATCAGTTAATTATTATTAACTCAACTATGGCTAGAAAATGGAATTGTTATTGCTACAATTCACTGTCTGTGGTCCTTTCATCTACAATCTTCTCTGCTCCAAGTTAGTTGAAGATCTTCTCCTGAGTAAATGATGAAAAAACACATGATCTGTTTTTTATTTCACTACGTATTTGTATGTACAGACACGTTTTTTTTTTTTTTTTTTTTTTTTTTGTCAAGAGTACAGACACGTTATATATACACATATAGATCAATAGGCAAAACTATAACAAGAACTTGAGTCTGAACAAAATGCTTCAAATGCATAGTTTACAGAACATATTAATTTATCACTAGACGACAGAGTCAAGTTTAGGATGAATCAAGGGCAAATCTTGCTAAGCAAACCTTCTAGCTCTTCGTCTACTTGGATTCCTTCTTCCTCCAACCTCCTTTTCATATCCGGACAAGCTTTCCCTGCAGATAAATAAGTCTTCATAAGAAGATTGTAAGTTATGGAATCGAGGGGACTCCATTTCTTCAATGTTTTGCAGAATTCTTCTGCTCCATCGACATCTTTTGCTTCCTCAAAATGAAGAAAGAACGAAGATATTAGCTCAGTGCTCCAAGTCCATTTCTTGTCTTGATCCAAAACTGCAACTTCAAAATGCTTCAGAGCCAAATCTGCCTGATCGTTTTTTAACAGGTGCATCATCAAAAGCTGCCTAGCCTTTGAGAACTGAGCTCTTTCACACTTTTTCATGGCGCCATTGAGAACAGCCTCAGCTTCATCATACAAGTTCTGTTTTAAGTAGCTGCTAATCATTATATTGGCTATCCGCATATCGTAAGTCAAGCATGTTGATTCCCATTCTGCAAAGATTTTCTTGATTCCTTCAATATCATCGACTTTACTCAATGCTTGGAGCATTGTAAGACAGCTTGAATTGTTGACATTAGGGTGTCTTTTCTTTAGCATTTCCCAAATGCGATAAACCTCAGAAGCATTAGAAATTCCAGCATACAAGCTAATAAGAAAATGATAGGAATCACGAATATTAGGATTCATCTTGTTCTCCAGAGATTTCAACGCCTCTTCTGCTTTCTCGTATAGGCCGAGTTTACTGTAGATTGCTGCTAGATTAGCAAATGTATCCCAGGAGGCAATATCTTCACCTTTCCCTTTCATTTCATCTAGAACCTTTTCTACTCCATCTATATCATTTAAACTTCCACAGCTTTGTATCCACATTGAATAAGTGATATCACAAGGGGAGATGTTCTTCTGTTTCATCTCAATAACCAATTCAGGTACCTTCTCAGGTTGATCTAGCCGCAAATACATGGCCATCAGATTGTTAAATGGCAAAGATTTACTCACATAATTGAGTTCAACCATATTTTCAAAATGAGTTTTTGCCTTCTCTTCCTTCCCTTCCATGCAGTAGCAGTTCAATAGGGACCCATAAGTCGACTGATTCTTGATAGAAGCTTCTAAACTGTTAAAGTAGTTTTCAGCAGCCTCTAAGCCTTGGGTCCTTGCAATAAGATCCAAACGAACTGCGTGATCACTTCCAGAAAAGTCAATTTCTTTTCTTTCCATCCACTCAAAGATCTACACATAATGGGAAACAACAAAAAAGAACAGGAGGGTATGATGAGTGATTAAGCTTTAAGCATCTGAAAGATAACCAAAACAGAGAAATTCAAACACCATACACATTATAACATCGAGCCTTTGACATTGGTGGCTTTAATTCAATCCACAACTAGCCCTTTCCGTTAAAATCAATCCCAAAGAGAGGAAAGAGACGACAAACCTCGAGTGCGCGTTTAGGTTGACGAAGCTTACGAAGATCCTTTGCGTGGCGAATAAGATCATGTTTTTCGACAGGTAAACCTTCCATGACGAACTGATTTAGCGTTTCCTCCATTTTCACTCCTGTCCTGCGAAGATTTGACAGTTTCTTGTACACCGAAGGATGCTTTTTCGCCTTCGTTAGAGCTGCAGCGGAAGCTTCGCCGTTAATCGTCTCCGTAGAAGCAGCGAGCGTTACACAAAACCTTCGAGCGAGTCGCGAAACGGAATACATCATCAGATTTACGGATTTTGAATTTTCTCAGTGAATCCAAAAATTGACAAAATCTCAGTCTCAGTCACTGTCACTTGTCGTCTGTATCTAGGAATTTGTTAGGGTTTTAGGGAAGGATTTTAGTAAATACAAATCAGAACTTCGTGTAGTTTTGTATAACTAAGACGGCGTGTAGTTTATTTCCATGTTTATTTGACTGACCATTACTGAGAAAGTTCTAAGGTTAGAAATGGCTATCCTTCTCCATGTTCTTCTTCCTTCGACGAGGACTATCGTCTTCTCCAACTCATCTTCTACACAGTTAGTCCGACTAAGTCCCAAACTCAAGCGAAGTGTTCGTTGCCGCATCTCTGATTCATCACAGGTGGTTTCAATTTTGAATTTCAATTGACTTCGACCCGTTTGTACATGGATTCACATATATGTGTGATTATAAATCTGATTCTCAGGTTAAATCAGATGAAGCAGCTTCAAATTTGGAGTACAAGCCAGGAATTCTCGACGATTTCTTCATGCAATCTTTCCGGAACAAATTGGTCGAGGTGAGTTGTGAAATGGATTTGTTTGGTTCTACTTCAAAGGTGGAAATAAGCCGAATCAACTTGTAATTAGGTGTACAATTGGCTAATTTTCTTGGTTATTTACGTTCAAGTATGTGTAACAGGAAGTCGGGTCGGATTCAGAGAAACCCGGGTACGTTGGGCTTATTGAGTTGGTGAAGCTTCTGTTGTTGAAAGGTCGAACTAGGTCGGAGACAAGTGATGCTGCGGTATATTGCTCTTTGAGAAGCCATTTCTGTAGAAACTTTAGGCTTAAGTTCTGAGTTTTTGGTTCTTGTTGAAATGCTTACCTTCTGTTCTTTTTTGGTGGAAACAGGTTAGGATACTAAAATCTTTGTTTCCTCCACTCATTTTAGATCTTTACAAGCTTCTCATTGCTCCTATAGCACAAGGGAAATTAGCTGCATTGATGGTTGGTGAGTTCTGTTGAATCTTCAATCCTTCATGTCAAATATGGTGTTAGATTTACATTGTGAATCACAGATATATTAGGAAGGCACGTAGTCACTATAGGCATTAACTTGTTTGAACCCAACAAGCTAAACGGTTTTCTTCTTTCTTCTCTTTGTTTCCATTGAAGCAAGAGTTACTGTACTTACCTGTCAATGGCTTATGGGACCTAGCAAAGTAAACACCATCGATCTTCCTAATGGAGAATCTTGGGATAGTGGGGTAATGATCATACTAAACTGTGTCATATGATTTGTTAGTTATTTTTCTATCTTTCGGTGACAAAGAAGAGTTGGAATCCAAGTAGGTTTTCGTGGAGAAATGTCAGTATCTAGAAGAAAGCAAGTGTGTGGGAGTATGCATTAATACTTGTAAATTACCAACTCAGGTATTTTCCTGCAAACTAAACCAATCAATCAATTATTACTGTTCTGAACTGGCTTATGTTTTAAACAAGACATGAATTTTAAGACTTAGTCACTGTTGAAAGATAAGCTTACAAGTTGTAATGTTCTTTGATAAACCCTGAAAATGTGGAATTCGGATTTTTTTTTCAGACATTCTTTAAAGACTACATGGGAGTTCCTTTGTTGATGGAACCAAACTTCAAAGATTATAGTTGCCAGGTTCATCATTCTTGCCCCCTTCGTTTTGGTTCATGGATTTACTTCACTTATTGTCTTCAAAACTAATATTTTGAGTTCTTTCAAATTGTCCCCATATTTGAATTCTCTTTGAATTTTGTTTTGTTTCCATGTTTGAGTCATAACAGTTTAAATTTGGGGTAGCTCCACCGCGGGATGATGGCAATGTTAATGAACCGTGTCTTGAGACATGCTCAATCGCCCGCCGCCGGAAATTGAATTCCGGTGAATGTCCTATGGCGTAAATCTTTGGTTTTATATGTAAATGTACCGATATTTTATGTTTTATATAGCAAGATAAGATTTGATTCTAGTGATTACGAACACCAGCACAAGAGTGGATACTATGTATGAGATTATGCTAAAGGAAAGCCACTATTATAGAGTGAACTATAAAGTCTAATTGTAGCTATGCAATATTGTTGGAATCGGGAATATTGATGCATTATTTTTAAAAGCGAGTAAGCGACAATCAAAAGGTTATTCGAAGACATAAAATTCCAATATCTAATTTGTCAATCTATCTCGATTAACAAAATTGAAGTTGGGGGAAAAAATAAGCTTTTGAGATTTAGCAGAGGTGTAACAGATTTTGACATTTAAGGGTAATCGAGATTTTCGTAAGGTTAGAGGAGGCATTGATCCTACCTGTTAATGAACTTCCGATCAAATGATTAGTCGGATCTAATTTCTTTCAATTCGCGTTACGAAAAAATCTTGGACGCTAAAAATTTCGTCGTCGAGAAGAAGCAGGAAGAAAAATGGCGACGGATGCTGCTCCGATGGACGAAAAGGCCAAGAGAATGAGAGATCTGTTGTCGAGCTTTTACGCTCCGGATCCTTCAATGTCAACGAGTGGTTCCTCGATCAATGCCTCTTTCGATAACATCAACAGTTCTTCCTTTGATGCTGATCGGTACATGGATCTCATGGTTAGTCTTCGTTTCTTGTCATTTTCTGTTGTTTGTTTGGGATTCTGCAACACTAGCTTTAGTATCAATGATTTGAGTATTTCCGATTCACTGAAATTTGATTAGTGGTTAGTTCAATAGGTTTAGATCCGATTAGTATCTTCTGGAGTATGAAAAAATGGCCGTTAGTTTTGGATTGTAGCACCCGTTGGATGAAAGTTTACAGTGCTAGGTGCTTGTAGGTGACTCTTGATCAATGTGGTGGGTTATGAATCCTGTGACAATTCTTCCAAATTTAAGCTGAACCCGTCAAACTAGTGCGAGCAATCTGATTGAGAAATATGCCACCATCTGGTGATTTTATTGGCTTTTGCAGATTAAAAAGTCGAATCTGGACGTGCTTCTGCAAAGACATGTTCAAATGGCTGCCGAGATTAAAAATCTCGATACAGACTTGCAAATGCTAGTCTACGAAAATTACAACAAGTTTATCAGCGCAACAGATACCATCAAAAGGTAATGGCTTGTGGATCGTTTCAGGTTTTACAGTGTGTAATTCGCTTATGCATTTTAACACTTTTTCTATACGTTTGATTCCATCATTCAGGAGTGTGTATATACTAATTCAGTTACCTTTCTTAACCTGGTAGGATGAAGAGTAATATTTTTGGAATGGAAGGCAATATGGACCAGCTTCTTCAAAAGGTGTTTTTTGCCCACATAAAATAACATGCACTTGTAGAGTTTAATATTGTATGAACTTCTAACCTATAGTGTGATCCTCAACTGGCTCCTGCAGATAATGTCAGTGCAATCAAGGAGTGATGGGGTCAATACTTCTCTTTTCGAAAAAAGAGAGCATATAGAGAAACTGCACCGGACACGTAATCTTCTTCTCAATACTTCTCTTTTCGAAAAAAGAGAGCATATAGAGAAACTGCACCGGACACGTAATCTTCTTCGTAAAGTTCAGGTGTGTAATGAATCACTGTTGCAGCTCATCTATATATTACGTTTTTGCCGTGTATGCTACTCCTTTGTAATTTAATAAAATATATTTTGTGAAAAAGAGCAGTTCATCTATGATTTACCTGCAAGACTGCAAAAATGTATCAAGTCTGAAACCTACGGCGATGCTGTCAGGTTCTATATTGGAGCAATGCCAATTCTTAAGGTTTATATCTCCCCCAATAACTTTTCCATTTGCTCTAGTTCCCTTTTAGTGTTATTGGGTCATTTTTCTATATATATATATTTGGAAATATGTTTCATGGTAAAAAGTTCTATTTAGCAATAAGAATTTCTCCTTTTGTTCAGGTATATGGTGATACATCATTTAAAGACTGCAGACGAGCCTCTGAAGAAGCTATAGAAATCATCATAAAGAACTTGCAGGTGTACCTTTTGGTCGTAGTAATAAGACTCTAAATACTGGTTTATCAACCATTTAAACAAATAACTGGTCTTTATGATTTCGTGTTTGTTATTTTTTTGAATCCTTGATGTGATAAACGTAATTTTTCTTGTTTGACAGACGAAGTTATTTTCAGATTCAGAATCCATACAGGCCAGAGCTGAAGCTGCAGTGCTTCTTAAGCAATTAGATGTCCCTGTTAGTTCTTTCTCTCTTCCCAATTATTTGCGACTGTCTAATTTGTCAAAGCTTCTGTACTTTGGGTGAATGTTCAGCTAAAACGTTCTGAATGTTCATACGCTTTATATACAACTGGAGTTTTTTTTTTTTTTGTTTTGTTTCATAAACGTATAACTGGTTGTTGTGACATGAATATGGATTGCACATCCTGCAGGTTGATAGCTTAAAGGCCAAATTGTTAGAAAAGCTGGAACAATCTCTTGATGGTCTTCAGATAAAGCCTGATGAGGCAAGTCAATTTGCAGCGCATTCGTTAAATGATGTGGAAAGCAATGACCAACGTCCTGTTAAAGTTCATGAGGTAAACGTTGGCTATGTCTCTTCCTTTCAATGAATCTTCTCAACAGCAGTCACATTGAAAATTCTTTTCTTTTACATTGGTTGTTCTATCAGACTTGACAAGCGTGTTTTTGGCACTTTTGACAGTCTATGTTTGCACTCTTTTTCTGATAGGATGCTGTACGTGGATTTTCTGAGGCCATGCGCGCTTATCGAGAAATATTCCCTGACTCAGAAGAACGACTTTTCAAACTTGCGAGAGCCTTAACAGCAATGTAATATACTTTTCTTTAATACCTGTAAATCGAGAATTTGTTTGTGTCTGACCCGCAGGCAGTGTAATATACTTTTCTTTAATACCTGTAAATCGAGAATTTGTTTGTGTCTGACCCGCAGAATTTCCAACACTTACGGTTATTAGGCACTTTGAGAACATACAGCTATATATAAGAAAACGGGTTTCCGCAGCAGATTTTCTTGGATTTTTTCGTGAGTACAGTGGCTTTTCTCGTGCATGTCTCATATTTCTGTTGCTTTTTATTCCCTCTGAAAGTTTTGATTAAATCAGTCTAATAGTGGTATTCCTCATCTGATTTATCTTGGACATAGGAATTATATGGGAAGATGTGGTACTTATGGATGAGGTGCTACCTGAGGCTGCGCTGTCTGATTTGTCTGCAGAGGTTGACCCTCAGTTATTTTATGTGGCTTTATTTATTTATTATTTTCCATGATGTGTGGAACTATATATGATTTCTAGAACTTGTCTGCCAGGCTGCTCAGGTCACTCTTAAACAGTTTGTTGCGAAGACGTTTTCTCATCTTCAACAAGATATATCAGGTTTGCTGTTTCCTGATTTCTTAATATGGAAAAGAGAGAGAACGAGTATAGCTTGAATAAAGTAATTTGGATAGTTGATTAATGTCTTTGTGAAGTTTTTTGGCTTCCAAGAAACTATGACTATGATGAGGTCTATGCTTGGCAGATACTCTCTTAAAATTCGATATCAATCAAAAGAAACCAGTTGAGGGGGTCCTAAATGTTGTCCTGGAAGCAAGCAAAGAAGCAGTGCTACAAGGAACAACAGATATATTCCAGGCACATTCCTTCTTCTTTAATATATTCTGATGATTAATTTTGGCCGTTATTCCCTCTGTCAAAATTCCAGGCTCAAAAATACACTTGTTTTATTACTTCAGGACTTCGGTCAGCTTCTTGATGAAAACACTGGAATAATTATCAAGATGAAAGATCTAATCATTGGTTGGATTCAGAAAGGATTTCAAGATTTCTTCAAGTCGCTTGAAGCTCAATTTCTAGTGCTATCTGGAAAAACTAGCTCATCGAGCCCTAATGAAGGAGGCTTTATAGAGGGAAAATCAAGTGACAAAATTCATGCTGGTCTCATCCTTGTATTAGCTCAGCTCTCCGTCTTCATTGAACAAAAAGTCATCCCGAGAGTTAATGAGGTAACGAGTCTTCTAACCCGTTTGATAATTAAAGTCTAAACCACATTGTTAGGGTAATTGAGAAATTTCATACGTTAATTCAGGAATTAGCTGCCTCCTTCTCTGGTAGAAATTCCCCAGCTTTTGAGAATGGACCTGCTTTTATTCCTGGAGAACTTTGCCGAGTCTTCCATGCAGCCAGCGAGAAGCTTCTCCAGCATGTATGAAAGAAATAAACTCCAAAACTTGAGGTTGTCACAAAAACTTAACTAACCAAATCATTTTATCTTTCAGTACATAGACACAAGAACACAGAAGATATCAGTTGTATTGAGGAAAAGGTTCAAGACACCAAACTGGGTTAAGGTATAGCAGTTGTTGTGTGACTACTCTTCTTAGAGGAGCATTTGACCAGTCTTTGTTTTCTAAAGATTCTAAAATATTCTGCAGCACAAGGAGCCACGAGAGGTTCACATGTTTGTCGATATGTTTCTTCAAGCACAAGGAGCCACGAGAGGTTCACATGTTTGTCGATATGTTTCTTCATGAGGTTTGACAACTCTTCTTCTGCTGCTGCTTCTTTCAATCAGGAAGTATTAAACTCAATATTTTTGTTTTGATTTCTGGTTCATAGTTAGAAGAAGTTGGTAAAGAAGTGAAACAAGTTTTACCTCAAGGGACATTCCGTAAGCACAAAAGATCAGACAGCAACGGAAGCAACACTACAACCTCATCACGCAGTAATAATACACGCCATAATGATAAAATGACACAGTCGAATTCACAAAGAGCTCGTAGTCAGCTTTTCGAAACACATCTTGCAAAACTGTTCAAGCAGAAAGTAGAAATATTCACAAAGGTTGAATTCACTCAGGAATCTGTTGTTACTACGACAGTAAAACTATGTCTGAAGAGTTTGCAAGAACATGTCAGACTCCAAACATTTAACAGGAGTGGGTTCCAACAGATGCAGTTAGACATTCAGTTCTTAAAAGCTCCTTTGAAGGAAGCAGTCGAGGATGAAGCCGCAATCGACTTCTTGCTCGATGAGGTAGAAGCTTTTTTCCCTTCCTTTTCTTTAAGGTTTAGAGGAGGAAGATTCACTAACTGGACCGTTGTCGTGTTATTAACAGGTGATTGTCGCCGCGTCGGAGAGGTGTCTTGACGTGATTCCATTGGAGCCACCGATCTTGGAAAAACTCATACAAGCTAAACTCGCTAAATCAAATGAACACAACAACAAAGTTCCCTCTGCATAATGTTATCCATTCCTTGGTGTATATCAAAACCATTGAAATTGTTTTATAGTTTTTTGAAACCCTCTACTGTTATAATCGAGTCTATAATTATTGTTTTTATTTTCAACATCATGTATGCGGATTTGATTAGGCGGTGGATGTTTTAGCACTTCAACTCTATCAGCAAAATATTAAACTCAATGGCAATCAAACAACAAAGTTGATATGGCCGAGTTGGTCTAAGGCGCCAGATTAAGGTTCTGGTCCGAAAGGGCGTGGTTGGTCTAAGGCGCCAGATTAAGGTTCTGGTCCGAAAGGGCGTGGGTTCAAATCCCACTGTCAACATATTGTTTTTTGACAAATTTTTTGAAAAATTCTATTATTATATTACACCGTCATGTGGGCATTAGTTAAATAGTATAGCGTAATTGGTTAGGTCGGTCGTCACGGATTACGGTCTATATAGGCTAATGTTCCCTTTAAGACTTGGATCTTAAATACCTCCCTAAAACCAAACAAAAAAAACACCTAAATCGCATGGCCACTGCGACAGTTCTGTCTTCTCGAAACACTCGTTTCGATCACGAAACCCTAACCCACCGTAACCCTAATTCTTCCCTTCGCCGCCAATCTCAAGCTGCTTCAAAGACTCCTCGCCAACGCAAGCGAAACCCTACAACGTCTAAATCTCCCGTGGTTAAACCTCCGTCAGCGAATAACAATCTTGTTATGGAACAAGTTAAGATCCTCAAACGCGGCGAGACATTGAACTCGTTTCAAAACAAGGAGAATGATCGATGTGGTGATACAATAATACGACCTGTTTTGAAGAAGAAGACGATTGATGTTGATCTGATTGTATCGTCGACTAGTAGACTTGGACCTGAACCTGATATTGTGATGAAGCAGATCGGAGCTTTTAAAGGATTAGAGATAGTCTCCGACGCCGGTACTGGTTGCGATGTTTCGCCGCCTCCAAGTTCTGTTCCGATCCCTTGTTTTTTAGGGAAGAATAATCTCTTTGTTTAGACCTCCAGAGGAAGATTTGGGGAAAACAAACCCTAAAATTGCAACCGATGATGAGCAGATGTTGAAGAAATCAGAGAAAGTGAGTGAACAAATTTGTTTGTTTATCTCAAAGAAGAAGAAAAAGATGATCATCAAACTCCAATTTAGTGGTGCTCAAATTCGAATTCATCATTGGAGTTTTTGGTATGACAGTCATTGTGACTTCTTCTTCTTCTTCTTCTTCGTCTCTAATGGCTCTGTCTTTTGGTTTCTAGATTTGTAATGTTTTGTAGTTTGTCACATGATCCATCTCCGTTATACAATAAAGTCTTTTAGTATAAGAACAACACAAGATTTTTCTTCTTCTTATTCTTCACTTACAGCAAAATCAAATTGAACTGTTTGTCTCAATCTTATCATCAGCTTGAAGATTTGTTGCAGGTAAAACTTGTATTTAGACCAAATAAGTGTCATCTCTTCGATTGTGGCACTCTTTTGGTTTCAGGCAACAGGAACTTGAATGCTCAGAGAAGAGTTGAAGTGGACGAGTCTCCTATGGAGCCATTTTGCTCGGTATGGTCCAACCGCGAGGACCACATGACCATTCAAATGCTATAACAAAGAGGCAATACCGTGTTGAAGCTCTTGGTTGACTCCAAATTTCACTCCCAAGATCACTGCGATTATGACTTGACAGATTATGAGAAGACCTTTGACTAATGCTAATGGAAATAAATGTCGAAAGGACAAGAGCAGCTTCTGTTAAAGATGATGAGTAGAGAGATGCATTTCCTGCAAATCTCATTGTCTGGAACAGAACAGGGGCGTGCGTGGAAGAGAATTGTGTTTATCCTGTTTGCTGTGAGGATCTGAAACATATACATGAAAATCGCCATTACTAGTCGAGGTCTGTGTCGTTTATGCAGGATATTTCTGAAAGGATGTTTGATGGAATTCGCAAGCTCACTCGTATCTACCATGTCTTGAAGCTCAGGCTCAGCACTGACCTTTTTTCATCTTCTTAGTTTCTCCAGGACACGTCAACCTCTCTCTCTCTGTTAATCCTCTTTCAACCGAACTGTTGGGAATGTGCTGTAAGAAATGCACACCAAGTGTCATAGGCATAGCCGGAGAAGCAACCAAATCAAGAGAGAGTCTTCATCCCCAAGGCTTAAGCGGTTTAGACAACAACCGTGCATGATCTTTCTGGCAAGAAGCACTACTAGGTTCAGAGAACCTCCAAAAAGAAAAGCTGATTCCAACACAAACAAAATTTGTACGCCTTCCATAGTTTCAAGTGATGCGTGAACTCCGATATTACGCCCCTACTAGTCTTTCACTCAAAGAAAGACAAAGCCAATAGTGTTTTTATCTAGCGATTATCATCTATAAAATACTACTACTATTTAGAATCTGTGAGAGATATTTCTATGTTATTGGATTAATAAATATGCAATCGAAAGTTGCAATCAACTCGTGAACTTGTTGAACATAAATTATCATTTTACTGTCTGGGTTTTTTTATATGTTCTGTTTCATGATTTGTTGTTTGTGATTGTTTATATAGAAATGAAAAATCAAATGCACTGCTGTAAGGAGATTTTGCTCTGATAAAATCAATTGTAATATTTATACAATGTTTGGAAAATAATTTTGTGATGGGTATAAGTGATTGATGGATTTTTTTTTTTTTTTTTT
>CM071716.1:35588567-35600217 GCA_036630335.1 Physaria fendleri | reverse complement strand
AGCAGAATCATATGAAATCTCATGAAATAGAATTACAAAACTGACTTGTTACAGAAGAAGGTATCTGAAAAAACATATGTTCCAAAGCTTTAGCCAAGGCTTCATAAGAATCCAAAGCATTTAGATCAACCTTCCTTCCAATTATAACTCCATCCATTGTCACCTTCACAAGCATACAAGTCTTGGTAGATTTGATAAAGCAAGCATCATTCTCGTTCTTCTTCGGAGCTACCACTTCATTTTTTGCTGTGTTCTTTTGAATGTTACTACTCGAGCCCCCATCATTAGCTAGGAGCTACCACTTCATTTTTTGCTGTGTTCTTTTGAATGTTACTACTCGAGCCCCCATCATTAGCTAATGACTTTGTTTGGTTCACCAAACTATTGATTCTATAAGTCCGTAGAGGCGGCCAACCTACCGCAACTTGTCTGCTCCATTACCAAAAGAAATTGAATCAGAAATAGCAAACTGCATAATATTTCAAGAAAAACATTACAACATTACCAACCAAATCCACAATTATAACTCAAATCATTTCAAAGAACTCTTTTTTGATCCAGTCCTATAAATCTACCTTGAAAGATTCTATATAGCTCTTAACAAAAGTCAAAATTGAGACCAATCATATACATAATATAATATAAAGTCTTGAAGATGATCTTACCTTGTTGAGTTTGAGGCAGCTACAGAAGAATCAGCAAAACGTTTGGTTCCACTTTCTCTAGTCAGAGAAGAGGAAGATGAAGACAAAGATTGCACAGAAGATCTAACCTTCCGACCAATGCTAAGACCCAGAGCTAGGTCAAGCTCTGTCTCTGACACCGACTCGTACGGACAAGATGAATCTTCCGATGATACTGCCTCGTTGTCGTCTTCTCCGATCATCACCGACCCACTATAAGAACAAACATTTCGAAAATTACCCATTATTTAAAATCGATATACGAAAAAAACACAAATCAAATCATCGATCAAGTTTGAAGAAACCCATAAACAAAAACAAACATAAAGGTTTCAACTTTCAATACCTCTTCGAAATCTTCAAGAATCCCAGAACTAAAATTGTGATTTACTCTTCGTTTCTCTTGATTCGAAGAGGCGACGTCGCTTCACGGATCAAAAGAACGAAACTTTTTTTTCTCAGAGAGAATAGAGAAAAGCAAAATAGGTGCGTTTGGTGTGGGTTTGTTCGTCTAAAAAATTAATATTTTAATTAATATTAATTACATCAGTGGGACCCACTTGTTTACACTTCTAACGACAAGTTTAACGTTAATCCTACGCTAATTGTAATTATCTTTCCGTAACTAAAACCTTCCTTCATCTTTTTCTTCTTCTACAAGTAACACACAGTTAGGGTTCCATAACAATTAGATTTCTTCACCATCTTTCATCACCGTACCAATTATTCTTCTCTTTAGGTCCCGTTGGACCTTCTTCACCGGATAATTCCACCGGAAGTTTTCTCAACATAGTAGCAACCGAAACCCTAACAGGTCTCGGAAATCGATTCACCAATTTCTCAATCTCCTCCCTTGAATCATACACAACTTTTGGTCCCCATTCTCTCATATACTGTAGCCACGGTGGTTCTACCACTGAATTTAGATACTCCGCTGCAACAATCTCGTACTTTAAGCTAGAATCAACAAAGAGATTGCTTCTTGCAGTATCATTCCTTATACCAATCCCTAACATTGTTGATCCTTGTAAGTAAGTCCCAGGTTTAGGAAAGCTCGCGTGACCATGTTTAGATGAGTAAACAACTGCTTTGTTAGTTCCGAGAATGAATTCTAAGTCATAAGCTTCGATCCATTCACCACCACTGTGTTGAGACTTTGTTAGTTCCGAGAATGAATTCTAAGTCATAAGCTTCGATCCATTCACCACCACTGTGTTGAGAGAAGTAGATTGAGTAAAGCTCACCGGATTGAGTAAAGCTCACCGGAGAAATTACTGATTCGGAGAGTGAAATGTTCCCAGTCGCAGACGTGTTGTCCTATACTGATCAATGAGAGATCAACGAGTCCTAGCTTTAACGTAGCCGGTCCATTAAAAGGACAGAAGATCCAGAAGACTAGATCAGTGAATGTTCCTCCAAGAGCAGGCTTTATATGAATGTACAGTTTCGAGCTTTCGAGGTTTCCTAGCTTGATGAAATCTCTTTGTTGATCATCATATGGTAAATCAATCCAAAACTGTTTGTCATTGGTTCCTCCTTGAGGTAAATTTGATCCATTTTCGTCGATAAGTTGATAGATTTGACTTCCCTTTTCACAGAGAACTGCGCCGTTCTTGAAGAACCAGGAGACAGAAGAAGGTAAGTAGATTTCACCAGGGTGGAAGATTAGTGTAGGACCATAGTGTTGAATCAAAGCTTGAATCTGTTCAACATTTGGCATAGCGTGTAAACTAAGATCTAGATTCTTTAGACAAGCAATACCAAGTTCTTCTCTAGAAACTAGCCGTGTTCTGCAGAAGAAAGTACCTGCAAAGACAGTAAAAATATTAGCTTAGGACCATAGGGTTGAATCTGATCAACATTTTGTATAGGACCAAGCTGAGATCGGAAGAAGAAACTACCTGGAGAGACACCTTTGCCCCACATACCGCGATCTGAAGGTCGAGTTCGATCTGAAGGTCGAGTTCTCCATATAAACAAAGGAACACCTAATTCTGAAACAGCAGTAACAATGAGATTGTGGTTTTCACATTTGTCAGTAAGATCAGCTCTAACACATCTAACTACATTCAACTCGGGTTTCGCAGAACTCTTTGTAACCACAAAACCAATCGCTCTATATCCTTCAGGAGGTTGAGGTAACCAGAAGTAACCACATTCAGCTGAACCATTAGAGCTCCAGACAAGTGTCAAATCAAGAGGTTCCAGTAATGCAGGTTTTTGTTCATGTTCTGAGGAATGAGCTCCAGACAAGTGTCAAATCAAGAGGTTCCAGTAATGCAGGTTTTTGTTCATGTTCTGAGGAATCTACTAGATCTCTTGCTGCAAGAACATAACCTCTCAAAGGATGAGAATCAGATTGACAGTAGTGGCCTAAGCAATGGAAGTTTTTAGGTAATAATCCCTTTGGTTTGTAGAATGAAATGCTCTTGTTCTTCTCTGTTGATCTATACCGCCATATGAACTCAAAGTTTGTTATTTTAATGACTTCTAATTTGCCGAGATTGATTGTTCCAGAGCCAAATCCTTGACCTGATCGGTTTCAAAGGATTCCAGAATTGAAACTCTAATCATGAACAAGAGAATTCGGTAATTTAATGGAATCCGAGTTACCTGGAGGCCACTGGGGAATGGAAGACGGAAGGGAGAAGGTTTCAGGATCCTTCAATGGCGGTGAATCTATGACATTGTTCGAGTGGAGACATTTGTAACCTAACATATTCCTTTATGATCTCACGAAGCCCTAATGAGAGACATTGTTCGAGTGGAGACATTTGTAACCTAACATATTCCTTTATGATCTCACGAAGCCCTAATGAGAAGATGGAAGATGTCAAAGCCGTTTGCGTTTGATAATTTGTTATTTTTATTGATGGAAAAGTCATGAAAGAGCCAACAGAGTACCTTGGGGGAGAAGCAAGACCTTTGCTTTCAGGAAAAGATGAACACGAGAAAAAGTTGGACAATCACTCAAAAGAAGTTTGCAATTTTTACACCATGAGTTTTAAAAGGTTGTATATATTACCAAGAGTGCACTTTTTGAGGTCCTAAAATATTCATTTTAAAGATTGGAGACTAATTTAGGAACTACAGCAAATTTAGGAACTTATATGATTTAAACAGTACTAACAGGCTCAAAAGTAAAACTGTTGTCACTGATCGAATAAGAGAGACATGTAATCATTCTTAAAGAGTAGGTAGAAAGTAAAAGGTTTATCATTCTCGCTACAAAAACGACCAGCAAAAGTGAAGAGGGCTCAGTAGTACGTGTTGTAGTAAGCTTGTGGAGCTGGAGCAGGAGTAACAGCAGCAGCCGGTTGCTGCACCGGTGGAGCCACTGGTGGTGCAGCTGCAACTGGAGGTGCATAGCTCTGCGTTGGGTATGTCTGAAAAAAGTTTTAACAAAGAAAACAGATCTGGTTAGTTGATCAAAGACTAACCAATTCTAAACAGCTCATGGCTAATTTGGTTACCTGAGCAGGATATGCGCCATAAGCAGTAGCCTGTGGCACAGGTGCTGGTGCCTGAGGAGCGGTATAGCCAGCAGGATATGCTCCATATGCGCCATAAGCAGCCTACAGAGTATGTTTTAAACACTGTTATAAAAGTATATATGCAAGGAAGGAAACGGGTTTGGTTCTATCTTTGGTGGTTTACCTGTTGACCGTAGGCAGGGTTCCATTGCTGCGGTTGAGCAGGAGCAGGTTGTGTTGGCGGCCAAGTCTGAGGTTGCGCAGCATAGCCACCAGGCCATTGAGTCTGAGCGTTTGGATATGCATTTGATACTGGCTGAGCAGATGGGTTGACATTGTAAGTTTTCGCCATTTTTGTCCTGTCTGATGCGAGAAAATCTTCTGCGCTACGCTTTTTCAGCTCTGACGAGCTTCGGTGAGGTAAAAACAGTTTAGCATGTTGATCTTCTGCGTACGTGTTGTAGTAAGCTTGTGGAGCTGGAGCAGGAGTAACAGCAGCAGCCGGTTGCTGCACCGGTGGAGCCACTGGTGGTGCAGCTGCAACTGGAGGTGCATAGCTCTGCGTTGGGTATGTCTGAAAAAAGTTTTAACAAAGAAAACAGATCTGGTTAGTTGATCAAAGACTAACCAATTCTAAACAGCTCATGGCTAATTTGGTTACCTGAGCAGGATATGCGCCATAAGCAGTAGCCTGTGGCACAGGTGCTGGTGCCTGAGGAGCGGTATAGCCAGCAGGATATGCTCCATATGCGCCATAAGCAGCCTACAGAGTATGTTTTAAACACTGTTATAAAAGTATATATGCAAGGAAGGAAACGGGTTTGGTTCTATCTTTGGTGGTTTACCTGTTGACCGTAGGCAGGGTTCCATTGCTGCGGTTGAGCAGGAGCAGGTTGTGTTGGCGGCCAAGTCTGAGGTTGCGCAGCATAGCCACCAGGCCATTGAGTCTGAGCGTTTGGATATGCATTTGATACTGGCTGAGCAGATGGGTTGACATTGTAAGTTTTCGCCATTTTTGTCCTGTCTGATGCGAGAAAATCTTCTGCGCTACGCTTTTTCAGCTCTGACGAGCTTCGGTGAGGTAAAAACAGTTTAGCATGTTGATCTTCTGCTTTCTTAATAGATTTCACATCTCCAAAAAGACCCAGGAACTGCAAAGGCGATGCAAATTGGGTGTTAGAAACCAATAATATAGATACATGTTCAAGCATGGATTGTCCTGTTTCTTTGAAAATTAAAATTTAGAAAGGTAAGAAGTCAAACCACTACATACTCCATCAATACAATTAAACAAAACAAGTTCAAAATCCGATGCATAAAATCTTAGTAAGACATGTGACATACCAAGTATGAAAACCTTGAATACTGAGCATACAGCAGGGGCAGAACTATCGAGTGCTCTTTCCCCTTTTCAACAGCAATCACTTGCTCATACAAAGTGAAAGCAGCATCCAGATTACCCTACATATACGATTAGGAGATGAGTAAGCAAACAAACAGTAATACTAATCTATACTAGTTCTTCAATCACCAAGGAAGCTTACAAGTCGGCGTTCCATGTTGGCATGTTTGATTACTGCTTCAAGAAGTCCAGGAGAAATTTCACTGTGTACTAATTGGAAGGCAGCTCTAGCACCAGCTATATCCCCATTCTGCTCTTTCAGTCGAGCAGCAAAGAGATGAATCTCAGGTTGTTTCTATTAAAGAAAAGAAAGCAAATAAATAACCAAGAGAGGCAAAGTTGACTACTCACAAGATATTCTACAAAACCAATCGTTTAACTACCAAAAAAGTTGCAGAAAAACAAAACACATTTTCATACCTTGACAAAGACTTGTGTTGCTCGAGTAAGGGCATTGTCGGCAAGGTCCGTCTTACCACTTTCATCCATTTTTAATACATATCGAATCCAGTATTCTGGGTAATTTGCGCAGGCAATCAGACATCTTTCATACAACTTGCTCAGTAGTACGTGTTGTAGTAAGCTTGTGGAGCTGGAGCAGGGGTAACAGCAGCAGCCGGTTGCTGCACCGGCGCAGCCACTGGTGGTGCAGCTGCAACTGGAGGTGCATAGTTCTGCGTTGGGTATGTCTGAAAAAAGTTTTAACAAAGAAAGATCTAGTTAGTGATCAAAAATAAACAATTTGTGGCTCATCCCTGTCATCCAAAAACATTCCTGATCTGGTTACCTGAGCAGGATATGCTCCATAAGCAGCGGCCTGTGGCACAGGTGTTGGTGCTTGCGGAGCGGTATAGCCAGCAGGATATGCTCCATATGCGCCATAAGCAGCCTACAGAGTATGTTTTGAAACACTGTTATAACAAGTATATATGCAAGATGGAAATGGGTTTGGTTTTATCTTTGGTTTGTTACCTGTTGACCGTAGGCAGGGTTCCATTGCTGCGGTTGAGCAGGAGCGGGTTGTGTTGGTGGCCAAGTCTGAGGCTGTGCAGTATAGCCACCAGGCCATTGAGCCTGAGCATTTGGATAGGCATTTGACGCTGGCTGAGCAGATGGATTGGCATTGTAAGTTTTCGCCATTTTAGTCCTGTCTGATGCGAGAAAATCATCTGCGCTACGCTTTTTCAGCTCTGACGAGCTTCGGTGAGGTAAAAACAGTTTAGCATGTTGATCTGCGCTACGCTTTTTCAGCTCTGACGAGCTTCGGTGAGGTAAAAACAGTTTAGCATGTTGATCTTCTGCTTTCTTAATAGATTTCACATCTCCAAAAAGACCCAGGAACTGCAAAGGCCATGCAAATTGGGTGTTAGAAACCAATAATATAGATACATGTTCAAGCATGGATTGTCCTGTTTCTTTTTGAAAATTAAAATTTAGAAAGGTAAGAAGTCAAACCACTACATACTCCATCAATACAATTAAACAAAAGAAGTTCAAAATCCGATGCATAAAATCTTAGTAGGACATGTGACATACCAAGTATGAAAACCTTGAATACTGAGCATACAGCAGGGGCAGAACTATCGAGTGCTCTTTCCCCTTTTCAACAGCAATCACTTGCTCATACAAAGTGAAAGCAGCATCCAGATTACCCTACATATACGATTAGGAGATGAGTAAGCAAACAAACAGTAATACTAATCTATACTAGTTCTTCAATCACCAAGGAAGCTTACAAGTCGGCGTTCCATGTTGGCATGTTTGATTACTGCTTCAAGAAGTCCAGGAGAAATTTCACTGTGTACTAATTGGAAGGCAGCTCTAGCACCAGCTATATCCCCATTCTGCTCTTTCAGTCGAGCAGCAAAGAGATGAATCTCTGGTTGTTTCTATCAAAGAAAAGAAAGTAAATAAATAACCAAGAGTGGCAAAATTGACTACAAAACCAATCGTTTAACTACCCAAAAAAGTTGCAGAAAAACAAAACACATTTTCATACCTTGACAAAGACTTGTGTTGCTCGAGTAAGGGCATTGTCGGCAAGGTCCGTCTTACCACTTTCATCCATGTGTAATACATATCGAATCCAGTATTCTGGGTAATTTGCGCAGGCAATCAGACATCTTTCATACAACTTGTAGACCTATTGGACAAAAAAAATAGAGTATAAAACATATATGATGATGACTAGTGAAAAGAAAAAAGAAAAAAAAACATGTAAACACAGAAAACACAAAGGAGAAATCCACAAGAAATACTCTACTGTCCAACAGAGGACCCTCACTTAAAGAGGGACCCTCCTTGCCTGATAGACAGGTTGTTAGGAAGACACCTGCATTAATAACATTTGAACTTTAACAACAAGGATAATTCGTGAACCTAAAATATCCATTGACAAATTGAGAATCTGAAGTACTTAGCCTTAAAATTTACCAAATCGAGCCCCATGCTTTGGTCTCAGTTATTTCCCATATAAAAGTTGCTTGATCCAATGGAAACCCAATCAAGCATATGATGCACCAGATACTACTTAACTGTGGGCCAATAATATTACAGAGGCACAACTTAATCTACCAAACACTAGTACGTTCACATATAGAGAGTTAAGCACCCGAGTACCTTATTGAAGTCTCCATCCTTTTCTATGAAATCCAGATAATTGTGCCAATTCTCCAGCTCTGCGACATTGAGAGGCCGTACGTGGAAATAGGGCCTCCTTATAGCCATTTCAAAACCAATGATTTTTGATTCAAACTCTTTGGCTTTCATATACATGGCTTCCCTGATGCCAATATATTTCTTCAACTCCTCGGGATCAGTTGAACCAGCATTTCATATACATGGCTTCCCTGATGCCAATATATTTCTTCAACTCCTCGGGATCAGTTGAACCAGCACTTTCGAGTTTAGGGGTTTCTTCGGTGGAACCATCAGCTTGAGATTTTCCTTCATCAGCCTTTCCTCCAGACTCAGCACTTTCAGAAGCATCATTACCAGTAGCAGCTGCTGCAGATTCTTCAGCACTTCTAAGTTCCGTCAGAGGACGTGTCTCAGCTAGTTCCTTAAAACTAAAACAACACAAGTACTTATCAACGATAGAAAAAATACCAAACAAAGACATAAAAGATTATCAAATTCAGCACAAACAAAAATGATTAGAAGTCACTAAAATTACCTGCTGAAATATCTATCGAGGTTTTGAATTGGATTCTCCAATATTCTGGTGTAAATCATGGCAAGTCGGCTCCAGTCCTGCTGTGCATACTCGTACTCGATGTATTTGTCCCACAATGGATAGGAAAGAAAATCAGTTCCAACATAAACCAAACCTCGTTCAAAAAGCCTGCAGCAGAATTATAATCAAAAGAATGTCATAAGATCTGAAAGACACAAACATATCCAATAAATAAAAACAAACACAAGTTCTATGGAGAAAAGGATTCACTCTTGAATGCATCATACCGCCAAACACTGCATTTACCTTCCTGGTAAAAGCATACCATGGCCAAAATCGAGCAGTCAGGGGCTACCTAAGCCCAAAACTGGTTGACATCTTCCCAGCAGCATTTTGCATATGGATGTACTTCGGAGGGGAAAGTTAAAATTAAAACAGGTATATTTTAACTTCAATTTTTCAAACCAGAGAAGTATAGAGCACCACAAACATGAAAATATAGCTATTTCAGATAAAAACATCAGAAAGCTAGCAAGGAAGCTAAAATCTACTGAATTGCATATAAGAAAAGAAGTATTTTAAAATTAATTCCAAATCTACTGAATTGCATATAAGAAAAGAAGTATTTTAAAATTAATTCCTCAGATCTTTCCGCCACAAATGAGAGGACTTGCTGTAGCAATCTAAGAAAAGGGTTAGATGGTAAGAAACATTTGTCTAGGTAATTAAATAATCAACCAAGTTTTTAATACACGTACAATAAGAAGAATAAACATTAATTACCCTCTGATTGTGTCTGGATTAATTCCTCAGATCTTTCCGCCACAAATGAGAGGACTTGCTGTAGCAATCTAAGAAAAGGGTTAGATGGTAAGAAACATTTGTCTAGGTAATTAAATAATCAACCAAGTTTTTAATACACGTACAATAAGAAGAATAAACATTAATTACCCTCTGATTGTGTCTGGATCTCCATATGTATTGATGGCAAAAGTGCAATAATGCAACCAAATGTCCACTGAATATGTCACTCCTACCACTGCTCTTTCATAAACCTCCACGACCTTGTCCATTGCCCCAACTCGTGCCTCATGATCCGCATACTTTTTCCAATAGCCATAACACAAAGGGAATTCAGCAAGGAAAGTATCATACACTTTCCGAATTTTTGCTATATTGTCCTGTAAACAAACGTAGCAAGAAAAACATCCATCAGTCTTGTGAAATAAATAAAGGAAAACCAATATATGACAGCGACTTGCCGCGGCAACTAAAACCAGCATACTAATTCATTATATTAAGATTCAAGTAGCAAATACTTATGTAAACATGATCAAGATGAAAACACTGGAGATGCCACATCATTATGAGATTCCATACACACCTGAGATACCCTCTCCGTCTCTTCAATCAGGGCAGTCCAAGCGTTGAACTCTAAGGAATTCGCCCTTACGATATTCCATAAGCGCTCCTCTTCTGGTGAGAGAGTAGAGCCTGTAACAACAACAGATGAATAAGCAATGAATCATATGACGACATTCATGAACTGTGTTCAATTTGTAATGACGCCTTTAGTGAGAAAGAATTAATGCGCTCGTACAAGATATGTATAAAGGAGAATAAATTAAATTAATGCGCTCGTACAAGATATGTATAAAGGAGAATAAATTACCAGTATTGTCTCCATGATCAGCTGCTGGAGCTGTATCTGTTACATTTCCGTTCTCAGCTGGCGCAGTTTGACCACCTATGTGGCCAGTCCCATTGACCAAAGCATCATTATTGACATTTGGTGCAGTCTCCTGCCCTGTTGATCCCACAGTCGTAGCAGAAGCATTATAATCTCCATATTGAGCAGAAGTATATCGTTCGGCAACCATGCCCTTGCTATCTCCCATTACTTTCTAGAACTGCAGATAACTAAATTCACATAAGAATGGAATCAGTCAAAACACAAGTAATACTGATGCTTTACGAATGTAACTCAAAACAAGAAAAATCAAGATCAGTATAAAGCAAAATTCACTATATCTTCCTAAGAATCACAACCCGGAGAGCAGAAGAGGACAAGCAAAAGCTAATCATAATCCAAAGATATCTTCCTAAGAATCACAACCCGGAGAGCAGAAGAGGACAAGCAAAAGCTAATCATAATCCAAAGTCCAAACAAAATCAACTGAGCTCATGAGAAACCCTAGGTTTATTCCCAATTCGTAGAAACGAGAGAAGGATACTAACTAACCTTGTGAACTGAAGATGATGGTTACTTCGCTAAATCTTCCAAAAACCAGTCGATGTTCTCTTCGAAAGTAGCTTCAATGGAAGAGAGCTCACAGATATTTGATTTTGGAGCTCACAGATATTTGATTTTGGAGTTATTTCGTTTACAGGAAGAGATGGTTAGGGTTAGAGAGACGAAGAAACCAAATCCTGAGGCGGCGAGTATCGTGTGTGTAAGCGCACAGTAAGATAGGTGGAACTCAATATGGGCCGATGACAAAAAATGGGCCTTCTGGTTTCTTAATAGGCCTACTTCAGGCCCAATAAAACAAGTATATAAACTCTGTAAAATTCTCGTTCTCGCCTTAGTCTCAATTTCATTCATCAATGGCGCCTAAGAAAATCAGAGCCGGCGGTAGCGATTCGAGCATCTTAGCGAAGATTTCAAACTCCGAAATCGTCTCTCATGGAAGACGAACAGCGTGCAACGCCGTTTACGTTTCTAAGAAGCTGTTAAAGAGCACAGGAAAGGCGGCTTGGTTCGCTGGTACGACGTTTTTGATCCTCGTCGTGCCTTTAATCATCGAGATGGAGCGAGATCAACAACTTAGCGAGATAGAGTTTCAGCAAGCTAGTCTTCTCGGAACTCCAATGGGCGATTCAATGCGCTAAAGTATCTTTTAAAAAACCCTAATTC
>CM071716.1:35569268-35586479 GCA_036630335.1 Physaria fendleri | reverse complement strand
TCGGTTCGGTTTTTTTTGGTTCGGGTTCGGTTCGGTTTTTCGGTTTCGGTTTTTTTGCCCAGGCCTAATTCTGACCATATAGACAACACGATAATAATGCGTAAAAAACAAAAGTTGATTAAAACGAATATACGTGGAACTAAAAAAAATACACATATTCTTTATATATGTATTATAACAAAAACAGTTAAAAGCTTGAAAATGTAATTCATAACATTATTAATATCATTATTTAATAATATCATACGCAAACTCCCTACTCGGAACCGTAGTTTCGAGCCGGTTTGGCTTTGATCGAACCGGTCTTCCTTTTTTGGGTACTAACAAGAAATGTAGTAAAGATCAACTCTCAGCTTCTATTCTTGCACTTTTCTAGTGCTCGTGGAGCTGCATAAATAAAAAATTGTATCAACAAAAATGTACAAATAAAAATCTAATCTTTGGTTAAGAGATACTAACCAAGTCCAATTGCTTCTGATCCCTTCATTATTCTTACACGTTTGCATGAATCAACAAACATCCTAAAAAACAATTCAAATGAAAGTTATAAATTAATTTTTCCCTATATGTATATACAATAATAAATATTTAAAGATATAAACATTATGAAATAATAAATACTCACTCCCAGGGTACATCTCCTACAAGCATCCAATCTCCATCTTTATCTTCATAAGTCGGAACATACTCTGATCCGTTCAATAGATCGATCAATTTACTACCCTCATTCATAAAATCTTTCATTCCTTGTGTTCCACAATTGCCTGAAAATAAAATCCAAAATTAGTTTTACAATGATCATGTTTCTAGTAAAAATATAGTATTGTCATTTTTATTTACCTATGGTACTAAAAGAGCTGAACATTTTGCTTAAGGCATCAGAGAGATCTTGATAAGTTTTGTAGAGCTTCAAGTCAATTTTTCTTAGGTACGGTGCCCCGTCCATACTAACCTTCACATACGCTGCGGCGGTTCCATTGGAGGAATCTCCGGTGGTCAATTTTTGGCCGGACATAACGTTCTTGCGGAAAGATCTTACCGGAGGCCATCCCACAACTTGTGCCCTGAAATTCCATAAACATTTACGGAGGCCATCCCACAACTTGTGCCCTGAAATTCCATAAACATTTAATATTTCAATTATGCAAATGAACTAGTTGTTCCACGTGTCGCGTCATTAATATAATCTTTAATCTTTTTGGTAGATAAAGCAAGATTCCTTATGTTTTGTATTTTTCTTAATTCTTCCCGACCAAAGAAATCAAATCACATATATTGCGATAACTATTTCAATAATTGTTCCAAGCATCTAAAACATATCTTAATTCACTGATTAAATTAAATATTTAAAACATAATTAAAAACAAAAAACAAAACATAATTTATTCAGTCATCATGTTCTCGTATAATCTTATTTTTTACGAAGCTAGCTAGAAGAAAAGAATATTAGTTAAAATAAAGAGTGAAATTAAGATTCTTACTTGGCTTTGACGACCTTCTCCTTCATACTCTCTAAATCAACTTCGGAAACTGAATCCATAGCCGTTGATGAAAGATTCAGTTTGAGATCAACGGTCTCCGAAAATCCTCTTTTCCCATGGTTTTTTCCGGCCATGTCACCCCCGTGGTTCCCACCCGGGAGCCCTAGCCTTAGCTCCGTCGCCTCAAAGTTAATCATATCTCTCGACAATAATAAACAACGCACTAGAGAAGCAAGGGACTTAAGATTCTTCGAGTTTCTAGGGTCCTTCTTTAGTTCTTTGGTGTGTTTTTTTGTGGGAGTTTAAAGGTTCGAAGGGATAGAGAAGGAATGAGGAAAGTGTTGAAATAAAGAGCTAAATATTAGACCGTATTTGGTATAAAATTATAATATGGAATTAATCATTGAGATCATGACCAAAAAAAAAAAGGAATTAATCATTGAGAAATAATAATAATTCGAACGGATGAGATGTTGCCAGGTGGATTTGCCGGGATTCGTTGGGCCGTATAGCGTGGTGTCGGAGGGACCAAGCCAGTGAGTAAAGGCCAAGTTGGTATAGTTTATACTTCCTGTTTCTAAATTATTCATCAAAAAATATTCTGTATTTTCAGTAGTTTTTTTTTAGTATTTTCAGTCAGTACTAGAAAATGTATTTTAGTACTTCAATTAGTATTTTACGGTAACCAGATATATGTAATGGAAAAAATAGAAATGTTGATTTTGTTTAATTGAATTACAGTTTTTGTCGGATTTTTTAATTATATTTGGTAATAGTTTATGTTAGTGGAATAAAAAGGACAGCTAAGTCAGGAATTTGGTAATAGTTTATGTTAGTGGAATAAAAAGGACAGCTAAGTCAGGACCCAAAATTGTCAACTTCAAACATGTGTTTTGATTCATGGATTCGCTGTCTTTTTCATGGGGCCTACCATTCACAAGGGATATGCTTAAGCCTATTTTTTATTAAATTTAATTAATAATTTCTGATATTATAAATACCGACAAAAATAACTGGAATAATTTTATAAAAATTAAATTTAAAAGTCCTGGTCTGCTTATAGCGTTATTTGAATAACAATTCCCATGTGCCTCTAATGGAGTATTTGTGAAGGCTGTTCGGGATTAATGTTGTATTATTCGAGTAATTATGAAAATTATGATTACCAATTTGAGATATATGCATTATATAATTGGAAATGTTCCTTCCGATCACGATTAAGATAAGTATAATGTTGGCAAAAAGGTAAGATGCTAATTAATTCATATCTGTTGGATTGCAAAATGATAATTTAATCTTGATGATATTAGTGTCAATAAATAATTTGCTCCTTGGCAAATTATGAATGCACCAAATAAACATAATGATCATCAACATGACATATTGCTAAACATCATCATGCCTCATGTATGATTACGAGGAAGATTCCAACCTAATAATTTGAAGGTCCACAGTTTTTTAAAAACAATAAACTAAGATCAAAGAAAATTATAATTGAAGGTTGTTAATNATAAAGCCTAAAATGAGATTCAGTTATGGGAATAGAATCTGAACCTTGTGGGGGTTGTGAAGATAGCTCTAAGAAGCAATTTTTGTTTCAAAACATTAAAGCAATATTAAAACTTTTGTATAGAAATCTAAGGCATACAAATACTTATTACAATCATCACTTCTGCAAATAAGTATCTATACGAAGATTATGACAGTAGTAGCAACAAGACCAACAGATACTTTCTGAATCTTCTTAACACCAGCTTCCTCAGGGTGCTTTGATTTTGGGACGTGTAGGAAGCAACTGTGGAAAATAATGAGAGAGTCATATAAAGATCAGAAGAAAGTTGGAGAAATAAGTGTGTTGTTGTTGTTACCTGGTAACAAGAAATGAGGGAGGTGGTGAATCCAAAAGCTCCGGTGACACGAGGAGTGATCTTGTTTGGAGCTAACTGAAGAAGACCAGCTGCTACAACAATGTCCATAGCTGATTTTATCAAAGCAAGTGACAAGTGTGTTGTTGTTGTTACCTGGTAACAAGAAATGAGGGAGGTGGTGAATCCAAAAGCTCCGGTGACACGAGGAGTGATCTTGTTTGGAGCTAACTGAAGAAGACCAGCTGCTACAACAATGTCCATAGCTGATTTTATCAAAGCAAGTGACCTTTCATTCGATTTTTTAAGCTTAGCACTGTACTCCTCATCCTGCAATTCAAACATAATTGATAAACAGGATCCGAGTTTCTTTGATACTTGATAAAGGAGAGAACATTACTTGATACTTGTTACCACCATTCTTGAGTCCCTTCTCGATCTTCTTCATTGATGAAGAAAGCCTTCCAATCTCACCAAGCTAATAACAGTGCAGACCAATCTAATAAGGTTTTATGAGGAATCAATTGGGAAGTGAAAGAAAAAAAGACAGACCTCGACCAAAGTTGTACAAACAGAAGATCCCATCCAGCAGAAGAGTGATATACGACCAAGTAACTCAGCTCGTTCTTTGTTCTGTATTGAGATACATAAGCAATTAGCCAAAAGCACAAAACTTCAATATAGACCACATAAAGTTGATCAATCTCACCTTATATATTCCTGACCTCCCAAGCCAGACAATTTGATCCAGGAACAAGAATGTAGATAAAAGTGCGTTCTTCGACTGAACATAACATAAAACATCCATCAACAAAGATATGAAACAAGGGGACTAATAAATATTTCAACTTCAGATTCCTTTATAGGTTTAGTATTAAACTGAAACGAACTCTGAGCTCTGAAGCACTAACCTTTCCAAGTAAAACAAGAGGAAGTGGAGTCCCTTTAGGCACAGGACTGATAAGACCATGTAAGTCATTTACAAACTGCAAAATGATAAACCATATTAATTAGTTAACATCCAAAAGCTACAACATAAATCAAACCAGCTAAAAGATTGAAACCTTGAAAAGACGGAAGACTTTTCGAGCTAAACTTGTAGATTTGTCAACATTTTGAGCAGTACCAGGTTGTCCACCACTCAAGAACTTGGAACCATACTGTATAGCTCTGCATAACTTATCCCTAGCTTCAGCTTTGTTCAAATACATAACCATAAGAGCAAGCTCGGCTCTTGATACATCTAATGTTGACGCCATGTTTCTCTCTGAAAAAAACAATCGCAAACCCAATTCAAATTCACAGCCTTTTCGATCCGGAAATACAAAATTGTAATGATCTGATAAATTAAAAATCTTTCGATTCGATATACCTTTTTGAGAGATATGTGAACAGATGGAGAGAGTGCGATAAATTAAAAATCTTTCGATTCGATATACCTTTTTGAGAGATATGTGAACAGATGGAGAGAGTGCAATCAAGTAGATTCAAAGCCTCTGTTTTTTTGTGTAATCGGAGATAGGGCTTGTTTGGTCATCTTCATTTCCCCGACCCGATAAACAAAACAAAACACGTCCTTGGGGGGTCAAACGCACTTATCTTCGATCCCTCATTCTCAGCCGTCGATTTTGAACACGTCCTTGGGGGGTCAAACGCACTTATCTTCGATCCCTCATTCTCAGCCGTCGATTTTGTTGACCTTTTACGTCTGCGCCAAATTTGGTCCGACAACGTGGCACACATATCTAGGTAAAAGGTGGCTCATTCAGACATTTTGGGCCAACATCACATTGAAAGCCCAATAAGGTTTTCACCTATTGAAAGAGAACCCAATGGTCTAATATATTATTATCATACATAACCGCAGATTTTGTATGGATCAGACAGGCATGTCCAATGGTCTAATATATTATTATCATACATAACCGCAGATTTTGTATGGATCAGACAGGCATGTCGGAAAATACATATACTCATATTAGTTTCATACAGATTATGAAACATTACAGAAAAGATTACATAGATATAAGATATATATACTACAATGATATAAGATATGCTTCTTCATATTATAACTTCCTAGTAAAGAAGCTTCTCAATTTACCTTTCTCAATCCTTTCAAGAAGTTTCCTTGAACCAGGAACTTCTAATTCCGACAATTTCTTTAAATAACCAACAGCTCCATAAGACACCATCAGCCTCTTACACTTCCTGCTCGAACACAAAGCTGCTAAACCCGAAACAGCATACTTCTTAGCTGAATTACTCGGACTCGGCTCAAGCAACATGACAAGACTAGTCACACTCTTCTCATCTCTCTTTAACTCTCTGCAATTCCTTGGAACTGTAACTAAACTCGCTATAGCTTGAGCTGCAACTTCTCTAGCACCATTTGATTTTGATTCCAACATCTTTATCAACAATGGGATAGATCCTGATTCGCCGATAAGTCTTTTTGTTTCGTTTGATGTAGCAATCCTGCAAAAGGTTGATGCAGCTGCTTGTTGAGCTCCGAGTGATCCTGATTTAAGAACATGGACTAAACTTGGGATTGGTTGATGCAGCTGCTTGTTGAGCTCCGAGTGATCCTGATTTAAGAACATGGACTAAACTTGGGATTATCTTGAAATGTGTTTCGACCGAAACAGAGTTAACAAGATTCCGAATTGCTGCAACTCCTGATTCTTGTGGAAGAGGGCCGTCTAAGTAAGCTAGTAGAGTTTGAATCCCGTTCTCTGATATAACCAGTCTTCGAAGAGCTTCGTTGCTCGAAGTGAGATTCTGAAGACATTCAGCTGCATACTCTTTAGATCCCAACAGAATTCCGCAGTTAAGTATACTAATCATCACTTTAACGATTCCTTCATCAGCTAGATTCTGTCTTACTTCAGGAACAGCTGAAATGTTCTTCAAAGTACAAGCAGCAGAGGACTGAGAAACAGAGTCCCCTGTTTTGCATATCTCGATTAAAGGACTAATCCCGCTATGACCAACGATCGAACGCGATGTCTCTGATGAAATCGACATTCTCTGCAACGAAATAACCGCTTTCTCTTTAGCCACAGGACTTCCTGATTCAAGTAACCTTATCAATGGAGGCAATGCGTTCTCAGAGATAAGCCAATTTTCACATCCTCCTGATTCCGCTAAAGAACAGATCACAGTCACTGCGTTTTCCCTTACACCAGGCGAAGTAGCTGTCAGAAGCTGAACCAAAGATGCGACATTAGTCCTTCCTAAAGCGGTTATAACCGCCTTTTCGTCTTCTTTCATTACCTCCACGAGCTGCTCGAGAGCTTTTCGCTTAGACTCCAAGTGACCTATCTGAAGCCTAGCAAGCAATTCTCTAACACTAAACGTTTCCAAATCTTGAACTGAAGAAGATAAAGAATTGTGTTACTTCTCCAAGAACACCAGTTTTCATCAACAATCCACAATCTTTTAAGTTAAGATCGATTTTCGCAGATAAAGAATCGAGATCACTCTGCATCTTAGTTTCCCTGTTTGCTTCTCCTCTATGCAAACATTCGCTAGCTCGATAGATTCTTCCAAAGTTTTTAAGACAGCTTGAAGTTGTTCTTTGCAGAGAGTATGTTTAGAGAAACAAGGATGGCTAGACAAGTCTGATAAACATGTCGGTACCTTCTCTAATCTTGAAATTATTACTCTCCATCTGCTTGAGAAACCTTTCGTCGTTCTTGCTTTGGATAAAGCAATTGGGACAAGCTCTTGTGCTTTTAATAACAAATCTTCAACTGTTGAAAACATCCATAGTTACTTTTTCAGTTTTCTCCTCCACCATGATCACACACAAAAACAATCTTTGAACTCTGAATTGCACAAAAGAAGGAAAAAAAAACAAAAATCTTTAGAGATTATCAAAACAACAAACCAAACCCAAAAACAAGAAACGACCAAATATACCTTGATGAGACAGACTGTCAAAATACTTTAGTTCTGTAATAGAAAACAAAAAAAAGTAAGAAAGGGAGTAGTTGAATGAGTGATGAACAAGTAGGTAGATTTGTTATAAATAAGGACACGGATTTAAAAACAAAAAGGAAGAAGCCATTGAAGAATCTTGATAATGATCACAAAAAAGCTTTCTGCTAAGACACAAAAATTTTACAAGTCATTTTCCAATTTTCTTTATTTCGTCGGTGTGAACAATAAATGCTTCATAAAGATAATGATTTGATAATAAATAAATTTTTCCAATTTTCTTTATTTCGTCGGTGTGAACAATAAATGCTTCATAAAGATAATGATTTGATAATAAATAAATACAAGAATCATCACAAATCACTGAATCAGCATCTAATATATTTATTTAATGAGAGGCTAAAACAGATTTTTTTTTTAATACTTAGAGCTTGTGTACAATGCAAGAGAATCAAACAGAACACGAAAGAACACTTACCCTGGAAACAAAGATCTATGCTTCAGCTTCTGAGTTCGCTGTCTGAACCAAAGAAAAAGAATTTTGATGTAGAACTTTGAAATTTCGAAATTGAATCAAGACAAAAAGTATGTCTGAACCAAAGAAAAAGAATTTTGATGTAGAACTTTGAAATTTCGAAATTGAATCAAGACAAAAAGTAGAAGCTCTCTTTCACATAGGAAGAAGGAGCTGTGTCAGAGTCCCGTTTAGTCAGCTTTAGATTTGTTCCGACAAAACTGTAACGCATGATTTTTTTGTATTGTATCCCGAGAATTTTCAAATTACGCTCATCGAACGGCTCTCGGTCTATTTAGTGGGACCAAATCAACGGCTGGTATAGAACTAGACTCTGAAATGGCTTCGGTGTTTAGTTGACGTGGACGTATGACTAGTCTTCTCGGGAGCGTCACGTGTGGTCTTTGAATTAACGAAATTGCCACTGGTTTAAGAAGCATAAAAGGAGAAAGTGTGGAGGGGACCGAGGCGCGTGAGGCTTTGGTGGGCCGTATTAACGTGCATGAAACGGCACGCACTTGGCTTTTGTTAATAGTTGAATTTATCATTCATTAAAGATCATTAATGAAAGTTCTTTATAAGGTAATCATCAGCCATTTTTGAATCATTTTTAAGGTAATATTAAATACTCCTATTATATTTATAAGGTAATCATCAGCCATTTTTGAATCATTTTTAAGGTAATATTAAATACTCCTATTATACTCCCTCTCTTTCAATTTATAAGGGGTTTTAGCTAAAATTACGGATTTTAAGAAAAGTTTATTAATTAAATGTTTAAATAATTAAATACATAAACAAAAACTATTCAACCAATTATAAAATAGTATCAAATAAAATAAATAAAAATAAAATACAAATTCATTAAAAAGTTACATTGAAAATTGAAAATACCTTATAATGTGAAACAAATAAAAAACGGCAAAACCCCTTATATACCGAAAAAACAAATAAAAAACGGCAAAACCCCTTATATACCGAAACAGAGGGAGTATGATTTTTAGACAATTCATATTTTATAAATAAGTTTAACCGAAAAAATACTCTCTACACTCCAAAAAATTAATTTTTGTGGATTAATTTTCTAGAATTTTGAATAGTAAATGATTTTTGGGTAATATAATTATACTAAAAACCTAAAATGTAAATTATTTTTATTAGTTATTAAAATATTTATAAAATAAATAAATAATATTTATATGATAATAAAACAAGCATTAATTACATTTCTTAATTAGTTTAAATCAAATTAATTACTAAGAATGGACTACAAAGGATTTGATGGGCTAAAACGGGATTGGGTCTATAACGGGCCAAGGTTTTGGGCAAGGCGGGCCGGATCTAAACTCATTTATTAACATCACTATCACTAGTTGAAACGATGGGAATAGTTTTGTTCTTTTGTATTTCCCACCACAGTGAAAAGGATCGTCTAGTTGAAACGATGGGAATAGTTTTGTTCTTTTGTATTTCCCACCACAGTGAAAAGGATCGTCGGAAACTATGTTTAACGCCGGCGAAGATGACGACGACGATTTTCAAATCCCTCCTTCATCTCAGCTTTCGATTCGTAAACCTCTTCTCCCTACCAACGCCAACATCTCTCACCGCCGCCCTCCCAATAAGAAGCCTAGACTCAGCCGTAATCCGGGAAAGGAGAATGTGTCTCCGCCTCCTGAATCTAGCTCCGAACCATCTTGTAAATTTTCTCTGAGTGAGGATTTGTTCTGCTCTTCTTCAACTCCATATTGTAGCTTAGATTGTATTCCATCGAGTGTTGAGGGAGATTTCAGTGGTTCACTTTGTTCTGTCGGTGAAGTCAATTCAGTGTCCACTGTGTTCAATGGATATTTCAGCTTTCAGTGAGCAAGAGAGGCAAGTTCACATCAATAGTTGTCTTGACAAGTCAGATAATCAGGCTCCTCTGCAAGTAAGCTTCTTTTGCTGTCTCATATTGATTTTGTGCGTTAGGTTATATTATGGATGTTTCGTGAAACTTCTTGTTAGTACTGTTGTTACTTCATTACGCTATTGATTGATAGCTGATTTGTAAGTATGATTGTAGGACCCCCTCTGGAAATGCGAGAACTCAACTTCTCTTATCGAAAAACCTGCTGATGATCCAGTTAAACTAGTCACTGACCTGTCTCCAGTACTTAAATGGTTAAAGAGTCTAGGTTTAGCTAAATATGAAAATGTTTTTATTCGTGAAGAGATTGACTGGGATACCTTGCAGTCACTCACTGAGGAGGTAATGGAATATCATAACTTTAATTAACTTATGTACATGTACGTATAACTTACTTGTTTACACAGAAACAGGGTTGATAATTGACAAGGTCATAAATCTACAGGATCTTTTAAGCATAGGTATCACATCACTTGGTCCCAGAAAGAAGATTGTGAATGCACTTAGTGGAGCTAGAGAAGCCTTTACATCTTCAGCTGAAGCGCAGGCACAGCCTCTTTGCACAAGTAGCCATGTGACAGAGAGACAGAGGGACACGTCAACCAGTCGGAAGGCAAGTGAACCTAGAAAGCCAACTGCAAACAAGTTGATTACACAATTTTTCCCTGGTCAGGCTACCGAGGGCACGAAGATCCGAAAATCCCCTGGAGAACCTGACACGGGAAATAATCCATCAGAATCGAGCACTAGACGTACTATGAGGAGAAATAGCAACAATGGAAAGTCTAAAGTCGTTCCACATTGGAATTGCATTCCAGGGACACCTTTTCGAGTGGTAATGTTTCATGACAATCAGGCCATGGTTTTACTTCTTCAGAAAGTTACAACTCAAATATGCAACCTTACTACACATTTCCTTTTCAATTAATGCGTTCAAACTTTCTGCTTACTACTGGATATTTTGTTTGTTTGTTTATTGTTTATGTTTGGTGACTTTCTAGTTTAATATTTAATATATGTATGCAGGATGCATTCAAGTATCTCACACGCGATTGTTGTCATTGGTTTCTTACACTCTGTTCCTCAATTACTGCGAAACTGGTAAATATGAAGATTGGTATCCCTTGGGAGAGACTGCAAGTCCTGGAGATTGGCCAGAAGGTTAATATTGCAGGCATTAATGTGACATGTTTTGATGCAAACCACTGTCCGGGATCCATCATGATACTCTTTGAACCAGCCAACGGTAAGGTGCGTTCTTGAATTAGATATTTTCAGTGTGTTTTCATAAGCATATGTTTAACTTTCCATTCACAAAATTTTATGGACTGTTTATTTGTATAGGCTGTTCTACATACAGGCGATTTCCGATATAGTGAAGAGATGTCAAACTGGTTGATTGGTTCGCATATCAGCTCTCTGATTCTTGATACCACATACTGTAACCCCCAGGTTAGTCATCCATCAATACTTGGTAGGATCAAGAAACTTAGGTTTATATCAGTATTGAAATCCATTTTTGCAACAAGTTTGATAGATATGTCATCCTTTGTTGCAGTATGACTTTCCAAAGCAAGAGGCGGTAATACAGTTTGTTGTTGAGGCTATTCAAGCTGAAGCATTTAATCCTAAGACCCTTTTCTTAATTGGAAGCTACACCATCGGTAATAATAGTCCTCTCTTCTTTTTCTGAATCAATATATCATCTTGAGATCTAAATTCTTCCATCTCTTCTCTTTTAAAAGGAAAGGAGAGACTGTTCTTGGAAGTTGCACGTGTACTACGCCAAAAGATATACATCAATCCTTCAAAACTAAAACTCCTCGAATGCTTAGGATTCTCAAAGGAAGATATGCAGTGGTTTACGGTGAAGGAAGAGGACAGCCACATTCACGTTGTGCCCTTGTGGACACTTGCCAGTTTCAAACGGCTAAAGCATATAGCTAATCGATACACAGTAAGAAACAAATCCATATAGATTTCATTACAGGATGAGTTTGATTTGATTATTGGGCTATTAAAAACAAGATAGGCCTATTACTTTTCCCAATGAATGACTTGTAGCATCGGGACCGTTGATTATACGAACATGTACAGATTATCGACGGACGACAAGATTTGAGTCCAGTTTTAACTAGAAAATAGATAGTGGCTGATATTCTGCTCATGGGATCGGTAAATTTGCAAAAACGGAGAGAAGAAAATCAGGAGATTCGACGTGAATGGGATTTGCTTGTATGTGAATTTCTTCTGTAAAAATAGAAAATTTCAGTTTCCATGGAAGCTTATAAGCAATGGGTTTGGAGAAATAGAGAGTATGTTCATTCATTGGGATCTCTTGCCAACGTAAGATTTAGTACTCTTTCCTCTTGCTTAAAAAGTTGAATTTTGAGATCGTATTGTTTCTAGATGGGTTTTCAGAATGAACCCTTTTTGTAAAACTTGAATTAATTCGATCTTGAGAGGTTTTGTGGTTTGTGGAATTCGTCGGGAGCTGATAATTCGTCTTTCTTTTGTTCCAGGGATTGACATGGCTGCTTCCTGAGAAGTTTTCTGCTTCAGAGATTGGACCAGAAGCAGGTTTTGTGATACTTTGGTAACATTTTACTGCTTTCAAATCTTAGAATAACTCTGTTTCTTTGTCCCTGTTAGCTCCAGAAGTCTCTATCTTCAATGGAACACTTTCCTTGACTCAGTTCTATTTGATTCTTAATCACATGTTTAGACTTTAATTTCTTGATTCTTTGATAAATTCATCATAGCCTTCAACTTTAGAAGAAGTTTCTTTCTTTTGTTTTCTGCTTCAGAGATTGAAAGTTTGGTAATCTTTCTATGTAGTAACGGCTTTGTTGGGCATATTCACAACTATAAATGAACACATAATTGAAAATGCTCCAACACCTCGTGGACATGTTGGATCTTCCGGGACTGATACTTCCCTTTCTTATCCGCTACTAATCGCCATCATAAAGGACTTGGAAACTGTTGTGGAAGTGGCGGCTGAACACTTTTATGGAGACAAAAAATGGAATTTTATGATTGTTACTGAAGCCATGAAGTGAGTTTGGTTTTTTTCCTGATGATTTGGATGTACTACAACATGGCTTAGTCGGCATTTTGATTTTTCACAAATGTCTTTTCAGGTCTCTGATTAGATTAGCCTTGTTTCGGAATAGTGGTTATAAGATGCTTCTTCAAGGAGGCTCCAATGATCAAGGAAAAGCGAAAAACACTCTCGGAGCTATTATCTGAGAAGGGTGTAAATGGAGCATTTTTTGCAATAGGCGAGGTTCTTTTCATAATGAGACCGCTCATATATGTTCTTTTCATCCGAAAATACGGTATCAGATCTTGGATCCCTTGGGCTATATCTCTTTCCGTCGACACCATGGGAATGGGTATGCTCGCAAACTCAAAATGGTGGGGGGAAAGGAACAAGCAAATCCATTTCTCAGGACCTGAAAAGGATGAGGTTAGAAACTTCTAAGACCTCAATCACAGTAATGTTGAATCGGTTTCTGATTTTTCTTCTTTTCGACTCAGCTTAGGAGACGGAAGCTGCTATGGGCATTGTACCTCATGAGAGATCCATTCTTCACCAAGTACACAAGGTAAGTATAGAGCTTTAGATTGGGCATAGATTTAGGCTTAGACCTTAAGCTACTCAGTTATATATAATAGAAGGATATGCTTGGCTGGTGATTGCAGACAAAAGCTTGAAAGCTCTCAAAAGAAACTGGAACCAGTTCCATTGATCGGATTCCTCACAGGTTTAGTTTTGAGGATTTCATTTCATTTCACAAGATCAATGATCCTCCTGTATTATTCCTTTTACTAACTCTTTTTGGAAACTGCAGAGAAAATTGTGGAGCTTTTGGAGGGAGCTCAGTCGCGGTATACTTACATATCTGGATCGTGAGGTTAAAGCATCTACTCATGTTTTTTTTTTGTTAGGACACGAGCACAGACAAATGTGTCTGTCTAAAGAACAGACCTTTAAAATAAAACGAGCATCAGTGTTAGACCTTTAAAATAAAACGAGCATCAGTGTTTTCATTCGTAACATAGAAATAGAAAGATACCACATTTAAACTTATTTTTGTATCAATGGTTTATATATAATTGAACTTATATTAATCTTCAGAACGAATTCAATTTACAACTTTATTTAATTCATGCCAAAAGATAACAAATTGCTATACAATAATACCATAAGTACAAGAAACCAACTGTTCTTTGGTCTGCGCCGGAAGAAATTAAATCATGCGGTGGCGATACTAATCGCGAAGGCTGCTCATCAGAACTCTCAGGCGACAAAGAGATCTCCTCCGGAGGAGCAGGGGTAACAGGTTGACCTGGTTTAGGAAACAGTTCTTTAGGCAAAAGAACTTTGGATACTCCGAAAACAACAACCGGGTTTTGATCAAAAGCCGTTTGAGTAACAACAGCTGAAACAATTGGATACTCCGAAAACAACAACCGGGTTTTGATCAAAAGCCGTTTGAGTAACAACAGCTGAAACAACACCCGAATTGATAGTTACCATTGACCCGTTAACCCGAGAGATATTGAGAGTGTATGAACCAGCTCCCACTTCCTCAGTGGCTAATGTCGGTTGAACTGGATTTGTTATTGATTCGAGTGATCCGAGAGGGTAGTAGGAATGTAGTACATGGAATTTTAACACAAAGGCTTTTTGCTTCGCCGGTAAGGATTGGAGGTTAACGTTGGGAGGGAGATCGGAGAAGGCGGAGTCGGTAGGGACGAAAACGGTGATTCCGGCACCACGTTCGTCGTTTTCGAATTCGGTTATTACTCCCGAAGCGACGAGGAGGGAGAGAGCAACATTGAAGTTGTGGCCATTGATTAGGATCTGAGTGAGGTTGATTCCGGCCGGAGGAGGGGAGAGTGAAGTTGAAGTCGGTGGTGGAGTTAGAGTCTCCGATGCGGTGAGATCGAATCCGGTGGGGACGATGAGAGAATCGACGGAGAGGACGGTTATATTGGGAGGTTTTGATTCGAGAAGTTTCAAAACGGTGACGTTTTTGGTGGTTGGAGATCCGATCGTAACGGATCCTGAATCCGGATCACGAGTTACATTAACAGATCCGGATCCGAAGAATGTACGGCCAACGGATCCTGAATCCGGATCACGAGTTACATTAACAGATCCGGATCCGAAGAATGTACGGCCAGAAGCTTCGTAGAGAGTAGTGACGGCGGAGCCTGAGGGTGGGATTCGTCGTAGATCAGAATCGGAGAGGAATTGAAGGAGGACATGGAAGCGGAGGAGATCTGCGAGTGTTGAAGGAGCTAAGCGGCGAGTGAGGTCCATAGATGCGGAGGAGAATTGAGAATTCGGAACTGCGAGGAGTGTTAGTGAGTTTCTACCGGAGAGTTCGGTGGCGATTCCGGAGGAGATAAGGAGGTTGGAGAAAGATGAGAGGTTAGGGAAGGAGGAAAGGACGGCGGTGACGTTTATTGCGGCGGCGGTGGAGGATAAGAGGAGGAATATTGCTGGAAGGGTAAAATGGGAAATTGAAATTACGTTCGCCATTATTTTTGAGTGAAGTTATGAGATTGGTAAAGAGAAGAAGAACAGACGAGTTTTAGCGTTTTTTTTTTTATCTTCCGTCATGGGCCAAAAGTCCACTAGCTCGGTTTTCGCTTTTTATATAACATGGTATTGGGCTGGGCTTCTCCTAATTGCAAGCTCAACTTCGTTCTAATTGCAAGCTCAACTTCGTTTTTTGTTCTACCTTAAGGCCCAACCCAACTTTTGGCCTTGTTTAAATATTGTAAGCTCAACTTCGTTTTTTGTTCTACCTTAAGGCCCAACCCAACTTTTGGCCTTGTTTAAATATTGTTTAGGAGTTAGTTATGGTTCATGACTCAATATGTGGATGCTTTGAGGTTTGATTCAATACAAGTGAATGTTATTACAAATCATAACTAATATTTATAAGAGCATTTACAATGGGGGTGTGTAATTTTATTTAATACCCTAATTATGCTTGCAATGGAGAGTAAAATAGAGTGTGTAATCTTAGTGGATTTTTGGATGTTGAAGAAGTTTTACGGGTGAGTAAAGTTCATTTCTTTCATTTTTTTTTTTTTTTACATATGAAAATTTTCTATTGGTTCTCCCTTTTTTCTTTATTTCTCACCCACCCTTATTTATAAACTCATTTATTTCTTAATAAATGAAAAAATTATATTTTATTTTTATATCAAAATTCTTCATTTTTAAAACTCTATAAATAGAGATTTGTTTCATTTCATTTGGACACCAAAAAAATCAATCTTTTTAAGGTATGCATCCTAATAATAATTTTCAAAATTCTTCCAATCTTCTATTTAACCATCCAAATCTCAATAATTTTCGGTTTCAAAACCACTCTTCCAATCAATCGCAAATATTACCAAATTATGGTTTTTCACCAAATCTTTTCATGTCGTCATCTATTCCAAGTTATCCTCCATATTATGGATCAATGATGTCTTATTCATCTCAACCATCTCCTAATTCGTTTACTCCAACAAATAATGAAATTGTTTCAAATGTTGGAACAAATGAATTTCCCGAATTTTCCACACAAATGACTCTTAGTAGTATGGGTGATGTAATGAAGCTAAGTTGGATGCAGAAGGTACAACTCATGCTCGTCGGAGAAAATTCTAAATGGACCATTGATCAAAATTTAACGTTATTGAGTGGATGAATTAAATATGGATCAGACAAAATATATGGGCAAAATTTGGAATGTTTCGAGGATAAAATATTTTTTAAGTTTAATATTTTATGGTTTATGTGTGTAATATTGTATTAATTATGTGTGTTTTAATAAAAATTAAGTGTGTTTTAATAAAACAAAATAAGTATATTTAAATAAAATAATTCTTGCCAAAAAAATTAAAACAAAATAACATATTTTAATATAAATATGGGGTAGGGTGATAAAATTTTTTACCCCAACTATTGTAGAGTATAGAAATAAGACTAGTAACAATGGTGAGTTGAAAACTTGTTTTAATCAGTTGAATCAATTGCAATGGTAATTATAAGTAACAATGGTGAGTTGAAAACTTGTTTTAATCAGTTGAATCAATTGCAATGGTAATTATATTCATGAGTTGAATCCAAGCTGGATTTATCAAAGTTGAATTTATTCAACCGTGTTGAATCAATAAAAAAGGTGGAGAGAGGTAAGGAATGTACATCTGTCAGAGAGAGGTAAGGAATGTACATCTGTCATGCTTTTGTTTGTCTAGCAAATTTTTTATCAAAATGATGATGAAAGAGAAATTCTTCTTTGTTTTTTATTTCTCCTGATTATTAATGATCGATTATTTTAGAAAAATTAAATTAATTTAAATATTTTTTATATCAAAATTTATGTTTTTTTGTATTCTAAAAATAAATACTAGTTTTATTAGATTTAGACATATACAAAAAATAATAATTTTATGACATATATCATGAATTGCAAGCGGATTTAT
>CM071716.1:35542953-35554261 GCA_036630335.1 Physaria fendleri | reverse complement strand
AAAAAAAAACAAATTTACACTCAATAGCACAAACCTCCTAAAATTACACTAAATAGCACAAATTTTTTTTGTTTACACATGTTTTTATTTTTTGTTTACACATGATTTTTTAGTTGTGCTATTTTTGTAAAAATAGCACAAATTTTTTTTGTTTACACATGTTTTTATTTTTTGTTTACACATGATTTTTTAGTTGTGCTATTTTTGTAATTTAAGGGAGTGATTGTGCTATTGGGTGTAAAAGACCCTTATATACCCTTTTCTTTTTTTTTACCAATATAATAAAAATTTTTTTTTTTATATATACCATAGTTGATCATGAAATTAGAAAAAATATCATACCATAAATCTCAATAGTCGGATTTGGTATCATGAAATTAGAAAAAATATCATACCATAAATCTCAATAGTCGGATTTGGTGTATTCACACTAATTCAACGGTTGAGATTTGTGGTATCAAACACAAATGTGGTATTTTTTCTAATTTGGTGATTACTTGTGGTATTGGTGTTAATTTTTTTATATAATAACCATTAAAAAAAATTGACGCAAAAAGAAAGAACAATTTTCGTTTAAAGCAAGCAAAAAGAATTAATTATATATTTGATGTTATATAGTTAACGGATATAGACTTCTGTAAAATATACTGACCAAAATTATAATAATACTAATATACAAATGAGGAAAATATTTCTGGTAAGATTGTTATTTTTTTTTGTCAAACATCTTAATATTTGATTATAACAATAACAAAGACATTTAAACAAATATAATGTGGCAACAACTAATTTAATTGCATAAATCAGAACTTCATATGGAAGAAATTTAAGACAAAGAAATCAATCCTTGAATTTAAGACAAAACTTAATACTCAAAGGTAAATTTAGTCTATATAGCCAAAAAAATTCAATATTTTTCAAATAAAATATTCAGTTACAAATCAATTATTGCTCATCGATTCCAAGTAACGGTTTCTTGTTTTTATTCAAAATTGTTGTGTTCTTCGTTGTGTTATCAATTTATGGGTTGTTAATTTCTGTGAATGCGAGGGTAAGAAATTTGTGAATTTTCCCGGATTATCTTAGAAAAGTTTTCATTTTTACTACATCGGTCAGAAAAAAACATAAATTTTGCATGTTGAAGATGGAATATTTGAATTTTAAATTACCTTAAAATTTCCCCAAAAGATTAATTCGTTTTCGTGTCAAAGTAACTTAAGGTCGATGAGTCGTGTCAAAGATTTTTAGAAGAAACGAAAGAAGAAAGTTTCCATTTTTTCTGTTTTTTTTTAATAACTTTTGCTAATACTGTTTGATGCGGCTTGTACCACTTGTAAGGACCATGATTGATAAGGATAAATTGATGATACAATGTGTTTTTTCTTATCTTCATTTGACTTCAGATTCTATAGACGACATAAGATAAAGGAGGTGAATTTCAGAATATGTCAATGGAGAATTACGAGGTTCTTGAGCAGATTGGGAAAGGGTCCTTTGGGTCAGCTATGCTTGTGAGACATAAACATGAGAAGAAATTGTAAGCACTTAACCTAAACAGGATTGTTTGAATGACGATGTTTCCTGAAAATTGAATTTTCTGTTATGTTTTTGCGGTCTAAAGGTATGTTTTGAAGAAAATCCGTCTTGCTCGGCAGACTGAAAAAACATAAATTTTGCATGTTGAAGATGGAATATTTGAATTTTAAATTACCTTAAAATTTCCCCCAAAAGATTAATTCGTTTTCGTGTCAAAGTAACTTAAGGTCGATGAGTCGTGTCAAAGATTTTAGAAGAATCGAAAGAAGAAAGTTTCCATTTTTTCTGTTTTTTTTTTATAACTTTTGCTCATACTGTTTGATGCGGCTTGTACCACTTGTAAGGACCATGATTGATAAGGATAAATTGATGATACAATGTGTTTTTTCTTATCTTCATTTGACTTCAGATTCTATAGACGACATAAGATAAAGGAGGTGAATTTCAGAATATGTCAATGGAGAATTACGAGGTTCTTGAGCAGATTGGGAAAGGGTCCTTTGGGTCTGCTATGCTTGTGAGACATAAACATGAGAAGAAACTGTAAGCACTTAATCTAAACAGGATTATGTGAATGACGATGTTTCCTGAAAATTGAATTTTCTGTTATGTGTTTGCTGTCTAAAGGTATGTTTTGAAAAAAATCCGTCTTGCTCGGCAGACTGGTAGGACGAGAAGATCTGCTCATCAAGAGGTTGTTTTAAATCCCTTTGTGTTCTGAAACATCCACATACATTTACGCTTTCTCGTAGCCAATTCATATGCAAACTCTAGATTATTGAACCAAATGCAGCTCATTTTGTCACTTCTTAGACATGGATAATGTAAATTGAACTCTTGGAAAGATCTAAGTATAGACAATGGATCTTGATGTTGCTTTGTTGTTTAATGTCAATGGTCTTTTAGGATACTCTGTTATCAATATTGCGTATTCTTAAGCTATTGATGTTGACTTTGTTCTGTAGAGTAACAATATCCTGTTATCTCCTTGTAGATGGAGTTGATTTCAAAGATACATAATCCATTCATTGTGGAATATAAAGATTCTTGGGTTGAAAAGGTATTATCTATACATACTTTCTTCATTTCATGAACAAAGTATCTGAAAGTATAACCTGTCTATGGATGTGTGCTATTAGGGGTGCTATGTGTGCATTATCATAGGATATTGCAAAGGAGGAGATATGTAAGTTTATTCCTTCTCAGGAAGTTTTGCCTGTTTGAGTAGAGAAGTGGCTGTCTGATAACTAAATGACTTATCCATTTTTCCCTGTCTTCTGCATCACAGGGCGGAAGCAATAAAGAAAACCAATGGCGTACACTTCTCTGAAGCGGTTTGTGCTTGCATCACAGGGCGGAAGCAATAAAGAAAACCAATGGCGTACACTTCTCTGAAGCGGTTTGTGCTAGACATGTTTGATAAGTTCTAGGCCTGGCCATTGATACTCAAAATTCTGAATCTCACCATTTTTTGTTCTGTTATCAGAAACTCTGTAAATGGCTTGTTCAGCTCTTAATGGCTCTTGAGTACTTGCATGCCAATCACATTCTCCATCGTGATGTCAAGGTTGGTTATGATTTGTCTAGGAGACCAACACAATTTCTTGAAAAGTCCTCATAGTGATACAGAACTAACTGATTTCTATTTACCCAGTGTTCAAACATATTCTTGACTAAGGATCAAGATATACGCCTTGGTGAGATGCTAAATAAATTTGTCACATTGTCTCATTTTAGTCTAACGTTACTAAAATGTAACACTTCGGCTTTATGATCCCTGCAGGTGATTTTGGACTTGCCAAGGTCTTAACATCAGATGACCTTGCGTCTTCGGTAAGTACAAGTCTCTTCAAAATTTCACATATGGGTTTGATACGAACTCAGGTTTGATCGTTACCCTTCTTACTCAGGTTTGATCGTTACCCTTCTTGATAATCCAGGTGGTTGGAACACCAAGCTACATGTGCCCCGAGCTACTAGCTGATATACCCTATGGGTCCAAGTCTGATATTTGGTCGCTTGGCAAGTTTCTCATCCATTGCAAAGATTCTTAACCCTTGGCTCCAGATAACAAAAGAATGTATTTATCTGAATCTTTATCTTCTTTTCTTCAGGATGTTGTCTGTATGAGATGACGGCTATGAAACCTGCATTCAAAGCTTTTGTAAGCTCTAAACATAGATTTATGTTCCTCTGGGTTTATGTTCATAATAAGTTTCTAATGGTTCATGGTGTCTCAAATGGTTGCAGGACATGCAAGGACTAATAAACAGGATTAACAGATCAATTGTTCCTCCACTTCCGGCCCAATATTCTGCTGCCTTGTAAGTCTATAGGATCTTATTTATCTAAATGGGAGATCTGTTAGAATTTACTGATTTTATGTGGTGCTTTCTTCAGCCGAAGTCTGGTTAGGAGTATGCTCCGGAAAAATCCAGAACTTAGACCAAGCGTACGTCATATGATTATTTTCTTTGGTATATGGTCATAACCTGAAACTGAACAGACTTAACCAGCAAATTTTCATCTCTCTTATTCTGTGTAGGCTGCTGAGCTTCTCAGACAACCACTGCTTCAGCCCTATATCCAGGAGATTCAGCTGAAGGTAAATGATCCAGGAGGTAATGTGCTTCCTGCGCAATGGCCAGAATCTGAATCCGCCAGAAGAAACAGCTTTTCCAAGCAGAGAAAGCGTCCTCCTGGCAAAAGTCATAGCTTTGGTCCAAGCAGGTTTAGGGGTAACCAGGAAGATTCTGACTCTTCGATAAAAAAACCTGTACCTGCCAATCTAAACCGTGAAAGGCAAGCAGATTTGTCTACAGATGAAAGCGGCGATGGAACAGTTATTCGTAGAACTTCAGAAGCTTCTAAGAGTTCTAGGTATGTTCCAGTGAGAGCTTCGGCCTCGCCTGTGAGATCAAGACAGCCTAGGAATGACCGTGGTCAAGTAAGTGACCCTTCCAAAATGTTCTTCTTTTTACTGATTCTACTGTGTATATCAGAATAAAGAACGGTTGTTTCGATAACGTTGCAGCTTCCTGTTGCATCACCGCGTACAAACCGAAAACCAGTGGCTTTGATTCGTAGAGCCTCCATGCCTATCTCAAGAAAACCTGCAAAAGAAACCAATGGCTCTCTGTACAACTCGAAAACTAGTTTTCTCCACCAGATAAATTCTCCTGATGTGTCAATGAATGCCCCAAATATTGACAAGATTGAGTTCCCCCTGGCATCATATGAAGAAGAGCCTTTTATTCCAGTTGCGCATGGGAAGGCGAAGAAGAAAGCATCGTCTAGAGGCTCCTACAGTCCACCTCCAGAGCCACCATTAGACTGCACTGTCACAAAAGACAAATTCACACTTGAACCAGGCCAATACAAAGATGGAGCAATTATGAAAGCAGTGTATGAAGATGCATTTTATGAAAACAGGAGTGAATCATCTGATCAGAACGCAACTGCTGGAGCGTCAAGCCGGGCCTCGTCTGGTGCAAGGAGACAAAGATTTGATCCTAGTTCTTATAAGCAACGAGCAGAGGCTTTAGAAGGATTGCTTGAATTCAGTGCAAGGTTGCTTCAAGATGAGAGGTATGATGAGCTCAACGTCTTGTTGAGACCCTTTGGTCCAGGGAAATAGGCTGCTGAGCTTCTCAGACAACCACTGCTTCAGCCCTATATCCAGGAGATTCAGCTGAAGGTAAATGATCCAGGAGGTAATGTGCTTCCTGCGCAATGGCCAGAATCTGAATCCGCCAGAAGAAACAGCTTTTCCAAGCAGAGAAAGCGTCCTCCTGGCAAAAGTCATAGCTTTGGTCCAAGCAGGTTTAGGGGTAACCAGGAAGATTCTGACTCTTCGATAAAAAAACCTGTACCTGCCAATCTAAACCGTGAAAGGCAAGCAGATTTGTCTACAGATGAAAGCGGCGATGGAACAGTTATTCGTAGAACTTCAGAAGCTTCTAAGAGTTCTAGGTATGTTCCAGTGAGAGCTTCGGCCTCGCCTGTGAGATCAAGACAGCCTAGGAATGACCGTGGTCAAGTAAGTGACCCTTCCAAAATGTTCTTCTTTTTACTGATTCTACTGTGTATATCAGAATAAAGAACGGTTGTTTCGATAACGTTGCAGCTTCCTGTTGCATCACCGCGTACAAACCGAAAACCAGTGGCTTTGATTCGTAGAGCCTCCATGCCTATCTCAAGAAAACCTGCAAAAGAAACCAATGGCTCTCTGTACAACTCGAAAACTAGTTTTCTCCACCAGATAAATTCTCCTGATGTGTCAATGAATGCCCCAAATATTGACAAGATTGAGTTCCCCCTGGCATCATATGAAGAAGAGCCTTTTATTCCAGTTGCGCATGGGAAGGCGAAGAAGAAAGCATCGTCTAGAGGCTCCTACAGTCCACCTCCAGAGCCACCATTAGACTGCACTGTCACAAAAGACAAATTCACACTTGAACCAGGCCAATACAAAGATGGAGCAATTATGAAAGCAGTGTATGAAGATGCATTTTATGAAAACAGGAGTGAATCATCTGATCAGAACGCAACTGCTGGAGCGTCAAGCCGGGCCTCGTCTGGTGCAAGGAGACAAAGATTTGATCCTAGTTCTTATAAGCAACGAGCAGAGGCTTTAGAAGGATTGCTTGAATTCAGTGCAAGGTTGCTTCAAGATGAGAGGTATGATGAGCTCAACGTCTTGTTGAGACCCTTTGGTCCAGGGAAAGTCTCACCCAGAGAAACAGCAATTTGGTTGTCCAAGAGCTTCAAGGAAACTACTGCTAATAAGCTGGCAGATTGAGGAAACAGATTGATTTCTAATTCTAACCTGTTGAGATGTGAAAAAATTCCAACTTTTTAACAAGTTTTTTTTCAACCTGATGTCAAGAAAATTGTTCCAAAGTGTGTTCTTTAATGAGTAGGTAACCTTCTGTATCTGATACATTGAAATTCAAGAAAAGACTAGGCTGGTTTACTCAATTGGCCTAATGGGTCATTATGTGTATATACAAACATATTCACAAGCCCATTAATAACATTATCAGGCCTATTTAAAGCCCACATTTTTGTATATATTGAAGAAGTGCATTTCTAATTCTAACCTGTTGTGACCTGAAAATTTTCAACGTTTAGTTCTTTAATCAGATGTCAAGAAAATTGTTTAAGTTAACTACGTAGGTTGTCTTCTTTAATGAGTTAGTAACCCTCTGTATCTGATATATTGAAATTAAAGAACCCATTTTGATGATTATTTCAGACAAAACTTCCTGAACTTCAGCACCAATACATGAATGTACACATGTTCAAAGCAAAAAAGCTAGAATCCTTAATAAACAGACATTGAAGCAGCTGAAACAGAGTAATAATATATCCACTAACAATGCAGCAAATGGCATTATACGCAGTGTGTGCTAGCCAGGAGGAACAGATGTTAATCATTAGTTAAGTGTCTTGTGATATGCAACCTGCAATAAATACCCCAAAAAGCCGTATTCAGATGTTTTAATTTTATTTTGTAAACTTTAAAAGTACCAAACTCGAGAGAATCAAGAAGTTCCGAGAAAAAGCAGTTTGGGTACTCACAGAAGTTGACGTCTTTAATAGCTCTCTGATAGCCATTGTGGCATAAGAAGAAGATGGAAGAGTGAGTGCCATTTTTAGCGCGATCTGTTTCTGCTCAGAATCTTGATTTTTAGTGTCTTCTTTATCCTCTTTGCTATCTGTCTGGTCTTTCAAGTAACTTTCACATGATTTATGTTGGCTTGTATCAGATTTCAGCGATTCATCTTCAGTTTCTTCAGCAGAGCCAACTTTATCAACCGGCTTGTTCATGGTTATCCTGTCCAGATCCGTATCTGCCAGTGCTTTATTGCTGTCAGTGTAAGTCAGTAACTCCCTGTAGCAATTACCACAAAATTAGTCTTTCCTCTCAAGAAGTTTATAGATTCATCAGCAGAGATGCAAAATTTTAGAAAGTATACACTGAGAACAAGTCAGTTTAATTTCTCAAGAAGAAACAGGGAATGCTTGAACTTGGCTTTAACAAACCTTCTTTGCCAAATCATGATAAATTTCCGCAATGTCATTGGATGGGTAAATGACTCTTGAACTGTTGTAGCACAAAGAAAAGTCTTTAGGTTTCAAGAACTAAAATGTGAAATCTACTGTATATTTCTATTGTTAAATTTTAGCAGCAACTTACCCAGGTAGAGGGAGAACAATGTCACTGGCCGAATAAGTGCCAGCTTCCAAATCCTCTATACCTACAACCTGAAGAACACCAAAAGACAGCTTAACACATGAATAATGCTAGTGACAAAGTTTCATTTGCTCATTCATAATTTGAAGGCTATTCACACAAGCTGACAGCCTGACAGGCAGTGCTAGTTTTCAACTTCAGACGGCCAATAAGAAGAAGTTCAAAATAGAAACCAACCTTAACAAGGTCACTCCTTTCAGCTGGAAGATCTACAACAGCAGTATCATCTATCTGCTCACAATCCAATGCCTCTTCATTGTTTTCTTTGTGCTCAGAGGTCGAACTGTCTATCATTATTTTTGCACCATTTACCTTTGTGCTTACTAAGTCCCCCAACACAACTTGGCTGGTCCCTGCCAGACCACCAAAACAAGTGGGTGAAAGTTAACATCTCCACTAACAATCATACATAACGGCTCAAGATTTATAAAGAAACAAAACAGATGTACCATATTTTTTGATGCGCAGACTTGCTGCATTGTTCCATAAGTAGCTTTGATAACTATGTACATACCTGCATGATAACTTGATAAAGATCAGATATACAGTAAGCTACGACACTTGATCCCGTGGATTGACAATGTCATATTCTACTCGCATAAAGCAAACTGTTCTGGAATGAACTAAAGCTAATTAAGGAACCAGTCACTTACATCATTCTCAAAGTTCTGGGAATGCCTTTCAGAGCCTGCAGGTAGTTACCAGGACATTTCTTCAGGCACTGCAGCTGTTATAAAATGTCCAAGATTTAAACTGATTATTATGAAAACCCATTAATGACAGAAACCAACACAGGAGTAGCTGGATATTTACTATGGCTCTTTCAGCAACGAGGTATCGCGGTAGTTGCCTTAAAGTGCCGTCAATGTCGCCAGTTTCTTTGTAATATTCCCGGGCATCATTTACCACATGCCTTTGTAGAAAAAAGCTTAAAGTCAAGAAAACAATGCATACTGGGTGCTTGTTTCCGTAGTGCCACAATATGGTTTTAACAGGGATTAGCAATTGCAGCTGAGACTAGGTCATGTTAAAGGATATCAGTTTCCCTTGGATCAAGAATCATGTCTACAGCATCTTTCCACTCTCCTTTCAATAGTGCGGCTCCAACATGGTGGGTCGGTACAGAACCACTTCCAAAACGCTGGCACACATACAAAATTCATAAGAAAGAATTGATAATAAGATTCAAGTGACTCTTTCCAAGAGTTAATACTCGATACTACAACACAAAACAGCAAGTTGAATTAGCTACTAAAAAGAGAAAATAACATATATATCATTAGAACCCGACAAGGGTACCTGCAAGCCAAAGTAGTTGATGAAGCCTTCTTTCCCCAAAGTTTCTGCCGACTTTTTGATAGTTTCTTCAGAATCCGCGACCACTCCTCTGAAAGATATGAGAATAATACATGTAATGATATTCCATGCTCAAAAAGATTTTTCATCATTTCTCTCTGAAATATGATCAGAACGTTTCTTGAAGAATCTAATCTCGAAATTGACAGCGATCATAAGAGTTCCTTTTTTACAATGTCCAGTTACATTCTCACCTTAATGTGATGGTAAATCTGTTTCCCATGAGCTGTCCAAGGAGAAGGCCCTCTTTGACATGGCTGAAAAAACGACATTAATCATCAGTAACATTAATACCACAAAAATAAGTCAGAATGAAAACATTCAACAGTAAGCTGGCTTACCAGAAGTCACCAACTTTGATCCCAAACAATCTCTTGTTAAGAGCAGCCAATTTGCTAGCTTGCTGTTTGAATACAGTTACCTAAAAGCCCCAAAATTCTCTTATTATGCATTGTAGCAATTAAAATCATGACTTTGGCTGTAAAATTAAATAAGTAGTTCAAGACGCAACTTATCAAGGAAAGCACAATGGCTAGGGATAAACAGCCCCTTTAAGGAAGGGAGAAGATGGGAAACACCTGAACGCCTATCATCTTTCCGATCAATCCCAAGGCTTCTTGTGTATCTTTGTTCTCCTTGTAGAGATGAAACCTATAAACTTAAAACAACTCATAAATCAAGTGACACATATGTTCTAGTTCCATGTGTCATGAATCATGATCACATGAACGTCTTGCAAAGACTATGAAGCATGAAATACATGCGTTCATTTGATTATATATAGTAATTTCAGGAGACTTATCTACATCTCTCTAGTAAAAATTTCCATTTCATATAATAAATTTAGCAGGATAGATAAACTTACTAACCCCAATAAATACACAGTCAATTTTATGCTATATATAAGTTGATTTCTAGATATTACCTGAGAAACTTGCCAACATGCTCTGGCCAATGCTCTGAACCTCTGCTATCAAAAGGCTTGTCACCTCTTTCCTTCCGCTTCTTTGACCTTTTACCTCTGCTGTTATCTCCACCTGAATTCACTCGCACACGGATGCATTTTGAAGTAGAATCAGGACCATCAACAGTGTCAGTCACTAGGAACTTGAAATTCTCTTTAACAAAGTTGTGGATTGCCTGGACAGTAGTATATGAGAGAGTCTGGTAAGAACTTGACAACAGGATAAAGAAAAGATAATGTCCATAGCAGGATATGTAATTCTGTAATCAAATAAGAACTTGACAACAGGATAAAGAAAAGATAATGTCCATAGCAGGATATGTAATTCTGTAATCAAAACCTATACCGTTCTCTTGGACTTGTCAGAACTTGGATCAAGAACAACTGGTGGGATTTCATCATCAGTTCCTGAGATGACTTGATTGATCAATGTTTCTAAACGTTCTGCATCAGTGACATTTGAAATTGATTTAAAACACTCAATGGCAGAAGCATAGTTTAGTGGTGCATTATCAGAGCTTTTCGGTTTATCTTCCTCCTTCACATCCTGAATAACACATTGAAAACAAGCAAACAATAAGATAAAAAAAAAGTGAGCGACATGCCATCAGGTATTGGAAAGACACAAACCATCTCAGCAGGCACATCCAAGGTTGTCAAATGAACGACATTGCCATCGAGATCTACTTCATTAACAATAAAGTCTGCATATCTACAAAAAAAAAAAAAGAAATACAAACAAATAAGTCAATTTAATTCAATTAATCTATGAACCGAAAGTCTGCATATCTACAAAAAAAAAAAAAGAAATACAAACAAATAAGTCAATTTAATTCAATTAATCTATGAACCGTGAAGTACAAAAAGTAACAATGAAGAATATAACTCCTTAACCAAAATTAAACTCTTTATTAAGAATCACCAAGTTAATAGAAATTATATAATCACTAAGCTCTAATCAACACTATCCATTCATATATCACAATCTTAATCTCATTTTCTGGCTATACGGAACAAGTATAAAAGCTTTTGACTGATAATCTCATAACCTTTGTTTGAGAATTCCTCGGAAACCAGGGAGCTGGGAGATGAAACAGGAGATGCCCACGTCAGCTTCATCTACTGTTTTCATAGCGTCAATGGTTTTAGCTGTCGTAGCCATTGTTGTTGTCAAACGAAAGCTCGAGTAGGGT
>CM071716.1:35424220-35439506 GCA_036630335.1 Physaria fendleri | reverse complement strand
ATCGAACCCAGATGGTGGTAGCCACCTGACCCCGTCCTTAACCAACGCGCCACGATCGCTCGGGCACGAACCCAGATGGTGGTAGCCACCTGACCCCGTCCTTAACCAACGCGCCACGATCGCTCGGGCAATTCTTTGAACTTTTAAATTAAAATAACCTCAAGTTGGCTCATGGGGATAGTAGAAAGTTCTTGTATTAAGTCCAAAATTCTCAAAACTAGTCGTGAGACTACATGACTACTAGATTACGAAATTTTAGTAATTTAATAATATGTATGGGCTGCTCTAACTTGCCAATTATAGTTTTACAATTAACCATGTAATTAAATTAAAATAAACCAAGGAATTAGATTCAAACACATCCAAAGGTATGGTTTTATGAATACTCAAATGTAGTTAACCTACCATCTTTAAAAAAAAGTTAAAATCTCCTAGACTTTTAAGATTTGTATATAAGGGGGTTATGGTTAAAAAAGTTGACTAAATGTTTAGAAATGAGCAAATCCACTTTGGACACAAGTCTTTGAAGCTTACACAAGTCATAACTACCCAACTAGAAGAGTCGAAGTAGGTTTTGTGTTCAGTTAGTCAACCTCTAAAAGATCATTTGACATCATCAGAACTACAAGATATACATTAATTGTCATAATAGAAATAGAGTTTTTAATCATATTAAATTAAGAAAAAAAGGATAAACACAATGATCTTGAGTTCTTGACATGCAGAGATTGGGCTTAATTCTTGTGGAATCATTCAAGTGGCAAATCTAATTCTAAAAATAACCTTGAAAATAAGTTTTTTAAGGAAAAAAAATCGAAATTCCAAATTATACAAAATTCAATTTGAATTGAATTTTTTAAATGTCTGAAAAATTACTAACCATTATTTTTTAAGGATATTTTGTTTACAGTTATTTAATTACAATACTAAATATTTATATCATAAATTATTTTAATATGTTGGTAATATTTGGGTTATAAATCTGTTTGGAATAAGAATTTTGATGTATTTTTTGGATTATTTTGATAATATTATGATAAAAATGGCGTGGAATAAATAATAATGCAGCAATAATTAATAATTTGCATTAAATTTTATGGTAAAAATAACGTGGATTAAATATAATAATAGTTTTTTGAAGATTTAGTTAAATAATAATGTGGCATAAGGAATTTTCTTTTTTAATTTTATTTTGCAAAAATTGTAAAAATCGAAATAATTTAGTTTGATCCTTTATTTTTGGGTCCAAAATTCTCTCCATGCCATAAGTTTATTTGTTTACTATAGTTAAATTTTACTGAGCCATTCAAAAATATTCTATAAATAACTACTCTAAACACTATAAATTCAATAATTTTTTTCTAAAGTCTTTAAAATCAAATATTTTATTTGAAAAAATACAAAAAAAATGAAAAATCTCTTAGGTTTTATTTTCGTTATTGTTTTGTGTTTTGAACTGAACGAAGCACTTAACTGCATAGAAATCATAAATAATGCGGATCGTTCGGTTTATTTTAGCTATTTTAAGTATGGTGGGAGCTTTAAATCTATAGATTACAAGCAGACATTAAGATATAGTAAAAAGGAAGAATCAAAGCTTCGAATGTATATGTATACGAAATCAGGTCAAATTATACCTAAGAATATATTTGTTACCAAAATTGAAGCAAGTGGAGGCTCTCGAGGATGTACAAAACATCATCAATATATTGTTAAAACTGATGGTGTTTACTATGTTTTAAATGGAAAAAACCCACCAAAACGTGTGCACATTTGGATAAATTAAACTGTTTTACTTTTCTTGAGCTTTTTTCTTTTTTTTCTTTTAAGATCCATTTATCAATGTATTCATGTTATGAAATAAAACAAGTCTCCTTGCTTTTCGAAGGTTTATCTTGCTTTCCTTTTATTTATGTTTTGATTGCTTCTATTAGCATTCTTTTTTGTCATGAGATTGCTTCTATTAGCTATTATGCAAACTTCATTGTAAAATAACTACTTTGTACGAGTTGATTAATGAACGAGGTATATTCATAACAAAAGCATTTATGTGGACAATGGAATGGATGGACTCCAAGAATAATGTCTCAGTTGGTTTCTATTCGGATAGTTTTGGAGGTTGTGAAGATGGTGTCATCTCCATAAGACTGGTCCCGCTTTACTTTCACGAAGTAGAAAGACTAAGGAAGATAATTATCGATTTTTCGAATTCTTATGTTGACCAAGAAAAAACAAGTCTTCTTGACAAAAAAGATAAAAAATAAAACAAGTCTATTCATTTCTTAATTAATTTAGGTTTATTCATTTACATTCAAGTCTTAAATATTCTTTTATTCAAAAAAAAAAATTATAACAAACTTATGGTATAAAGATTCAGATCCTAAGGGTATCTCCAACTGGAGATCCTTCATAAAGATCCTTAATAATTTTTAATAATAAAAAATAAAAAGCAGAAGAAAGATGTGAGAGACGCTCTCACTTGAGAGTTTTTGAGAATTTTTGCAAGAGATGGTTCTTACAGTTGTCAATTTATGATTGGCCATTGATTATAATATTACTTTTTTTTTAATCAGAAACTCATTTCATGTTTCTGGCGATGGAGGTGTTCTAAGTTGTATTTTCACATATATTCACAATTTTTTTAATCGTTTTCTCAATTTAAAATATATGTTTATAAATTTAAAAACCGGGTTTCAGTTCAAAAAAAAAAAAAAAAAAAAAAAATTAAAAAACGAAAAAAAAAAAAAAAAAAAAAAAAATTTAAAAACCGGGTATAACTAGATATAAATGTAAGTATATTACAAAGACAGAAACATCCCAATTTATTACTAGTTGTATCCAAATGTTCAAAGATTTAATGAAGAGAGCTAATTGAAAATACAAATTAATTTAGAGTTTGTGAAACACATAAGTTTTTTTTGTTTTGGACTGAACACATAAGCAGAAGACAACTTAATTACTTGAGTAGATCTAAACGGGTTTATTCGGCCCATACATGTTTAAAACGGGTCCGGCCCAGTAAGGAAGCATGAGAGCCCCTTAATTGTAACAAACAGTGGGACGTTTACATCTTTATAGCTTTAAGCCAAAACCAAATGTTCTTCTTCTTCTTTATCAAAGCTTTCTTTGAGGGCTTTTGAAACATCATTACCACAAGCTCTTCTCTCCTCTTCCTCATCATCTTCATCATCATCGTATCGAGGAACAGGTGATGAGAAATCTAAACATAAACCTTGAACAACTTGATCATATGAAGCAGATAAATCTTGAGATGTGATTTGATGATACTCAACCATTTGATGAAGACACTCATTTTCTCTAACCAAATTTGCATTTTCATTAGCTAATCTTGCTTTCTCCGTAAGTAACACTTCCATTTGTAGCCTCACCTATATTTTCATATAATCATAAGACATAGAACAGAACAGAACAGAACAAAAGAGAAAACAGAACAGAAACATACCAAATCATCTTCTTCAGGTCTAACACCTTTAACAAACCCATCTCTAAGTCTTTTGTTCTCTTCTTCAAGTAATCCGCAACGTTCTTGGATAAAACTCAAATCAGATTTTATTGATTTTAGCTCTCTTGCTAGCGAATTCGCTTTCGTTGCCATCGATATTGCAATCCGCAAGAGAATAAAAAAGATTCAATATTTTATGAAAAATTTGACATGTAAAAAGAAGTAAAATCTAACATTTTTAGCTCTTTTCATGATTTTTCTCTCTTTTGGTCTCTTCTCTTCTTCGTTAGACAAATCTTCTTCTTCTTCTTCAACTTCAGACTCAAATTTCCTCTTTGTCCCTTTAGTCTCTTCTTCTTCTTTCTCTTGTTGTTGTATCTGATCATCTTTGAGATTCGAGTGGAGTATCTCAGACAATGTAGGAGGTTTAGCTATCTTTGAGATTCGAGTGGAGTATCTCAGACAATGTAGGAGGTTTAGCTAATTCTCTAACTCCCTGTGTTTACATAAACACTTAATCAAGAAACATTAACAAAACAAATCCTAATTTTCGGACAATATCAATTTTTTTTTACCTGAAGTGCATTGTCGAGATTATTAGAAAGCTGAGATAAAGTATGAGAAACTGAATCAAACCCTTTAAGCAAAAACCCTTTAAGATAATAGAAATAGAGTTTTTAATCATATTTAATTAAGAAAAAAGGATAAGCACAATGATCTTGAGTTCTTGACATGCAGAGATTGGGCTTAATTCTTTTGGAATCATTCAAGTGGCAAATCTAGTTCTAAAAATAACCTTGAAAATAGTTTTTTAGGGAAAAATCGAAAATCCAAAGTAGATAAAACTTTAATTTGAATCGGATTTTTTTAAATGTCTGAAAAATTACTAACCATTACTTTTATTTAGGATACTTTGTTTACAGTTACTTAGTTACAATACTAAATATTTATATCATAAATTATTTTAATATCTCGGTAATATTTGGGTTATAAATCTGTTTGGAATAAGAATTTTGATTTATCTTTTGGATTATTTTCATAATATTATGGTTAAAATAACGTGGAATAAATAATAATTCAGCAATAATTAATAATTTGAATTAAAAATTTTATGGTAAAAATAACGTGGATTAAATATAATAATAGTTCTTTTAAAAAGATTTAGTTAAATAATAATGTGGCATAAGGATTTTTTTTTTTTTTTTTTTTTGCAAAAATTTGCAAAATTTTTTTTTTTTTTTTTTTTTTTGCAAAAATTTGCAAAATTGAAATTATTTAGTTTGAACCTTTATTTTTGGGCCCAAAATTCTCTCCATGCCATAACTTTATTTGTTTACTCTAGTAAGTTAAATTTTGCTGAGCCATTAAAAAATATTCTATAAATAACTAATCAAAATACTATAAATTCAACAATTTTTTTTCTAAAGTCTTTAAAATCAAATAATTTATTTGAAAAAAAAAGAACAAAGAAAATGAAAAATCTCTTAAGTTTTATGTTTGTTATTGTTTTGTGTTTTGGATTGAACGAAGCACTTAACTGCATAGAAATCATAAATAATGTTTTGGATCATCGTTCGGTTTATTTTAACAATTTAAACTATGGCGGGACCTTTAAATCTATAGATTACAAACAGAGATTCAGATATAGTAAAAAGAAAGAATCAAAACTTCGAATGATTATATATACGAAATCAGTTAACCTTAAACCTGAGAATATCTTTTTTACCAAAATAGAAGCAAGTGGAAGCTCTCGAGGATGTACAAAACATCATAGATATATTGTTAAAGCCGATGGTGTTTACTATGTTTTAAATGGAAGAAACCCACCAAAACGTGTCCACATTTGGACAAATTAAGAAGTAACGTGACATAATGGTTTGCCTATCTCTACTTTCAGGATATCATCGGGGTTTCCGGAGATTTCAGTTGAAGAGATCAATAAACTGTTTTACTTTTCATGAGCTTTTTTTTTTTTTTTTTGTTTCCGGAGATTTCAGTTGAAGAGATCAATAAACTGTTTTACTTTTCATGAGCTTTTTTTTTTTTTTTTTCTAAGATCCATTTATCAATGTATTCATGTTATGGAATAAAACAAGTTTTCTTGACCGAAATAATAATAACTAGATGATTTCCCGGTTTTAATTATTATAAAATATATTGTTTTTAAGTTTCAAATTATATATTATTTAAAATGAATAAAATTTATCTTAACTTAACAAAATAACGAAAAAAATCAATTTCTTTTTTCAATTTTCGTAATTAAATAATAATTAATTTAGAAAATCTTTTTCTAAAACTTAAAATTATTGATTGTTGTAATTAGTTTAAAATTAATAAAATAGTATTTATAATGATATATTTGATATTTATCCTAATAATTAAATCATAATGGCATAATTATAAATAAGATATGTGACAATGATTTTCGTGATGACACCTCAGCATTTTTCTTCCTAAATAATAGATTTTTTTTCGGGACGTTGAGTAGATTTTAACGGGTTTGTTCGGCCCATATATGTTTAAAACGGGTCTGACCCAGTAAGCAGCATGAGAGCCCGTTATTATTACAACAAACAGTGGGATGTAGGGATGTTTACATCTTTATAGACCAAATAAATTACTCAAACCGAAACACACAAATTCTAAACTAAGTACCGAAACTTTAAGCCAAAACCAAAATGTCTTGATCAAATTTGTTCTTCTTCTTTATCAAAGCTTTCTTTGAGGGCTTTTGAAACATCATGATCATTAGCTCTTGTCTCCTCTTCCTCATCAACATCATCATCATATCGAGGAACAGGTGATGAGAAATCTAAACATAAACCTTGAACAACTTGTTCGTATGAAGCAGATAAATCTTGAGATGTGATTTGATGGTACTCAACCATTTGATGAAGACACTCATTTTCTCTAACCAAATTTGCATTTTCATTAGCTAATCTTGCTTTCTCCGTAAGTAACACTTCCATTTGTAGCCTCACCTATATTGTCATATAATCATAAGACATAGAACAGAACAGAACAAATGAGAATAAAACAGAACAGAACAGAACATACCAAATCATCTTCTTCAGGTCTAACACCTTTAACAAACCCATGTCTAAGTCTCTTGTTCTCTTCTTCAAGTAATCCACAACGTTCTTGGATGAAACTCAAATCAGATTTTATTGATTTAAGCTCTCTTGCTAGCGAATTTGCTTTCGTTGCCATCGATATCGCAATCTGTAAAAGAATAAAGATTCAATCTTTTATGAAAAATTTAACATGTAAAAGAAGAAAAATCTGTTGACCAAAAAAAAAAAAGAAGAAAAATCTAACATTTTTTAGCTCTTTTCATGATTTTTCTCTCTTTTGGTCTCTTCTCTTCTTCATTCAACGAATCTTCTTCTTCTTCTTCTTCTTCAACTTCAGATTCATGTTTCCTCTTGGTCCCTTTACTCTCTTCTTCTTCTCGTTGTATCTGATTAGCTTTGAGATTCGAGTGGAGTATCTCAGACAATGTAGGAGGTTTAGCTAATTCTCTAACTCCCTGAGTTGGAGTATCTCAGACAATGTAGGAGGTTTAGCTAATTCTCTAACTCCCTGAGTTCACAGAAACACTAAATCAAGAAAGATTGACATAAAAAAATCCTAATTTTTCGGGACAAGATCAACAAATTTTACCTGAAGTGCATTGTCGAGATTACTAGAAAGCTGAGAAAGAGTTTCGATAATCGTACGTTCAAATACCGCACTACATAAATACTCTTTTTAGAATATGTCTTAATTAGTTTTCATCTTCAAGTTTCATTTTTTTTTTTAACAATAATTAATTTATTTATTTGTGGGGTTTTATTTGGAAAAGACAAAGATCTCTTTTGGAATCTACGGAGAAACAAAAACAAAATCGTTTAAAACAAAAAATCGTTCAAAACAAAGATCTCCTTTGGAATCTACGGAGATAATTTTGGTTTCTCTGAATGCATCGATTGATAGAATCGACGAGTATCTTCGCATCCGAGAGGATCGTGGTTCCAGGCTGGACCGAAGCGAGTGATTTGCTTACAAGCTTCATAAATAGCGACAGCCTCTGCATCAGTTGCCGTTGTTGTCGGAGGAAAGGAAGCGAGTGATTTGCTTACAAGCTTCATAAATAGCGACAGCCTCTGCATCAGTTGCCGTTGTTGTCGGAGGAAAGCCTCCGCTCCCTTGTATATAGAGGCGCCCTTGTTGATACAGGTTCCAGCTCAGCCCCCCCAATCTTCTCAACTTCAGAGTTCCATGCGAGTTTTGCAATGTAGGATAAGATGGTCAATAGTCTCATCCCGTTCCTTACATAGTTCACAGAGATTGATAAGGGTTGGGTGGCCATTTTGTATTACTCTCCACCACAAGATTTTGACTTTCGGCGGTAGTGAGTAGGACCATAGGGACTTACAGAGTGATTGGGGTAGTTGTGGACCTGACGAGCTGGCCAAATAACCCTCAACTTCCTGCATATACAGTAAGTGGTAACCTGTTTTACCTGTATATTGCCCTGTGTTGGTATACGGCCATATAATTTTCTCCTCTGACTCTTGCATATTGTAGTGGCCTGATGTTTAGAATTGCTTTCAACATCCTCCCCATGGATATGGTCTCTAACTTTTAGTTGGTCCCATCTTCTATGATAGGTATCCATTAGTTGGGCCGGAGTTTGAACCTGCTCCTGCATAATTGCTGATCTTGCCCTTGGTGCTCTTGGCGGTTTTGAAGGTATCCATTTATCTGTTCAATACTCGTTTTCCTTCCTGAGCTTATCTGAATGCCTACATGGTTTTGGATTAAGGGGAATGTGCTCCTAATGCTTCTCCACCCAAACCTTGATGTCATCTTCAAGTTTCATTTAAATATGTACTTTTATAGAATTTTTTTTTTTCATAGAATATATATATTTCTAATAGAATATGTCCAATTTTTATCTTCAAGATTTATTTAAAGATATACTTTTATAGAATATTTTCAATTTTTATCTTGAAGATTCATTTAAGGATATATTTTTATAGAATATTTATTTTTTTTTTTACATTTTTTTTTCTTTTTTAATAGAATATGTCCATTTTTCCTCATTTAATAATTTTACTTATTTTTTTGTTCTTTATAGAAAGTCAATATGGAAATTAGCGTTAGCTAAATCAATTAAGAATATATACAAAATTTACTTCCTATATTCTCATCTTCTAAAATTTGTATAAATAAACATATATTTTGGTCGAAGTTGTTTACAGCTTGTTCTACAACCACCACCATAGCTAGGTACATAGACAAAATTATAGAGGACTTGTTGTGCATGTGTGTGGGTTTAGTTAGATTTTTTTTATTCTTCAAATTTGGTTAGATTTTGTTCAATAATTAACAAGCTTGTGTGTATCTTAATCATCAGCCTTAAAGTTGGAATGCGTTTAAGACTAATAACACTCTCCGTATGCCCTTCTTTGCTAGATTTTTTGATCTTGGTGTTGGAATCATGGTGTCCGTCGTTGATATTGATGCCCGAGCGGCTAAGTTAGGGATTGATTGGTCTCAGGTTAATCTCGATGCGATCCAACTTCCCCCTGGAGATGACTTTGGGATTGAGAGGTGATAGTTTTAGTATAATATCTCTGGTTCTTCATATCTTCTGCTCTGTTTTCACAGTTCAGAACCTAATTTTTTTTTTCTCAAGATACATACTTCTGCTGTTATATACATCAATATTTTGTTCTAGTCTTATTCCCGAATCAGTTTATTTCTAGCTTGATTGTGCAACACTTATTATGTTTATGCATGTTATCTGAGTATATGAACAACAAAACTGATTTTTTATACACCTCTTCTTCTATGATGGTTGTAGTGATGATGAAGATCTTTACCAAGATGACCAGTCAGAACTTAAATCTGGATGCGAAAACATTATCGTTGTTGATCACATCCCTGTTGTTCCCATTGAGAAGTTTGAGAGACTAGAAGGTGTGATCAAGAAAATTTACAACCAGTTAGGTGTGATTAAGGAAAATGGACTATGGATGCCTGTTGATCCAGATACCAATAAGACATTGGGCTACTGTTTTATCGAGTTCAATACCGCTCAGGTTATTACCTCCTTGCAGCTTACTCTCTGTTAAGTTAGTTAGAACTACTTTACTCAAGAAATGCTGTCGGCTTCATATGTTCTCTCCTGTTATTAAAGATACAGAACCAGATTGCACAAGGGGTCTTTTATATGTTATTTTGGCTTTCGGTCCAGTTTTGTTAAGAGTTTTTTCTCAATGGCCGGGGCTCTTTGCAGGAAGCACAAAACGCTAAGGAAAAGTCTCATGGCTACAAGTTGGACAAGTCTCACATCTTTGCTGTAAACATGTTCGATGAGTTTGACAAGTTGACGAGTGTGAAGGAGGAGGAGTGGGAGCCTCCTCTGGCCAACCAGTATGTCCCTGGGGTATGTGTAGTGTTCATCATATTACTGATGATGCTTCCTTTGACTGATTCATGTGTTTTGCCAGCTGCATTATAGTTAGGATCTGTTTACGCATTTGTTATTTAATATGGTGTTACATTTTTCAGGAAAATTTGCAAAAGTGGCTTACTGATGAAAAAGCCCGGGACCAGCTAGTCATTCGTTCTGGCCCTGATACTGAAGTTTTCTGGAATGATGCTAGGCAGAAGAGATACTGAAGTTTTCTGGAATGATGCTAGGCAGAAGAAGCCTGAACCTGTTCATAAGCGTCCTGTAAAGTTTCTTAATTTTTCCTCCCTTGTTACTTGGTGGCCGTCCTGTAGTCATACGTTATTTTTGCCACCATCTGAGTTAATGATGTTCTCCTTTTATGCAGTATTGGACAGAGAGTTATGTGCAGTGGTCTCCTCTAGGTACATACCTTGTGACATTTCACAAGCAGGGGGCAGCTGTTTGGGGTGGTGCTGATACGTTCACGCGTCTCATGCGTTATTCTATGGTTTTGACTTTTCTTTTAATTGCTAAGACTACTTCCATTTTTTTTTTCTTTTGTGGCCTGAAATTAACATCTTTTGTGGTGATTCTGTTGTAGGTAAAACTAGTTGATTTCTCGCCAGGTGAGAATTATCTGGTAACTTACCATAGCCAAGAAGAACCAAGCAACCCTCGTGACGCAAGTGTCAGTGCCATCTTTGCTTCTTATTTTTCTTTTCCAAATTTTTTATTTGTATATCATCATTTCTATGCAAAGGATTTTGATTTCTGTCAAAACTTTCAGAAAGTAGAGATAAACATCTTTGATGTGAGAACTGGGAGGGTGATGAGAGATTTCAAAGGTAGTGCTGATGAGTTTTCAATTGGAGGACCTGGACCTGGTGGTGTTGCTGGTGCCTCTTGGCCTGTTTTTAAGTAATTTCTTTAACTGCACGTCAAAAAGTAAATACTAAACAGTCAAAATTCCACTATGATGCACTGATGATATCTTTGTAAACTTTTTTCTGCAGATGGGCTGGTGGAAAAAATGATAAATACTTTGCCAAGCTTAGCAAAAACACAATCTCTGTCTATGAGACTGATACTTTCAGCCTAATAGACAAGAAATCCATGAAGGTTGATAATGTTGTGGATATCTGCTGGTCTCCTACTGATTCCATCCTTTCTTTGTTTGTTCCTGAACAACAAGGTGGTGGAAACCAACCTGCCAAAGTAATGTTTCTATTATGTAGAGATGCAAAAAGCCCTGAATCCTCAATTCGCTTCCATTTCTTTTGCCAGTTGTTTGATATCCCTTTTTCACAGGTTGCTCTTGTCCAAATTCCGAGCAAGACGGAGCTGAGGCAGAAGAATCTCTTCAGTGTGAGTGACTGCAAGATGTACTGGCAGAGTAGTGGAGAGTATCTTGCTGTCAAGGTTGATCGATACACAAAAACTAAGAAGAGTACATACTCTGGATTTGAGCTTTTCCGTATCAAAGAAAGAAATATTCCCATCGAGGTTCTTGAGCTGGACAACAAGAATGACAAGATCATTGCGTTCGCGTGGGAGCCCAAGGGTCATAGGTTTGCTGTGATTCATGGTGACCAACCAAAGCTGGACAACAAGAATGACAAGATCATTGCGTTCGCGTGGGAGCCCAAGGGTCATAGGTTTGCTGTGATTCATGGTGACCAACCAAGACCAGATGTCAGTTTCTACTCGATGAAGAAGACAGCACAAAACAACACTGGAAGGGTTTCAAAGCTTGCAACTTTGAAGGCCAAACAAGCCAATGCTCTCTTCTGGTCGCCCTCAGGCAAGTACATAATTCTTGCTGGGCTAAAAGGTTTCAATGGCCAGCTTGAATTTTTTAATGTGGATGAGCTCGAGACGATGGCCACAGCTGAACACTTCATGGCCACAGATATTGAATGGGACCCAACTGGAAGGTACTAATTAATGTCTTAAAACAAAACCCCACTCCATTAGTTGTTGTTTCTCTTTGTTCCAATTGCCTATGTTTACACTTGGTTTTTTAACTTTCAAAGGTACGTTGCAACCGCGGTGACATCAGTCCACGAGATGGAGAATGGGTTCACCATATGGTCTTGTGACATCAGTCCACGAGATGGAGAATGGGTTCACCATATGGTCTTTCAACGGGAATTTGCTTTACAGGATACTCAAGGATCATTTCTTCCAGTTGGCTTGGCGTCCAAGACCACCATCATTCTTGACAGCAGAGAAGGAAGAAGAGATAGCAAAGAACCTGAAGAAGTACAGCAAGAAGTATGAGTTAGAGGATCAAGATGTGTCGTTGCAATTGAGTGAACAAGACAGTCGTTGCAATTGAGTGAACAAGACAGAGAGAAGAGGAAGTCATTGAAGGAAGAATGGGATAAATGGGTGATGCAGTGGAAGTCTCTGCATGAAGAGGAGAAACTCGCGAGAGAAAATCTTAGGGGTGGTGAAGTTAGTGATGTGGAAGAGGATGAGTACGAAGCCAAAGAAGTTGAGTTTGAGGATGTTATTGATGTCACTGAGGAAATCGTTCAAGAGTGATGTATATTTCTTTGGTTGTCCTTTGTTTTTCAGGTCTCTAAGACTTCCTTTAAGACTTTTGATACTTCTTTTTTCTCTGCTTTTGTTTCTATGTTGTAACATATGAATTAGAGAGTTTATTTTTTACGTGAACAAAACTAAACATGATCAAGCAAAAGGTACTTTGAGTATCAAAATTAAGTTTGTTGGCACTTTGTTGTTAAAATGTCATCTCTCCTTTATGGGCAAGAGGGCGTCCGAAGCTACTTAAAACATTTGATGAAACTTAATAAAAGCTTTGAAGTAATTTGATTTAACTTCTAGATATTGTTATTTAGATATCATTTAGTAAAGCTTTGAAGCTTCAAGTAGAGATAGAAATTGAGAAATTTTGATTAACTAAAAACCTGTTTAACTAGAGACCAGACATAGACATAGAAACCAAACACTAAAAACTTGATTAACTAGAAACCAGACATTAACATAGAAACCAAAGACTCAATGCAATAACAACTTAACTAACTTGAGAAACCAAACACTAAAAACTTGATTAACTAGAAACCAGACATTAACATAGAAACCAAAGACTCAATGCAATAACAACTTAACTAACTTGATTATCAATCTTCTTCTTCAGTCTTCACCCGCTTCTCAATACTCGTTTCTCCAGTCGTAGCCTAACTCAAGTCCCCCGGTCAAGCACACATACGCTTGAACCGCTTGCCGCATGATTCTCTGTTCATCCGGAGGATCAGGATGAAACTCATAGGAAAACAACGAAAAATGACCCATTTCGTAGCCCAGGACAGACTTTGCAAAGTCTTCATATCCTTTAGAGTCAGGATACTCCTTCTCAATGTCAAATACCAGCCGTCCGTACAGTGCTGAGCGTACAGTTGCAATCTGATTGATTTCCCAACCAACCACAGGACAGTATACATTAAGGCGCGAAAAAAGATGGTTGTCAATAATAACATATCTCAAATCCAATATCATGCAGTCAGTTCCATTGATGAGTGCTATGGACATGGGTCTATTCCAATAGCGGGCCTGGGCTATATCCATACCTAATAGGTCAGGTGTTGGTTGCCTCCTCCCTATATGTGCTAGCCAGGCGGTAAAAAGCCAAGGGTCCTTCGTCAATGTAACACTAATAGCACGATCCCCGCTGATCATGATTTGGAACCTTTTTATTAACCAATCTGTATACCGCGATTCAGCAACGAAAACTGGATACCACCCTTCATCAAACTCTGGATAGGTTTCAATTAAGGTTATTTGGGGATAGATAGACCTAAACGCCTAGCAAAACACAAACATTTAGGAGGGGAAATGTATATATATTTTTGGTCTACGGGAAATGTATATAAACCAAAAAAAAAAAAATCAGAAGACTCACCAGTGGAGGAGAAGGAGTTTGAGGAGGAGATTGATTCTCAGTCCCATACTTTTTGAATACAAATGCCTCAATCACTGACCTTTTTATATAATCGTCATATGGTCTCCACTTACCTCGAATACGAAGAGGAGGTACCTCGCATCCCAAAACAAAAGAACAAAAAATACGGACGTTCCTCCTTTGATCAACGTGATAAGGGGGAGCAATAATGGTTCGTACATCCGTGAGCCTACCAAAGCTCAACTTCGGTCTCGGCCATCTCAAAGCCATAAGACTGGTGGTGTCTGTTTCCCACCCAAAACAGGTGCAAACATCTCTGAGAAAGACTAGCAAAGTTCGAGGAAAGGGGATGGTGTAACGAACAAGGCGGAGAACGAGACAAGAATTCCCTATACAAACGATAACCACAGGATATGTAATTTCTCCTATTCCTTCTTGCATTTCTACTCCTTCTTGGACCACCACTCCAGCAGGGACATCAGCTGTGCCAAACTCTCTCATTCTTGCATGTGCCCAATCAAGAGCTCTCATCAAATCTGTAGTCATAGTGACGACGATAGGATTTCCTGGGATAGAAACGTCGTAAGAAGAAGTAGTAGAAGTTCTCGGACCTGAGCTCTCAATAGTAATTGTTTCCATTGTCTTGAAGAAGAAGAGAAGCGAATTGAAGAAGAAGAGATTGCAGAGTTTAATAATGGGTTTGACCCTATCTCTCTCCTTTTATTTAATTTCTTTTGACCATGGTTAAAATTAAACCACAGTTACTTTTCAACCATATCAAAAAATAATTTTTTTTAAGACTCGGATGAAAATTAGAAAAAGGAAGACAGTTCAGTTCATGGATAGAAAGAATATTATTGTTAGCCTCTGCGTGATCATTTTTTGTCAAATGAGAACATGACACCTGTAGGAGAGAATGAAAATCTGTCACTTATTTATTACTAATTCATTTGATTTTTTTTTTTATTTTTTACCAAACCCACATGAAACATATATAGTCACAAGGTTTAAATGACGTGTGTCAGAGACTCAGAGAGATCCAGAGATTTGTGTCGGAGACTTCAGAGAGACTTACATATCTCAATGATGATATATACTGCAAACAAGAAAACTATCTTTTCTACATCTCTTTCTTTATTCCATTTTTTTAACCATGGTGGAGTTACTTCCATTTTTTTAACCATGGTGGAGTTACTTCACATCTCTTTTCAACCATGTGTATTTAATTTAATAAAGTAAAAAAAAAACGTCCAAAGTCATTTCTTTTCTACTCTCTCATTTTTGGTTTTGTGTATATATATAACTCTTCTATGAATTCTAACTATTCTTAATTTATTCAAATAAGATTCTTATATGTAATTTTGGGATATAATATTTAGTTTCTCACTTTTGCTAGTATTCATTTGATTTTTGTTTTGTTTATGGCTTTGACAGCTTTTTTTTTTTTTTTTTT
>CM071716.1:35386866-35405498 GCA_036630335.1 Physaria fendleri | reverse complement strand
TTGCTTAATCAAGAATGATATCACTGAAGTAAAAATTCTTTAGTTATCTTTATATGTTTTCTTGGACTTCAAAACATGTTTCAATAATGGATATGGCTTTTTTTTTTTTTGCAGTTGATAGGTAACACACCAATGGTTTATCTAAACAAAATTGTTGATGGTTGTGTGGCTCGTATCGCGGCCAAGATTGAGATGATGGAGCCTTGTTCTAGCATCAAAGACAGAATTGCTTATAGTATGATCAAAGATGCAGAAGATAAAGGATTGATTACTCCTGGAAAGGTTTATTATAACACACTCCTATATAATGTCTTCATGTTTTTCATCAGAATTTACTTAATAGATTGTGTGGTTCTTTGGATTCAGAGTACATTAATTGAGGCAACAGGTGGTAACACTGGGATTGGTTTAGCGAGCATCGGGGCATCGAGAGGTTATAAAGTGATACTTTTGATGCCTTCAAATATGAGTTTAGAGAGAAGAATCATTCTAAGAGCATTAGGTGCAGAGGTTCATCTTACAGACATAAGTATAGGTATTAAAGGACAGTTGGAGAAAGCTAAAGAGATATTAAACAAAACTCCTGGTGGTTACATACCACATCAGTTTATAAACCCTGAAAATCCAGAGGTTAATGTCTCATAATATCATGTTCTTTATGTCTCTTACTCTTTCTCCCTTGTTGTTGAAACCAAAACATGTTTTTCGCAGATTCATTATAGAACCACAGGTCCAGAGATTTGGAGAGATACAGAAGGTAAAGTAGATATATTAGTTGCCGGTGTTGGAACTGGTGGAACGGTTAGTGGAACAGGGAAGTACCTTAAGGAGAAGAATCAAGACATTAAGGTTCAAAAGCTTAACTGATTCTTGATGATAAACTCGGGGTTTTTTTTTCTTTCTCTTGAATATAACTAACTCCTTGTACAATCTTGATCAATAGGTTTGTGTGGTGGAACCTGCAGAAAGTGCAGTACTAAGTGGAGGAGAACCAGGTGAAGAAATCAAGATCATTCTCCTGTATGAGTTCTTGATCTCAAAATCATGATATCGGTTTTTTGAATTTGATATATCTATAGGTCCACATTTGATCCAGGGGATTGGATCTGGTGACATTCCAACCAATTTGGATTTAAGTAAGAAAAACCAAACCAGAGTTTTGAGATAATCCATATGACAGGTCGGAATATCCTCTGGAGCCGCAGCTGCGGCTGCATTAAAGGTCGCAAAGCGGCCTGAAAGCGCAGGAAAACTCATTGTGGTAAGTTAATGTTTGACTCTCTCTAACAGAATTGAAACCGTATTTTTTAAGTTTTATCTTGAATATATTAACTATTTGTTTATTTTCCGATCAATTGAACTCGGTTTATTAATCATCTCGGTTATGGTCGTGTTTTAAAGGTGATTTTTCCGAGTGGAGGAGAACGTTATTTATCGACTGAGTTATTCGAATCGGTCAGACATGAAGCAGAGAACTTGCCAGTTGAATGAGTTATAATTAGAGGTGGTCATGAGTACAAACAAGATAAGCAAACTCTGGTAGTAATGTAGGATTCAGTAGGAGATGCTGGTACCAAGATTTAAATTTTGATCATTGCTGTTCAATGTAAAATCTATTATGAGTTGCATATTCATGATGATCAATTATATGTTGTTCATTAGTTTTTATTTTTTAAAACATAGCCCAGGGGTTAATAATCTTGCGGATAGAGAGTTCGAACTGTGAAAGTTAATGTGATGAATTTTTATAGGTGATCACCATTGTGTTACATGATTCTTAGGTTCATTAGATAATATTTGCAATTTCAAAGTATTCTGTTGTTGATGGGAGATTGGGAGCAATAATCTTCAATACATCTTATTAGAAAAAAGTTAACCTTAACATCCATATGTAAATCTAACATGAACTTAATATTAGTAATACTATAATTTTATCTTCCATAAAAGTTTCCTTTTTTTTTAAATGTTTTATTTCAAATATTAATCTTATAAATTCTAAGCCTAAACTCGAAACTTTAAACCCCAAATTCTAAACTCTAAATCATAAACATTGAACTCTAAATTATAAACCCAAACCATAAATTATAATCCTAAACTCAAACCCTAAATTTAGAAAAACCAAACCAGAGTTTTGAGATAATCCATATGACAGGTCGGAATATCCTCTGGAGCCGCAGCCGCGGCTGCTTTAAAGGTCGCAAAGCGGCCTGAAAACGCAGGAAAACTCATTGTGGTAAGTTTATGTTTGATTCTCTCTAACAGAACATTTTGTAAGTTTATCTTGAATATATTAACTATTTGTTTATTTTCCGATCAATTGAAGTCAGTTTATTAATCATCTCGGTTATGGTCTGGTTTTAAAGGTGATTTTTCCGAGTGGAGGAGAACGTTATTTATCGACTGAGTTATTCGAATCGGTCAGACATGAAGCAGAGAACTTGCCAGTTGAATGAGTTATAATTAGAGGTGGTCATGAGTACAAACAAGATAAGCAAACTCTGGTAGTAAATGTAGGATTCACTAGGAGATGCTGGTACCAAGATTTAAATTTTGATCATTGCTGTTCAATGTAAAATCTATAATGAGTTGCATATTCATGATGATCAATTATATGTTGTTCATTAGTTTTCATTTTTTAAAACATAGCCCAGTGGTTTAATAATCTTGCGGATAGAGAGTTCGAACTGTGAAAGTTAATGTGATGAATGTTTATAGGTGATCACCATTGTGTTACATGATTCTTAGGTTCATTAGATAATATTGCAATTTTAAAGTATTATCTGTTGTTGATGGGAGATTGGGAGCAATAATCTTCAATACATCTTATTAGAAAAAAGTTAACCTTAACATCCATATGTAAATCTAACATGAACTTAATATTAGTAATACTATAATTTTATTTTTATTTTTTTTGATAAAAGAATATACTATAATTTTATCTTCCATAAAAGTTTCCTTTTTTTTTTAAATATTTTATTTCGAATATTAATCTTATAAATTCTAAGCCTAAACTCGAAACTTTAAATCCCAAATTCTAAACTCTAAATCCTAAACATTGAACTCTAAATTATAAACCCAAACCATAAATTATAATCCTAAACTCAAACCCTAAATTTNCAAACTCTAAATTATAAATCCTAAATTCCACATCTAAAACTCTAAAACCTAAACTCTAAACCTAAACCCTAAATTATAAACTTTAAATCCTAAACCCTAAATCTAATCACTAAATTTTAAACCCTAAATCCTAAACTCTAGATATTAAATTCTAAACCCTAAACTTTGAATTATAAACCCTAAATCTAATCACTAAAATTTAAACCCTAAATCCGAAACTCTAAATATTAAATTCTAAACTCTAAATCAAAGCACTAAATTTTAAACCCTAAATCCTAAACTCTAAATATTAAATTCTAAACCCTAAATCAGAGCACTAAATTTCAAACTCTAAATCCTGAACTCTAAATATTAAATTCTAAACCCTAAATCCTAAACTCTAAATATTAAATTCTAAACCCTAAACTATAAATCCTAAAGCCCAAATCTAATCACTAAATTTTAAAATATAAACCCTAAACTCTAAATCTAAACCCTAAATTATAAACTTTAAATCCTAAAACCTAATATAATCACTAAATTTTAAACTGTAAATCCTAAACTCTAAATATTAAATTCTAAACCCTAAACTTTGAATCATAAACCCTAAATCTAATCACTAATATTAAATTCTAAACCCTAAATCAGAGCACTAAATTTCAAACTCTAAATCCTGAACTCTAAATATTAAATTCTAAACCCTAAATCCTAAACTCTAAATATTAAATTCTAAACCCTAAACTATAAATCCTAAAGCCCAAATCTAATCACTAAATTTTAAAATATAAACCCTAAACTCTAAATCTAAACCCTAAATTATAAACTTTAAATCCTAAAACCTAATATAATCACTAAATTTTAAACTGTAAATCCTAAACTCTAAATATTAAATTCTAAACCCTAAACTTTGAATCATAAACCCTAAATCTAATCACTAATATTTAAACCCTAAATCCTAAACTCTAAATATTAAATTCTAAACCCTAAACTATAAATCCTAAACCCTAAATCTAAGCACTAAATTTTAAACCCTAAATTAAATTCTAAACCCTAAATCCTAAACTCTAAATATTAAATTCTAAACCCTAAACTATAAATCCTAAAGCCCAAATCTAATCACTAAATTTTAAAATATAAACCCTAAACTCTAAATCTAAACCCTAAATTATAAACTTTAAATCCTAAAACCTAATATAATCACTAAATTTTAAACTGTAAATCCTAAACTCTAAATATTAAATTCTAAACCCTAAACTTTGAATCATAAACCCTAAATCTAATCACTAATATTTAAACCCTAAATCCTAAACTCTAAATATTAAATTCTAAACCCTAAACTATAAATCCTAAACCCTAAATCTAAGCACTAAATTTTAAACCCTAAATCCCTAAATCTAAGCACTAAATTTTAAACCCTAAATCCTAAACTCTAAATAATAAATTCTAAACTCTAAACTATAAATTCTTAACCCCAAATCTAATCACTAAATTTTAAAATCTAAACCCAACACTCTAAACCTAAACCCTAAATTATGAACTTTAAATCCTAAACCCTAAATCTAATCACCAAATTTTAAACCCTAAATCCTAAACTCTAAATATTAAATTGTAAACCCTAAACTTTGAATCCTAAACACTAAATCGAAGCACTAAATTTTAAACCCTATTAAATTCTAAACCCTAAACTATAAATCCTAAACCCTAAATCTAATCACTAAATTTTAAACCCTAACCCTACACTCTAAAGTCTAAACCAAAAGCATAATTTATAAAACTCTAAATCCTAAACACTAAATCTAATTACTAAATTTTAAACCCTAATCCTAAACTCTAAATATTGAATATTAACCCTAAACTTTGAATCCTAAACCCTAAATCTAATCACAAAAATTTTAACCCTAAATCCTAAACTCTAAATATTAAATTCTAAACCCTAAACTATAAATCTTAAACCCTAAATCTAAGCACTAAATTTTAAACCCTAAATCCTAAACTCTAAATATTAAATTCTAAACCCCAAATTTAATAACTAAATTTTAAACTCTAAACCATACACTCTAAATATTAAATTCTAAACCCTAAACTATAAATCCTAACCCTAAATCTAATCACTAAATTTTAAACCCTAAACCCTATACCCTAAAATCTGAATATTAAATTCTAAACCCTAAATTTTTATACATTGTGTTTTGAAGGTCTGACTTTTTAGTATAAATCAAAGCACTAAATTTTAAACCCTAAATCCTAAACTCTAAATATTAAATTCTAAACCCTAAATCGAAGGACTAAATTTTAAACTCTAATCCTAAACTCTAAATATTAAATTCTCAACCCTAAACTATAAATCCTAAAGCCCAAATCTAATCACTAAATTTTAAACTCTAAACCCTAAACTCTAAATCTAAACCCTAACTTGTAAACTTTAAATCCTAAACCCTAAGATAATCACTAAATTAAACTCTAAATCATAAACTCTAAATATTAAATTCTAAACCCTAAACTTTGAATCATAAACCCTAAATCTAATCACTAAAATTTAAACCCTAAATCCTAAACTCTAAATATTAAATTTTAAACCCTAAATTATAAATCCTAAACCCTAAATCTAAGCACTAAATTTTAAACCCTAAATCCTAAACTCTGAATATTAAATTCTAAACTCTAAACTATAAATTCTTAACCCCAAATCTAATCACTAAATTTTAAAATCTAAACCCTACACTCTAAACCTAAACTCTAAATTATGAACTTTAAATCCTAAACCCTAAATCTAATCACTAAATTTTAAACCCTAAATCCTAAACTCTAAATATTAAATTCTAAACCCTAAACTTTGAATCCTAAACACTAAATCGAACTAAATTTTAAACCCTAAATCCTAAACTCTAAATATTAAATTCTAAACACTAAACTATAAATCCTAAACCTAAATCTAATCACTAAATTTTAAATCCTAACCCTACACTCTAAACCAAAAGCATAAATTATAAACTTTAAATCCTAAACACTAAATCTAATTACTAAATTTTAAACCCTAATCCTAGAATCTAAATAATGAATATTAACCCTAAACTTTGAATCCTAAACCCTAAATCTAATCACAAAATTTAAACCCTAAATCCTAAACTCTAAATATTAAATTCTAAACCCTAAACTATATATCTTAAACCCTAAATCTAAGCACTAAATTTTAAACCCTAAATCCTAAATTCTAAATATTAAATTCTAAACCCAAATCTAATAACTAAATTTTAAACTCTAAACCATACACTCTAAATATTAAATTCTAAACCCTAAACTATAAATCCTAACCCTAAATCTAATCACTAAATTTTAAACCCTAAACCCTATACCCTAAACTCTGAATATTAAATTCTAAACCCTAAATTTTTATACATTGTGTTTTGAAGGTCTGACTTTTTAGTATTTCTGAATATTAAATTCTAAACCCTAAATTTTTATACATTGTGTTTTGAAGGTCTGACTTTTTAGTATTTTTTTAAAGATTTCTAACTTTTTAAAATAAAAGGAATAGTTTTCAGATTGATCGAGTATGCTAAATCGGAATAGCATTAAATCAGTACACAAATTGGTTCAATCAAAACCGAACCGAATGTTATGTTAGCCCTTCTTTTTTTCTTTTCTTTTTTTTTGGCTTGAAGTTATGTTAGCCTAAATACACTTATGTCAAAATTTCTATAGATAGGCACTGAGGAGAAAGTCCAGGAGAACCATTATAATATAATAAGACAATCACAAAATTGGATGGTTAATGTGCAAAACTATGTATAATCCGACCATTACAAATACAAATATTGCCTGGCAAGAGAGATTAGGTTGACGAATAACCAAAGAAAAAATGAGCCAAGAACAGCCAGAGAAGGTTATAGATTGCTCAGATGTAAAAGGAGAAACTGAAAAGATTCCGGCGGCAAATGAAAGCATTAATGCGGCGGAGGACAAAGAGAGAGATGTTGCCTCCGGTGGACAGGTTCATACATAATATAGTAACTTTATATAATTGAATAAATAATTAGAAGGTTAATTAATTTTGTTAGACGGAGGAAGTAAACCGGAAAAAGGCGGTAGCTAATCCTCCACCATCAGAAGGAACCATAACGATCGGCGAGGCTCTTGAGGCAGCAGTTCTCACCGCAGGGAATAAGCCGGTGGAATGGAGTGATGCAGCAGCCATACAAGCTGCAGAGGTTAGAGCGCGAGCCTCTTGAGGCAGCAGTTCTCACCGCAGGGAATAAGCCGGTGGAATGGAGTGATGCAGCAGCCATACAAGCTGCAGAGGTTAGAGCAACGGGACGGACCAATATCATGCCGGGTGGTGTGGCTGCTTCTGCTCAGTCAGCCGCTACTCTTAACGCTCGAGTCACTTCCGAGGATGGTAAAACGACTCTCGCCGACGTTCTCACTGTAAGTAACTTACACACATGTTAAATATCATGAATTTACGACTCAAAACTAATTGAGAATGAGTAGAGTAACCTTTCTAAAATGTTTGAATGTAATGATGGTGTTTCTTTTGTAAGGGAGCACGTTCAAAACTACCATCGGACAAAACAGCTACGAGGAAAGATGCAGAGGGAGTGACAGGCGCAGAGATGAGGAACGACCCTCATCTCACTACTTACCCTACCGGAGTGGCCGCCTCTGTTGCCGCGGCTGCTCGGATTAATCAGACTAAATGATACCATTCTTCTTTCTTGGTATTAAGAAGCAAGTTTATATAAACTACATGTATATACACATTGTTTATGCATATAAGGTACTATTGTACATATTTAAAATAGACGTATAAGTTATGTCAAAACACACAAATTCATCCGAAGATCGGAATGAAAATACACAAGATAACGAATGGATCAAGTACATGAAAAGCTCGTTGCCCTGGTCCAGACCGGGTTATTAGCCGAATGAATCGGATGAACCAAGAGTAACCAGCAAACCGATTAAACTGGTATAAGCTAAACCAAAGAATACAAACCTATATGGTAGAAACCAAAATTTGTCTCAAGACTCTAGTGTAAGAGGAAAAGGTTTTTAGAGCTCAAATCTTCTGAGAAACATTACCATGTGTTCCGTTTAACTGGATAGACTAACCCTTTCCAGACCCAGCTCCGTAGCAATGACTCTAGTGTAAGAGGAAAAGGTTTTTAGAGCTCAAATCTAACATTACCATGTGTTCCGTTTAACTGGATAGACTAACCCTTTCCAGACCCAGCTCCGTAGCAATTGCTCCTAGTAAAACTTGAACCAACTCTCTCACCTGCGTTTCCCTGGTGAAAACAGAACTCTCAAATTAGATTTGATAGGGTCTTGTGGGTTTATACTTACAGGTTCTTCCCCCTTTCTATTTTGATGGGACCATAAGGTGTGTTTTGAACGACAAACTGTACTCAAAGACGTGTGATATTACCTTGATACCACAAGCTCGCACAGAGAGGGGAAAAGGACAAGTAGGTTTGCACGGGTGTCACGGTTATCCCCACGTAGAATAGTTTTCAAATAGGGTTGTAACGGCAGAATAGATGCAACCTCCGGATGAATGGTGAGGCGGTCAAGTTGTTGGAGCGTAAAGATAATCTCTTCAAGTCTAGCCGTTGGGATAGGACGATTGCCTGCCAAAACTTTTACAACGAATTAAAGACTGGCAAGTAAAGAACATGTCGGGGTTTATAAGAAAATGGAGACCTTTACCTAGATTGTTTTCATCGATTAAAAATCTATTCAAAGTGAATTCACATCTGTCAATTAGCGTGATTATAGAGATCTTGCTCACTTCTGCTCTTGTTGAGTGCCAGTCCTCGTTTTCAGAGCTGAAACTAAAAACATAATTGATATATTAAACGTGGAATTAGGAATGGTAACCAAATCATTATTCATAAACACTCCTAATCTTTTGCAGTAGAAATGACAACACATCAAGGACTCTCTCTGCATAACGTATATGTATATTGTTATATGTGTTTGATGCAAAATACATAACTCAAGTCAAGGAACGACTCTTGAGAGGAGCAAGAGCTATCACATTGTAAAGTATGAGAAGCTAATATCTTTGCAGAAGAAGCAAGCAAGAAAACAAAGAAATAGGCTACGGTTGTGGACATGTTCAGTGTGATATTACCTGCTCAAGGAAAATAGTTTTTGTAAGCATGTCAAGGAAAATCTGCCACAGTGGGCAGGCATCAGACCTACAGTTTCAACAGGTAATGAGCATGTACGTGATGCACATCGGTCTAGAGGTGCCTCAACGGTCGACTTAAGAATGATATCCCCAAGACCGTTTAACAAGGCCATCTCAAGGGTTTCGTTGGCCTCAAGTGCTGCAGAAGAGAGGGAATCTGAAGAGAGTGCACGTCCACAATAACCAACAAGAAACACCTCATAAACATCCCCAATTTCTTTCCAAATGCGTATTCGAGCTGTTTTGCTAATTTTCAGGTCTGTGTCAGCACCCACAGAACATAATTTCACATCTTCAACAAGTAAACGGTTGAAGCCCTCAGCTGCTACCTTCCATAGTAAACCCTCTGGATTGTCTCGCCTTGTCATCATGCACCTGAAAGACAAAATGTTCCTATAAGTTGTTTGTACACACTCTCAACAACCAGAGTAGATATATAGACATGGTACTCAGGAATATAATCTTTTTGTGGCTCTAGACAGGAGCATGGATCTTGAGAGAGGGAAGGGGGTGTGGGTGTTAATGACCGCCAATGATAACAGATTAGCTAAATGACCTGTACTTTTCTTTTGAAACTCATGTTATGAGACTAAGGAGTTGAAATTCCTATCAGATTCTATGAGTGGCATATAATGAGAGTTGAGTTTACCTTCTCAGGTTCTGGATGACTTCCGGAAACAGGATATACTTTTCAACTGCAGGAGCTTGAAGGAGAAGCTCCACCAAGGCAGGGATCAGCTTTTCTGCAAACATATTACTCTTGATTCTTGTGGCTGGAATTGTTTTTGTCAGACGAAGCATCAGCTTTCTGTACTGATACTTCAGTGCCTGGGGTGAAAGGTAAATGAATATCAGAATCATTATTTATTACGATAATATTAAGTACTTACTTGGAAGGTGACCTATGTTGCTTGGAAGACGATGCAAAAATTCTCTTACCAGGATTAGCCACATTGATGAAAGGTGCTTAGGAGGACCCAAAGAGGGTAAGATCTCCAAAACATAACGTAGTACTGGGGGGACATGCCCCTTCAAATCATCAATGGAATAAGCATCAGATGGACACACGCAGCCAAGTTTTAAAACTGAACATCTGAGAGCAAGGAGGTAAAGGATATATGATGGGTGGAAAGACTTACATATTCAGTTTCAAAATTTTCGCTAGTTATGATGGCTTGTTTTATAGCTAAATCTACAATTCTCAACAACTGCATGTACATTTTATCATCGAACATATTCAGTGATTGCATGTATAATTCACCTGTCAACATTGGACGAGAAAGAAAAAGGAAAGAATAAGATCCAAATGTTAGAAAAGTTTCGCCAAACAAAGAAAAACAGCTTTGTTTCAGACGTTTCTATTTATTGAAATAGCTCAAAAGTAAACAGGAAAGACTACAAAATAATGCAGACATTCATAAAAAATTGAATTACCAAAACCATTCAGAATCTCTTGTTTCACCTTGGTAGCTGTGTCACCTGTGTAACTTGATGACTTCTGGAAAACGAGTTCATACACGTCCATTACCGAATTAAGATATCGGAGTTGCAACTTTCCCTAATCAATAAAACTGTCAAGTTAAAAGTGAAACATAGATATGAAAGAATTTATAGTAGCATGTAAATTGTTCAAATAGATGGGCTATTACCTTGACACAGTGGGACACAACAGCTGTCTGCAGACAGTTTATAGCTGCAATTGATACTTCTTTACTCCCATTGAAAATGCTATTCCTAACAAAAGCAAGCAAAGATTCCCATCCTAGAGAAGTCGTAAGTTCCACAGTGTTTCAGTAACTCCTAAACAAGCACCACAGTAGAGGAAAATCATAATTTTACTCACCTGACCAGAAATTAGGTAAGCTTTCAAGAAGAGGAAAGTAGGATCGGAAAAGGCGGGCTATTCCTCCAAGGACAAGAACAAATGTCTCATCCCACTGTTTCTGGGCTGTATTGCGACTGCACGTAAGAAAATGAATGACTGGTAAGTAAATCTTTTGAAATAAATGAGTTATTTGGGTATCAACGACTATCAGAATGAGATAAAAGCAGAAGGTATCTAAACCTAGAGAATTTACCTATGATGTATAAGCATGTGCACTGCTTTCCCTCCTCGAGTACCGATTTCTTTCCCTTGCCATTCGTCTTTTGATGATGTTGCAGCCTACAAAAGAAGGTTCAACTATCACAAGAGTCCTAAAATGAATGAAATTAATCACTTTTCTCACCTTGTGAGAGGCACTATCCAACATCGGGAAGATATAGTTCCACAGACAATCCTCCCACATGCTTTTTGAAAGTTTGTTTCCATGACTTCCCAGAATCTGAAAAAATGTCCTGACAGCTGAATTCCTGACCTGGAAATGTTAATAGCAACGAAAATTTAAGATCGACGAGGCACCAGTTGACCAGGTAAATAAACCTTAAATAGACACTGGTAGTATATGACAGAATACCTCTGGTCGCTCGTCACCCACGAGTTTTTGAATTAACGAAAATACTAAAAACAGCAATTTCTCATGATTGCCCACTTGTATTTGAGCTTGAAAATCTGGCTTGTTCAAATTGCTAATCATATGCTCTTCCTCGTCTTCACCATTTGTTTGATTTGGAGTGGAATCAGCATCATTGAATCCTGCAGGAACAACACATCTTACTGAATATTATATTGAGCTTCTCTTGAGGTGATAGTTGTATACTAGGATTTGACAGTTAGTACCGGATCCATTGTCCACTAGAGACCCATGGTGGAGCCCCTTTGCTAGGAAATCAGTCAATGTCCACAACAGGCCAATGGCTGTCAAACTTATATTCAAATCTGTCTTCTGGGCACTGTAAGCTCCAGTAACGTCTATGCACCTGAAATATTGACATCTTTAACTACCATCCCTAAGAGCTTGCAAGATGAAAGCAATGTGTCAAGAACCAGGAATTTCAGTAAAAGCTAACCCCAAACAAACTACAGAGCACATCAATTTGAAAAGGATCTGATCTACGGCCATATAAGTAGTTCTCGCCAATGAAATCTCAACAAGAAGAAAATAACAAGAGCAATCCCAGGGCCTATATTATAAAAGAATGTTGAGGTTTACCTGAGAATTTAAAGAAGAGAGAATGTTAACATCAGCGTACTGCCTAGAAGGCTCTCTGGTCAGCTTTGGGACTACAGTTGCAACCTCCTACAAGTAAAAGATAATGTTATAATGCCCTAGAAAATCTGTAAGAACATTCACATTTTACACAGTTAAACAAAAGAATCTTGCACAGAGGTCTTGCCAAATTTACCTGGGTGGTTGCATGAGGAGAATGAATAGCTCGATCTAGGGCTGCCAGAGTTTCAAGAACCTGTATTTGTTTAGGATTTTCCGTTATCATGAAAACTTTATCTGAACATACTTGAAGCAAAACACTCACCAAAACCCAAGATGGGCCCAAAACGTTATGCAACCTATGAGCGACGTTGAAGAGTGTTCTCAAGGCCTGAAAAAGAATCAGAAGGTCTTAGGTCAGGCACCCACATTTAACAAAAAAATTTGAAATTGACAAGTTGTAAAGAAGATCTATTTTTGCAAGATGTGCATGTACAAAAGAATGGACATTGAATAAAGAATATCAAACTAAATACCTGAACATTCTTCGGTGTCAGGACAATGACATCCTTCTGATCAACTTGTACTTCAGAACGTTTGAACACAGGAGACTGTACAACGCTGCTGAAATCACAAATTAATACCAAAATGTTAAACGGTTTGGGTTGATTACACTGCTTTGACATGACATCGACAGTAATATTTTCAAGGTACCTTTTCCTCTCCGCATCAGCTGGCAAAGCAATAGTAAATTTACAAAAAGCGATGCAAGAAAAGAGTTCAAGGGTTCTACAGCATGAAGAATACCACATGCCTGTAGATAATTTTAAGGATACCCATCAATTCTTGTGGATAGGTAAACAATATAAGGTTAATTTGCAATGTAAAAATTGCAACGTAGGGACACATTTATTCTGCACATCGCCAATTAGCAACCACATCACATGTGGACACTCTGAACACAGTTTGCATTTACCTGAGTAAATGCTTGATATCCTTTCAGTATCTCCAATACGATTGCCTCTCCTTGTGACCTTCAACAAAGATTAAATTAACAAAAGTCCTGAGTGTTCATTACTTACAATCAATGTGTAGTCAGGAAACTATCGATTAAATTAACAAAAGTCCTGAGTGTTCATTACTTACAATCAATGTGTAGTCAGGAAACTATCATACCTTGATAAAATAAGGGACAACGCGTCAAGTATAGTCAACCACAATGAATCATTGCTAAAAGAGATGTGAGGTTTTTCCAGTATAATCAGATGAAGGATGATGCACGTATCTGGGAGATTCAAGCTGGTGTTTAAGAAAAGAAAGTATGGTAAACAAGTGGCAAGCAGGCAAAGAGTAGAAAGATAGTTATGTTAGCAGACACTGATATGGCATAGAGGAGGACTCTGCATCAATTACCTCCCCAACATCTACTGCTTCATCTGTTAATGTGGCGACTGTAAAAACAACTCTAAGCAAGCCTTCAATTGCTAAAGTTATGGCATGAGCTTCACTTGCAACAAGAACAGACGCACTGGAAGCATCATTATCAAGAATCCATTCAATTCCTACGGCATTGGAGAAAATATTTAACGACATCTTTGGCTACAATGAAGTAATTATATACCGAATTATGAGGTCTATAGAGGTAATAAATAATCATCATAACAACAACATTATTGATTACCTTTAGCTTTGCTACTAAACATCCCTGCGACAGCTGCTAGACTTTCCTCACTTGTCTCCTGAAACTAATGTCAAGAAACCAACTTGTAAATTAAGCCAGGTTCCAAGTTTTCATTTCACTCTTTGTAGAGATGTCAACTCTTAAGCTAGATAAGCCATTTTATAAATACTGATATGTTCTTCCAAAAAGTCCTTTTATAAAAATTTAGTAAAACTCATTGAACATCTGAAACAAACTGGTAAACATATCAAAAAACATTAGGGGCACAGCCATACAAACCCACCTTTATGCTAGAAACAACACGAGCAAGCGCTTTGACCATGCTCTCCACAACATCCGTGTTTTTGGGGTGCCTTGAAAGACAAAGTACTATTAGACACAGAAGGAACATGATTAGGAAAGATGAACAGAGAACTTTTGTAGCAAACTCATTAGCCATAGCATTACAATCTTTATCAAAATTTCATAGTAAAAGTGGGTAAAATCACAAGAAAAACTCTCAAGATTTAGAAACCTATTCAAATGCATAGTATGAAAAAAAGAACAAGTCAGAAAGATTAGTTTCTGGAACTTGCAAGTTGTAACATTGGGTGCATCACAAGGACGAAAATAAAAGTCAGTAGCCTTACATATCAAAAATCTGGAAAAGAATCCGCAACGTTCTTGCCTCAACACTGAACCCCTATTTCATGATGTAACAAGAGATCTAAGAAATGTTGAAAGGAACTTGAGCACACTCTTATACTGTCATTCGTACACATTCTAGTCGTAATAATGAATGTAATCATTACCCGCAGAATCTCGAGAACAAGAATTCGATGCCACAATGGCAAATCTAAAAATGTAGCTTTCACGAGCATATTTAGGAACACCTGGAGAAACATAAATAGAATGGACACTCATCATTAATAGTAAACAGGAAAACATGTTTACGTGTTTGTTCCTTGGCGGTCAATAGCACAAAATCTTTCAGGAAACAAGTAAAGTTGTGCATACTATACCTCGCATTCTGTAATGAGAGACGAACTATACAGCCGAATAATATGCGCAACTAACCGCAGCACCAATGGCGAAAGTAAGGTTCAACCATTTCTCCCTCGAGCTGAGAAGTAACAAACTTAAGTCTATGATTAAATGCAATTAGATATGCTTTAATGCTAAGCCAAACTTTACTTCAGATTACGTGGAAGCATAAAAAATACAAAAAGGCAGTGAGGCATGAATTTACCTCTGAACTGGTTCGAAGTGATGTCATCAAAAGGGAACATATTTGGTAACGCAAAAGCTGATGAATGAATAAGTAACATTAATAGTTAGATCGTATATAAGAAAGAAGGATGAAAAACAAGTGCCCATTTGCAGAAGGCCTAGAATTACCTTTTCGTAGGGAATTAGCATCTTAAAAACTGGTATATAGTTCGACAAAACAAACCTGCAAAGTAAAATTGAGAATTCATGCATTTAAACATGATCCTCAGTCCATATCAACATGTGTACCAACATTATAAAAAAAGGTTGCCAACATACTCTATCAGTTAGAGAGAAAAGGTTCTTGGAAGAGAAGTAACATGCAACCAAGCTGCCTGTAAAGCACGGTTTTAAGTTATAACTATTGACTCAACGAAATCCCTTTAGTACACTTAGCTGAAAACAAGATACCAAACCAGAAAACTAACACATACAGATCCACCTGCAGCTGAGGCTGTCAGGTCCTCAAGCAACTGCAGACCAAGTTCACCGGTTTCACTTAGAGTATCTCTCATAATCGATGTACCACAGGTAACATCCTTCTCCAAGGGCCTGCTTTTGTATTTCTATTAGTCTATCAAATAACTGTAACACCAAATGCCAAAGATTCCAATTGAATAAAGAAAGAGTTTTAATGGAGAACCAATGTTTTCAATTTTTTCAGGAAAGCACAAATCAATCAAGATATAATGACTTGATCCCCAATTCATATTATACAAAATCACAATATATAACTATAATATACACAATAACGATAGTGTAAAAAAAATCAGATAAAACAGTAAGTCAGGCAGAACTTTCAGGATTGGCGTACTCTGAATTATTGATATTTTGACACAAATCTCCAGTAACTGAGCCATACCTTGCTGTTTGACTGCTAGAACCAAATTTAGACATAGGAAGGGACTCAGCCGAAACCACTTTATCAAAAATCAATGCAACTGCTTGCCTGAAAGTAGCTGCAGCAGTACTAGGATACCAGAAAAACAAAACCATGGATTTTAGTTTATTCAAAGAAAAAGAAAAAACCACCAGAGGAGAAATGAGGTAGGTTTGTATATAGTAACTTACTTGTAAACACTAGGAGATCGGCGGCAGGATATCTCCTCAGCGCCTCGGCGGAAAGAGCACGAAGATCCGCCTCCAAGGCGGCCTCCAGAGCCATATTCGTTACTTGAACCTTTACGGAGCGCAACTCAGATTCTGGGGTTTTCCCACAACGTCGATGTTACCAGCAAAATAACTTGAATCCAGAAGTCAGATTGGAAAAGTAGCCCCGATAACGCGACGAAGTGGGAACGAAGTAAGAAATGGAGATCAAATATCAGAAATTGAGAAGAAATTGGGATCTTTGAAGATAGCGGAAAAAAAAGAAGGAAGTACTCAGATTCTGCTGTCACGCGCATGTCACGTGTCTTAATAATTACTGAAAAATGGGGATGAGTGGCTTAGAAATTTATATGTAGTTCGGCAAGAGTTAAGGGATATCTTTCGCTAATTAGGGTTTTGTGAAGATGGCAGAGGCCAAAGTAGATAGGATTAGCGAGTTGCCGGAAGACTTATTGGTGATGATATTGAGTCTTGTCCCCGCAAGAGATGCAGTGGCCACCATGTTTCTGTCCAAAAGATGGCTCTTTGTTTGGACAATGGTACGTACACTAAAGTATGAGGACGAAGACGAGGAGGAGAAGGATGAAAAGGACTACGAGGAGGAGGACGATGAAAAGGACGAAAGCAAGAAGAAGAGTGTATGGAGGCTTCTTAACAAATCATTGGAAAGGCACAAGTCACATGTAATAGACTACTTGGCTATAGAACTCGGTCCGCAGTGTCCTACTAATGCGGATATTCCAAAGTTAGTTGATAACGTTTCTAATCGCCACCTGATTCATTTTTCTTTTAATCTTCAATGTTCCACAAATCCAATCAGATTGCCCATTAGCCTCTACACCTGCAGAACGCTATATAAACTTAAGCTTTCTAACAAGATTCTAGTGGATTTTCCATCTGCTTGTTGCCTTCCAACACTCGTAATTCTTCAAATGTTCTGTGTGGTGTATAAAGACGAGGCTTCTCTCGTTAGCTTCTTATCTTGCCTTCCAACACTCGTAATTCTTCAAATGTTCTGTGTGGTGTATAAAGACGAGGCTTCTCTCGTTAGCTTCTTATCAAGCTGTCCCGTTCTTAGGGTATTGGGAGTGATACGAAAGAATGATGACAATGTGAGAAACTTTAGTGTGAAATTGCCTTCTTTATGGGGCTTAAGCTATAGTAAGAAGTCCCCAGATGAAGAGAGTGATGTAGTAGTAGAAGATAACGGTAGGTGTTTGGTTATTGATACTCCTTCATTAAAAATGTTGCACATCACTACAGAGGACTTGTTCGATAGAGAATATGCCCAATCTCGAGAATGCTTCTATAGATCTTGGGTGGCCTTTCCCTGGCGTTGATAAGTTCATAAGATCTATTTCATCGCTCTCCTCTCTTTCATTGGGTTTTACCAACGAAGTGGTATGTACGTAGTATTATATGGATTGTTTATATTGAGATTCGATCACACTAACAATTGTATGACTCTAACATTGTTGTTTGTTTGCTTTTTTGGTCACATCAGGTTGAGCATTGTAGCACTATGAAACTACCTCAACTCAAAAAATTAATAATATATCCTGAAGAATCAGATTGGTTCGAACCACTGATGCTTCTACTTCAAAATGCTCCAAAACTCAAAACTCTTACCATTAACTGTGTACATGTCTTTTTATCTTCTCTTCAAGATTCAATTAAAATCTTGCTTAATGGATAGGTTATAATTTGCCTCTCAGGTATATGCCGATGAACTAGAGCATCTCTCATGGAACCAACCTAGTCTTGTTCCCGCATGTTTGTCATCACAACTCGAAATATTCGATTGGATTGAGTACGAGGATAGTACAGAAGCGGATGAATTCTTGACATACGTTTTCAACAACTCTAACTGTTTAAAGACTGCAAAAATCTCCCTTTTTCATCTTCTCTTCTAGCTTTAATTAATAGACTAGCCAAAAACTTGCTTAATGGATAGGTTATGATTTGCTTCCCAGGGATATGCCTATGAACTAGAGAATCTTTCATGGAACCAACCTAGTTATGTTCCGGCATGTTTGTCATCACAACTCGAAATATTTGATTGGATTGAGTACGAGGATAGTATAGAAGCGGATGAATTCTTGACATACGTTTTCAACAACTCCAAGTGTTTAAAGACTGCAAAAATCTATGTGAGACCCACTGCTTTGGAATTTCTTGATGACAAAGACTTGATTGATATCGAACAGGAGTT
>CM071716.1:35339468-35354749 GCA_036630335.1 Physaria fendleri | reverse complement strand
AAGATCTGCTCACCAAGAGGTTGTTTTAAATTTCTTGTGTTTTGAACACATGCATTTACGCTTTCTCGTAGCCTATTCATATGCAAATTTTAGATCATTAAACCAAATGCAGCTCCTTCTGTCACTTCTTAGACATGGATGATGTAATTTGAACTCTTGAATTAGTCGTTTTGGATACTCTGTTATCAATTTTGTGGTATTCTTGAGCTATAGATGTTCACTTTGTTATGCAGACTAACAATAATCTGTATCTCTTTATAGATGGAGTTGATTGCAAAGATACATAATCCATTCATTGTGGAATATAAAGATTCTTGGGTTGAAAAGGTAATCATCTATACATATCTTTTCATTTTATCAACAAAGTCTCTGAAAGTATAACCAGCTCTATTTCTGATGGATATGTGGTATCAGGGGTGCTATGTATGCATTATCATAGGCTATTGCAAAGGAGGAGACATGTAAGCTTATTCCTTCTCTGCAGTTTTTGCTTGTTTGACTAGAGAAGCGGCTGTCTGACACACTAACTGAGTTATCCGTTTTTCCGTGTCTTATGCATCACAGGGCGGAAGCAATAAAGAAAACCAATGGCGTACACTTCTCTGAAGCGGTTTGTGCTGTACATGTTTGATATATTCTGGTCCTGGCCATTGATACTGAAAATTCTGAATCTCACCATTTTTTGTGTTATCAGAAACTGTGTAAATGGCTTGTTCAGCTCTTAATGGCTCTTGAATACTTGCATGCCAATCACATTCTCCATCGTGATGTCAAGGTTGGTTATGATTTGTCTTAGGAGACCAACAAAATTTCTGGAAAGTTCTTCATATTGATAAGGAACTAACTGATTTCTATATACCCAGTGTTCAAACATATTCTTGACTAAGGATCAAGATATACGCCTAGGTGAGATGCTAAATAAATTTGTTACATTATCTCATTTTCCTAGTCAGACTAACATTACACCAACTACAATGTGACACTTCGGTTTTATTTTCCTAGTCAGACTAACATTACACCAACTACAATGTGACACTTCGGTTTTATTATCCCTGCAGGCGATTTTGGACTTGCCAAGGTCTTAACATCAGATGACCTTGCGTCTTCGGTAAGTACAAGTTTCTTCAATATTTCACATATGGATTTGATCTGAACCCAGGTTTGATTGTTACTCTTTTCGAAAAATCAGGTGGTTGGAACACCAAGCTATATGTGCCCTGAGCTACTAGCTGATATACCCTATGGGTCCAAGTCTGATATTTGGTCGCTTGGCAAGTTTCTCATCCATTGCGAAGATTCTTAACCTCTAGCTCCAGATAACAAAAGAATGTATTAATCTAAATCTGTATCTTCTTTTCATCAGGATGTTGTCTGTATGAGATGACAGCTATGAAACCTGCATTCAAAGCTTTTGTAAGCTCCAAACCTAGATTTATTTTCCTCTGGGTTATGTTCATAAGAATTTTATAATGGTTTATGGCGTCTCAAATGGTTGCAGGACATGCAAGGACTAATAAACAGGATTAACAGATCAATTGTTCCTCCAATTGTTCCTCCACTTCCGGCCCAATATTCTGCTGCCTTGTAAGTCTATAGGATCTTATTTAGCTAAATATGAGATCTATTAGAATTTACTGATTTCATGTGGTGCTTTCTTCAGCCGAAGTCTGGTTAGGAGTATGCTCCGGAAAAATCCAGAACTTAGACCAAGCGTACGTCATATGATTATGTTCTTTGGTATATGGTCATAACCTGAAACTGAACAGACTTAACTAGCAAATTTTCATCTCTCTTATTCTGTGTAGGCTGCTGAGCTTCTCAGACAACCACTGCTTCAGCCCTATATCCAGGAGATTCAGCTGAAGGTAAATGATCCAGGAGGTAATGTGCTTCCTGCGCAATGGCCAGAATCTGAATCCGCCAGAAGAAACAGCTTTTCCAAGCAGAGAAAGCGTCCTCCTGGCAAAAGTCATAGCTTTGGTCCAAGCAGGTTTAGGGGTAACCAGGAAGATTCTGACTCTTCCATAAAAAAACCTGTACCTGCCAATCTGAACCGTGAAAGGCAAGCAGATTTGTCTACAGATGAAAGCGGCGATGGAACTGTTATTCCTAGAACTTCAGAAGCTTCTAAGAGTTCTAGGTATGTTCCAGTGAGAGCTTCGGCCTCACCTCTGAGATCAAGACAGCCTAGGAGTGCTTCGGCCTCACCTCTGAGATCAAGACAGCCTAGGAGTGACCGTGGTCAAGTAAGTGACCCATCCAAAATACTCTTCTTTTCTAGTTCTATTGATTGTATATCTCCATAAAGAACGGTTGTTTCTATAATGTTACAGCTTCCTGTTGCATCACCACGTACAAACCGGAAACCAGTGGCTTTGATTCGTAGAGCCTCCATGCCTATCTCAAGAAAACCTGCAAAAGAAATCAATGGCTCTCCATACAACTCGAAAACCAGCTTTCTCCACCAGATAAATTCTCCTGATGTGTCAATGAATGCACCAAATATCGACAAGATTGAGTTCCCCCTAGCATCATATGAAGAAGAGCCTTTTATCCCTGTTGCTCATGGGAAGACGAAAAAGAAAGCATCATCTAGAGGCTCCTACAGTCCACCTCCAGAGCCACCACTAGACTGCACTGTCACAAAAGACAAATTTACACTTGAACCAGGCCAATACAGAGAAGGAGCACTAATGAAAGCAGTGTATGAAGATCCATATTTTGAAAACAGGAGCGAATCATCTGATCAGAATGCGACTGCTGGAGCGTCAAGCAGGACATCATCTGGTGCAAGGAGACAAAGGTTTGATCCTAGTTCTTATAAACAACGAGCAGAGGCATTAGAAGGATTGCTTGAGTTCAGTGCAAGGTTGCTTCAAGATGAGAGGTATGATGAGCTCAACGTCTTGTTGAGACCCTTTGGTCCAGGGAAAGTCTCACCCAGAGAAACAGCAATTTGGTTGTCCAAGAGCTTCAAGGAAACTACTGCTAATAAGCTGGCAGATTGAGGAAACAGATTGATTTCTAATTCTAACCTGTTGAGATGTGAAAAAATTCCAACTTTTTAACAAGTTTTTTTTCAACCTGATGTCAAGAAAATTGTTTCAAAGTGTGTTCTTTAATGAGTAGGTAACCTTCTGAATTTGATACATTGAAATTCAAGAAAAGACTAAGCTGATTTACTCAAATGGGTCTACTGGGCCATTATGTGTATGTAAAAACATATTTACTAGCCCATTAATAACATTATCAGGCCTATTTAAAGCCCACATTTTTGTATATATTGAAGAAGTGCATTTTCACTAAGAGGAATGTTGGAAAGACACTTGTTTCCAGAACTCAGGGTACCAAAGTAATGTTTCTTTTCTCTCTTTTACAATTGAAGTAGCTGTTGAGATTTGTTATAGAATCAGCTGAGTTCTCGGGATTGATTTCTGTAATAATCGATGGCTTTGCTTTATGGTTAACTGTTACAGTTGTATGTATTACCTCAAAATCTGAGAGTTCAATGTTGTTGTGTATTGCATCAGTATGTAGTGATTGTTGTCTAATTATCATTGTTGTGTGTCTTTCTTAACACCCAGATTGCCTCAGAAGGTTTGAAACACAGAGTGTTTGAGGTTTCTCTTGCTGATCTTCAAGCTGATGAAGATAACGCTTACAGGAAGATTCGTCTCAGAGCTGAAGATGTCCAGGGTAGGAACGTTTTGTGCCAATTCTGGGTAAGGACATTTCAACACCGTTTCTGTATTGTCTCTTCCTTCTGGTTTCTCCTGAACGTTTTGTGCCAATTCTGGGTAAGGACATTTCAACACCGTTTCTGTATTGTCTCTTCCTTCTGGTTTCTCCTCCAAAAATCTTGATTTGTTGTTGTTTTCATTTGTTAGGGCATGGACTTCACAACCGACAAACTTAGGTCATTGGTTAAAACTCATGTCGATGTTAAAACGACCGATAACTACACTCTGAGGTTATTCTGCATTGGCTTCACTAAGAGACGTCCTAACCAGGTCAAGCGAACTTGCTATGCCCAATCCAGCCAAATCCGTCAGGTATTTATTCACAATTATTGAGAATTCTGTCTTTCTTCGGTTACCTGTAAAGTTAGGTTGCGATCTCTTTTAAGTGAATTCACTGTCTTTTTTTTTTGGGTGCATTCCTCAGATCCGCAGGAAGATGAGGGATATAATGATTAAAGAAGCTTCATCTTGTGACCTTAAGGACCTTGTTGCCAAGTTTATTCCTGAAGCTATTGGCAAGGAGATTGAGAAAGCAACTCAGAACATCTACCCACTCCAGAATGTTTTTATCCGCAAAGTCAAAATCCTCAAAGCTCCCAAATTCGACCTTGGAAAGCTCATGGATGTGAGTGAAGAAGATGAATACTAACACACTCTTCGTCTGATGTTTAAGATTAATAATCCAAGATATTATATATAAATGGAATGCTTATGTGTTTTAAATGGTGTAGGTTCACGGTGATTACTCAGCAGAAGATGTTGGTGTGAAAGTAGACAGGCCAGCTGAGGAGACAGTGGTCGAGGAAGAAATCATCGGAGCTTAAGATAAGTTTTTGAGAAAATGTTGAGATTGAGAGTTGCTCTTGAGCTTAAGATAAGTTTTTGAGAAAATGTTGAGATTGAGAGTTGCTCTTTGAGTATGCTTTAGCTTTTTAATGTTGTGTCGTTTTACTCTCTTTTGGTACGTTAGTTTTATGAATGATGAAAACCAAACTACAATTATATACCTGATTTTTCGATCATACTTACATTTGTATAATTTAATATTTTTTGTTAGATTTTATATTAACATAATTGGAATGTTATCTAAAAATGTCTAGTGATGATTATATTCAAACTAAAGTTCAGAGTTTGGTTATATCAATTTATGCTCAAGTAGAATTTTATTGGACAATTTTGACAAATCGAGTAGGATTCGAGTACATAACTTCTGACTCGTGACTTGTGATTTGTGACTTTTGCTTTGTCCTTAAAGCATTATCACTATCTAGCAGCAGTAAGCATTTCGATAATTATCATATTTTAGAAAATTTACATTTTATAATATTCAGAAAATCTAAATTTCCTTCAATTAAGGTAATCAAATATAACTTCCAAATATTTATCTGTTAACGATTTTTGAAAATCTGATTTTTTTAAATTTTTTTTTAGAAAGTTTACATTACCTAATATTTAAGAAATCTAAATTTAGGAAATTTAACATAAATTATATTTCCTAAAAATCATATGAAAGTTAACCATTTACATAATATAAATATAATGCCTTGCCTTAAAGTAAGATTCAAATTCTTCACGCGCTGCAAACCCTAAGGCTCTCTCTCAAGCTAACACTTGCTGCTCAAGTTTCTTCTTCAAATCGATTCCTCGACATCTACAGAGAGAGAATCTTCGATCTCAGTGTTGAAATCATGGCGACTGTTGATATTGAAGCCCGAGGGATTGAGAGGTAACTTTGTCTATTAGATCTCTGTTTCTTCAGATCTTCTCCTTCATCTTTGTAGAATATTCGTAGCAAATTTGATTAGTTGATTCTTTTATATGGTGTTTTAGTGATGATGAAGCTGTTTACCACGATGACCAGTTAGAATTAGACCCTAGATTTGGTAACATTATCGTGGTTGATCACCTCCCTGTTGTTCCCAAGGAGGAGTTTGAGAAACTAGAAGGTGCTGTAACGAAATTTTACAAACAGAATCTAGAAGGTGTTAGTAACCTGTGGATGCCTCTTGATCCTGATACCAAGATGACATTAGGCTACTGTTTTGTTGAGTTTAATACACCTCAGGAAGCTCAAGACGCCAAGGAAAAGACTCATGGATACAAGTTGAACAAGTCCCACACTTTTGCTGTAAACTTGTTTGACGATTTTGACAGGTTGATGAATGTTACAAGTTGAACAAGTCCCACACTTTTGCTGTAAACTTGTTTGACGATTTTGACAGGTTGATGAATGTGAGAGAGGAGTGGGAGCCTCCTCAGGCCAGGGCATATGTCCCTGGAGAAAATTTACAAAAGTGGCTTACTGACGAAAAAGCCCGAGATCAGTTAGTCATTCGTTATGGCCTTGATACTGAAGTTTTATGGAATGATACTAGTAAGAGTAAGCCTGAATCCGTTCACAAGTGTCCTGTAAGTTACTTTCATCTCGCCCTGTGTCTTTTGTTTGACTGGTTAGAGCCATGTTAGTTAATGGTGTTATCATATGCAGTATTGGACAGAGAGTTATGTGCAGTGGTCTCCGCTAGGTACATACATTGTGACACTTGATAAACAGGGTCCAACTGTTTGGGGTGGTGCTACTACTTTCAACCCTCTTATGGATTATCAGCATAACATGGTTTGACTTTACATTTGTTTGATACATAGTCTTGAGTTTTTCTTCTATTGTCCTAAAGTTTGACCTTTTTTGTTGAAGGTAAAATTTGTTGATTTCTCGCCAGGTGAGAAATACCTCGTAACTTTCACTAGCCAAGAACCAAACAACAGAGAGTTATGTGCAGTGGTCTCCGCTAGGTACATACATTGTGACACTTGATAAACAGGGTCCAACTGTTTGGGGTGGTGCTACTACTTTCAACCCTCTTATGGATTATCAGCATAACATGGTTTGACTTTACATTTGTTTGATACATAGTCTTGAGTTTTTCTTCTATTGTCCTAAAGTTTGACCTTTTTTGTTGAAGGTAAAATTTGTTGATTTCTCGCCAGGTGAGAAATACCTCGTAACTTTCACTAGCCAAGAACCAAACAACCCAGGGGATGCAAGTGTGAGTGCATCTTTTCTTTCCATATTTTTATTTGAATTTCATTTTCTGATTTCTGTCCTCAACTTTCAGAAAGTAGAGATTAAGGTCTTTGATGTGAGAACCGGGAGGGTAATGAGAGATTTTCAGGGTAGTGCTGATGAGTTTTCAATCGGAGGACCTGGTGCCTCTTGGCCTGTTTTCAAGTGGGCTGGTGGCAAAGATGATAAATACTTTGCCAAGCTCAGCAAAAACACTGTCTCTGTCTATGAGACTGAAACTTTCAGTTTAATAGACAAAAAGTCCATGAAGGTTGATAATGTTGTGGACATCTGTTGGTCTCCTACGGATTCCATCCTTTCATTGTTTGTTCCTGAACAAGGCGGTGGGAACCAACCTGCAAAGGTGGTTCTTGTCCAAATCCCTAGCAAGGTGGAGCTAAGGCAGAAGAATCTCTTCAATGTGAGTGACTTCAAGATGTACTGGCAGAGTAGTGGAGAGTATCTCGCTGTCAAGGTTGATCGATACACAAAAACAAAGAAGAGTACATACTCTGGATTTCTGAAGAAGTACAGCAAGAAGTATGAGGCAGAGGATCAAGAAGTGTCGTTGTTGTTGAGTGAACAAGACAGAGAAAAGAGGAAGGTATTGAAGGAAGAATGGGAGGAATGGATGATGAAGTGGAAGTCTCTGCACGAAGAAGAGAAAATGGCAAGGCAAAATCTGAGGGGCGGTGAAATCAGTGATGAGGAAGAACATAAAGAATTGGATTAACACAAATGAAATTAAACAGACAACCATATCAGACATTATTAATTTATTATTATTATTTTTTTTGATTCAATTCAGATTACAATATTGTATTTTTCTGATTCAATGAGTTTTGAGAAAGCTTAACAGCCGCTAGTTTTGAAGCTTCATGAGAAGCCCTATTGCATAACAGGTGCTTGTTTTGAAGCTTCATGATGCAATGAGTAGTGTAGATAAGTCTACACCTACGACTAAAAGTTGAATATCCCCAAACTTGGTTAACAAAAACAAAAGACCCAAAAAAGATGCAATGAGTAGTGTAGATAAGTCTACACCTACGACTAAAAGTTGAATATCCCCAAACTTGGTTAACAAAAACAAAAGACCCAAAAAAATGGTTTGAACCGGTTTCCGGTAAGGTACGTTGGTGGTGGGGTCCATGTGGCATGGTCTAGGAGACTGATGTTACTGTATTGTCATGACATTAGTATTACAGAACCAGACAGAAAGACAAACATGTGATGATTCCACAAAGACCCAAAAGAAATTTTGTTATAGCAATAGGAAGCCATTATAAAGGACACATCTATGTGTTCCCTTTCACATTACCCTTTTCAAGATTCCCACAGACAAAAAGAGCCAAAAAGAGAGCAAAAGATCAAGCAAACGGCAAGATGTTTCAGACATTCTTTATAAAACTGTATGTAGTTTAGTTTCAGGTCCCCACCCACAAACGGCAAGATGTTTCAGACATTCTTTATAAAACTGTATGTAGTTTAGTTTCAGGTCCCCACCCACAGAAGTCATTGAGATATCCAAATCTAAAAGTTTGAAATTGATGTATAAAGTAAGTTTGGCTTGTTCTTAAAGATCTTTCTCTGACTTGACAATCCAATATAGCTTTTGATGTTCTTTCAAGCAAGAGTGCAAAGTTGTACACTTTTTTGGTTTATATAGAATCATAGTAAAACTATGATAACTCTCAATTCACGGGTTGAATTACAAGAAAGCTTCAGTGAGAAGCTTGCTAAACTATATTTGGACAAACCAAACATTATTCGGACATCTTAGCTAAAGAACAAGAACAACTTCGAAGAATTTTGTCTGAACAGAGAAAAAGATGATGTTGTTTTAATCTTGAAACTATCCATTCTAGTGAAGGAGAGAAGAATTTTGTCTGAACAGAGAAAAAGATGATGTTGTTTTAATCTTGAAACTATCCATTCTAGTGAAGGAGACATTATACAACTGGATAACAAAGCAGAGTATTTGGATAAATTGACAAGAATTAACAGTTTTTTTGTTTAACCTTTAGTTAGAACTCAAGAGAAAGAAAAGAACTCTCAAAACTCTTCTTCTCTAGTCACTCTTCCAGGCGTATAGGATCAATGAAAACCCAAAACTTTGAGATTTTGAGCTCGAAGGGACTTGTGTTAATGACCAAGGATCACTGAGACTAGTGTCACATTGGATCACAAGATCATGGGTTTTATCATCACTTGAAAACTGAGCTTTTGTTGCAAAAGTTCTCTTGCCAAAAACATGCTCTTTCTTGGCAATGAACACAGCACCTAGAGACGAAGAAGGTGAAGCATTCGTCTTTTTAAAAGCATCTTTCTTCATATCACCAAGAAGAAGAGCCATCTCTTTATCCACAACAACACCTACATAGAACCCTCCTAAAGGTTCAGGACTAGATCCAAATTTAGCAGACGAGAGATCCCATAAAACATCCACAACAACACCTACATAGAACCCTCCTAAAGGTTCAGGACTAGATCCAAATTTAGCAGACGAGAGATCCCATAAAACAGTGATATTACAGGAATACGCCTCTAGATTCTTGGACCCTTTACGTTTAGTGAAGAGCCACGGCTTAATCTCGACTTTACAGAGACTTTGGTTGCAAGAATCATCAACTGCAACGGTTACACATTGACCCATCAGATTCTTAGTCCATGTGACTGTGATCAAACAAGTCCTACCTCGGATACGGCAATGGTAGACACAAATAACCAAATTTTGAGCATTTTTTCCAGCGTTTGAGGAAGATGAAGAATCCGCAATCTGAACACCATTTTCACCAGAACAAGAAGGAAAATCCCTCATTTCTTACACCAGAATTTACAACTCCACACCTCTTTCCGGAATTTCAACGAACACCTTGTGAACAGACTGCAAAATCAAAATACTCAAACTTTAAACTTCAGACTATTAGCGAAATTTCGTTTGTTTAGAATTTGACCTGAAAGTGATGACTTTCATCAAAAGAAAGAGAACCCCGATCTCAAAAAAGCATTGAAAGAATTTGACCTGAAAGTGATGACTTTCATCAAAAGAAAGAGAACCCCGATCTCAAAAAAGCATTGAATTTTGGAAAAGAATGTGAATAGATTTGATCTGGGTATTCTCAAATGCCTGAGACTCCGGGAAGGAGGGAGGGAGAGAGAGAAAATACAGAAGCCAATTCGCCAAAATAGAGGAGAATGTGTTGCCTATTGTAGTCAATCATACGCAAACAGAACAAAGTGCAGACTTTTTTTTTTACTTTTTTTCACTGTCTTCGGTTATTTTTGTACACTACCAAATACTACGAATTAATTCCGCTGAAAATGACTGCGAGAGTAAATTTCGGACAAAACTTCTCTCGCTTTTTTTTTGTCAGAAACTTTTTGTATGAATGTATTACTTTATCGATCTCAAATTTTTAATCCAACAAAAAAATTGGTTCGAATCTATGATACTGTTGAGACAACATAGTCAGTGTCAGTTTTTCTACTGTGCTTGAATTTAAATTAAAAGGATGTGAAAATTATTATGAAATTTTATCTCTTAAATTTTAAATAGTGAATTATATAATCGATAAAACTAGGGATAAGAATAAAGTTGGGACATATAAAAGGCTGGAAGGGTGGTCTTACACGTGTGTAGTCCATGATTAGTCGGCATGCATTTATTGCCCACAACTTAGCCCATACTTTGTTTTACTCTCTTGGGCTTTCCCTAATTACTTTGATTAGCCTAACAGTTTGTTAAATATTGAGATTTCTTAACAATATTTGAAAATTCACAACTAAAATGTAAGTTTGAGAGATTTGGACTCTCAAAATGATATTTTAAATTTCTGATAAAACTATTTGACACTATAGTCCTATTATTCTACTCTATTTTGCAATGCTACTGGTAGTCTTTAAATAATTAATTATCAACATGGTCTCCATTTGTTTTTCCATATTGAAATTTGGACCATAAACTCTATTGAGCTAGGTCCCAAATTTTTCATTTATTTTTCTCTTGGATCTGATATTTTTAAATTTATTTTCACTTTCGTAATCAATTTTCTTTTTTCTCGACCTTTTTGTTATTTTTATTGGTTTTTTTAAAATAAATAATCCGTCTCCCTACCTACTTTATTTGTATTTGACTGAGTTACGGACAATTTTTTTTGTTAACTGACGGTCATATTCTCAAGAGTAAAAAAAAAAAACTAATTGTAATAATTGTGCAAAATGACCCTGAAATTATACTAGGCAGGGCTATTTGTGATTCCTTCGCAGATTTTGTTCTGTTTCACTGTTGGATTATTGATTTTGCAGAGGGTTGATCATCGGCCGCGATGTTTCTCTGGTTCGCCTGAGAAGAAAGCTCCGGCTGTTCTGAATTGGGCGGTTGGTGGAGTCACTGAATTGCTCCGACTGTTCTCAGTCGGTTCGTCTTCTTCCTCCATCCCTACAAATAAGTAATCTATGAAATCTCTCAATTAGGGTTCCTTAGCTTCCTCTGTTCGTCTTTGGTTTAGTGAAGTTCGGTTGAAATTTACTACAGATCAAAGTATGACGTTATTGCTCGTGATATTGATGATGTGATGGGGATTTTGATATCAGATTATGAAAATGCATATTTTGTCACAGGTATATTACTAATTTACTCTCTGTTCTTCAACTCCTCAATCTGATTCGAATTACAAGGATTATGAAGTGAAAATATTGCTAAAACTCATATCAGATACTAACTTGTTAAACTTTATTGCTTAGGAATCTTCACTTCTGCGATTTACTCAGATGATTAAACTTTATTGCTTAGGAATCTTCACTTCTGCGATTTACTCAGATGATTGCATCTTTGAAGACCCAACTATCAGCTTTCAGGGTGAGGAATCACAGAATCCTCTTCCTGCAGTTTCAGTTGATGCCTAAAGATAGTTTATCTGCTAGAACAAAATGTTGAACATATTTGATCTTGGTGTTCTCTTGTTTATGTGTGTGAAGCTTATAAATTGGTGTGATCAGATCAGTTATCAGATCCTGAATCTTGATGTGAGACTAAATTAGTCTTTTGGCTTTTGCAGGTACAGAGTTGTATGAACGCAACTTGAGATTGCTGGTTCCGTTTCTTGAAGATGCATCCATTGAACTACAAACACAGGTACAGAGTTGTATGAACGCAACTTGAGATTGCTGGTTCCGTTTCTTGAAGATGCATCCATTGAACTACAAACAATCGAGAAGGTATAACCTTTGTAAGTATGCTAGTTCGTCGTGGTTTATGTTCTCAATGTTCTTGTAATCCATTTTAACAGAGTGAGTCGTCCGAAAGAAACTATATATATGCGACGTGGAAACTAAGGTATTCTGATGAAATTTATACTACACATTGAGAAAGTGTTGCTGACCTATCTTTAATTCTTGAATAATCTTCAGGACTTACCTGAAACTTCCATGGAGACCATTGATATCAATCAATGGAAATACAGTGTACGATCTAAATAAAGACTTCAAAGTAAGAAAAGAGTGAAGTTTTGTTCTTTCATTATTTGTCTTTTTCGTGTATTGAAACCAGAAGACTGATCCAAACATTGGTGTCTTTTGTACAAGATTGTGAGGCATGTCGAGAGCTATCCAAACATTGGTGTCTTTTGTACAAGATTGTGAGGCATGTCGAGAGCTGGGATGTATCTGCGCTCAAAGCAATCAGGCAGATATTCAGAGTCAACACTTTCCCATAAAGTCTAAGCACTAAGATTTATACATTTGGCCATGGTCCTGATAGATTCACGATCCTAAACTCTGTAAATCAATGCCACAAGTTATCAATACATTTGATAATTTAAAATTTACTAAACATACATTTGTTGGCTTGTAAAACGTACAAGGTAATATGTAACTCAAATTAAAAAAATCGTAATCGTAATCAACAGTAATTGCAAGAATGTTATCAACCAACACCATTTACTGTAGTATGTGAATATGTATATATAGTTGTGTTTCAATCAACATCATCAATAGTAAGTATTTTTCTATAATTACAGAAAATTATTTACAAAATACAAAATAAAAAGAAGAAAAAAAGAGAATGAAAAGCATTTTGGTATCGTTTGTTATTTTGGTCGTCATCTTCTCTGCTGGTAAATAATACTTACTTTTGTTATTTTTATTTACATGTGTTAAAATATTTTTTTAATTTGATCATTTTAGAAAATATTTATATAAATTATATATTGCAGAGATGAAAATGGGGAATGGATCCAACGTACCAGACGTACCAGAACCGACAGGAAAATGGTGCGGATACGCAGTGAAGATGAAACCATGAACGTACCAGACGTACCAGAACCGACAGGAAAATGGTGCGGATACGCAGTGAAGATGAAACCATGCGTTGACGAAGAATGTGATAAGTATTGTATAAAGGACAATACTCAAGGCTGGCTCATGGCTCACGGCATGTGCACGTCTATTCCAGCCCTCATGGATTGTTACTGTGCCCATCAGTGTCCTCTCTACGTTTTGTTTTATCGGATTCTTCATATGAACGACATCTAATAGAAAAAATGCATTCGTTGTTTTCATCAGGATATGTTTAATTTTATTGGATTTGATGTTCTACGTTAGGCATTCAAAAGTTAAATGTAAATAGAGTATCGTAGGAAAATGCATTCGTTGTTACAATGTTCTCAGTTGATGCAATGGATATTTGATTTTAACTAATCTCTCGTAGCAAGTGTTGTACCTCATATGGTTTTTGTCTTCGTCTTGTATAATTACATACTTCTATTGATTGTTCTGGATTAATTACTAAGATTATGGTGGATTTGTGAATGTAGGTTATTGATGTTCTTCACCCTGGAAGAGCCAATGTTTCGAAGGTATGCTCTATTGCTCCTCACTGTTAATAACTTTGTTACGAGTTCTGTATTATGGACAAGACTTGTGAGAGGTTTTATGCTGAGAATTTGGTTCTAAATTTTTAATTAAAGGCTGAGCTTAAGGAGAAGCTAGCAAGGATGTATGAGGTCAAGGACCCGAATGCAATCTTTGTGTTCAAATTCAGAACCCACTTTGGAGGTGGTAAATCATCCGGATTTGGTTTGATCTATGACACTGTCGAGAGTGCTAAGAAATTCGAACCCAAGTACAGACTTATCAGGGTAAATGCTCTTTCCACTCCTGTTTCATGGAAATTATCTATGACACTACGAGTGAATATTATCTCTATCTCTTTTGCCTAGTATTACCATCAGTACTCCTTTTTGGCATTTATAAGTAGACTAAAATTTATAAGCTATGTATTATGTTTGATACATTTGTCTTCTTTGTCTTAGTATTACCATCAGTACTCCTTTTCTTTATTATACTTAAAATGCTTGTCCTCATTCGATTTGCAGAATGGACTTGACACTAAGGTCGAGAGATCAAGGAAACAAATTAAGGAAAGGAAGAACCGTGCTAAGAAAATCCGAGGTGTTAAGAAGGTAAGACTACTGGTTACGATAACTATATACTCATTTACCAATTGCCATCCTCCTTTTTTGTACCTGAATCCTAAAGAATCTGTTTTCGTGTAATGTTTACAGACAAAGGCCGGTGATCCCAAGAAGAAGTGAGATCCTGAAGACCGTTCTTGGTTCTGCAAAATCACTTTTATGTTATTTGTCTACTGCTAGATCGTTAATTGTTTCTCCAAGACACCCTTCAATGAAATCTCAGATTTTTGGGTTAATTGTTTCTCCAAGACACCCTTCAATGAAATCTCAGATTTTTGGCTTTCTTTTCTCATAATTTTTGTTTTTAATCTATATGGACATAAGTTTAAAGATTTTGTTCAATACAACTTTTTTAAAAATCGTTATCTTCTGTCTCGATCATTTCAAAGCAAGTGTAGATAAAATCAAATGTTCCTAAGATTTAATTTTATTAGCTTTGCAATTTGATTGTTGACTTTGAGAGTTAGTTTGGAGAGAGACGTCAGGACAGCTGAACTAACCCGCAAACAAGGAAGTTGGTGCGTGTAGGAGTGGATGACCACTAGGTCACTAACCACTTTTACCTCGTTGGAAACGTTAAGTATGACAAAGTACCGAAACTACCCATGGTTGGGTCCATGATTCTCATGCCCCTACCTCCCACCCAATCCGAAGCGCGTACCAATCCTCGTGAAGGATGAAGGATTCATCTTGATCTGGTCCCTTGTCCCTTCATCACCATCGGAGCTCAAGGATTCAGATCTCACTCCTGTAGAAATGACATCAGATCATCACGAAGCTGATTTCTCTTTGGAATCACCTGATCTGGAACAAGGAGGTGTAGGAGATGGAGGAGAGATTTCTCTTTGGAATCACCTGATCTGGAACAAGGAGGTGTAGGAGATGGAGGAGAATCTGATTCTGACGAGGATTTGCGTCAAAACGATGATGTTGTTATACCGGAAACGAACGAAGACGAAGATCCTCAAGAAGAAGATCTGAATTCACCATCTACATCATCACTCG
>CM071716.1:35325215-35336337 GCA_036630335.1 Physaria fendleri | reverse complement strand
AAAAATCGATTTTAACTGACAAAACGGGATTTATCTTGGTTTAATTTAAGATTCTAGTGTTGAGCCTTGATTTAGGGTTCAATTACGAGATTTACTAAACCAATTTTGAATCGCTATTTTTTGTTTTAATTTTTTGTTTTAATTTTAAATGGTGGTTTATAAAGGATCGATGAGTAGGGGGTGTTTTATAAAGAAAAAGCTTTTTTAGGGTGATATTTAGAGAGAGGAAAAGTTCGGGTAGGAAAACTGAGAATCAATATAGTAGAGGGGGGAATAATGTGCCAACCCTAAATTTTAAGTTACTAAATTTTCGAAATTAACATTATTATATTTGAAAATTGAAATCAATGTGTCACGATCTCTTATTTTTGGTTCTGCCATTATCATTAGATATATATAATAAGTTTTTTAGAAAACTAAATCATAAAATTAACATAATTGAAATCAACGGTTGGATTAACTTTAAATGACACCTATCGCGATCTCGTTGAGTATCCATTTACAAACCCAACTTTATATAATAAGATTGGAGCCTAAAGGCCATGCTTGATTCATTTGTTGTACCATAAAGTCGACCTTATATCTAACCTGACACAAATACTTAGATACTTGCACAACTCGTTGACTTTTTTCCATCTCGTAAAAATAAGTATTTGTCCCGTTTAAAACAAGTAACACGTCAACTTTAGTCATTACTTGCAAGGTATGGAACAAGTATAAGCCGAATAATTTTTTTTGCTGCTTGTCCCGTTACTCGTGTCGTATCTATTACTCGTTTTTATTACTCGTATAAAAATATTTGTTACTCGTAAAAAATACTCTTCACCCATATAAATATTATTATGTACCTAATATATAGTTGTTATATGTAAAATATATTTGTTTCTTACCCAAAAATATACTCGTTATTCGCAAAAAAATATCCGTTATCCACAAAATATATTTGTAATATATTTGAATAAATTAAAATAAACATAGATAAATAGAACAAGTACTCGTTAATTGTAAATACTTATAAAGAATAAGTATTCGCAAACTTCAAGATTTTTGGCAAGTATTTTTTTCGCGAATACATGTTTCTGACAAGCCAAGTACAAAGTCAAAGCAACTAACAAGACGGGTTAAAATAACAAGTAATCGTCATGTGCACACCCCTACTTATGCAAGGCCGGCCCGTTTATACAAAATTTTAATCATTCGCCTACAGCTTCCAGTTGACAATACTGATGAAAAACATTTCTTTTCGGTTTTATGTTTTTGAATATCATTTGAGTTGACTTTTTTCGTCTATTTGACTTTTTGTTCGTCTATTTGAGTTGACTATATTGAACAATAATTTAATTTATAATTTATAATAAAAACAAATATTAAATTAACAGAGATTAATTATGAAAGTTTTTAACTAAGAAAAAAAGGATATCGTTTGATTCAGAGCATCTCCAAGGGGAACTTTAAATCTTCAAATTTGAAGTTTTTTTTAGAGCATCTCCAAGGGGAACTTTAAATCTTCAAATTTGAAGTTTTTTTTTCTCCAACAACAACTTCAAAACTTCAAAATTTGAAGTTCTCCAAATTCAACTTCATATTTGAAGTTGACTTTAAAATTTGAAGTCTTTATTTTTAGTCCCTATAATTATATATTTATTATAAATAAAGCAATCAAAATATTTTTATACTTGTATAAATAAAGCAATCAAAATATTTTTATACTTGTTTTATAATATTTACGGTTATATAAACACATGTAACATATGCTAATTAAATTGAAGTAACAGATCATATGAATATTAGAGGTCTTCCTTATATTTCAATTTAGTTTTAATAGATTTTTTTTAGTTTTAATATTTTCTTTAATTTATTATATACTTAATTATTTTTAAAATAATATAATAAGTTTGTAACAATAACATTATATTAAAATAAAATTAAAATAAAACAATACAAAATAAAATGATATAAAAAAACACAAAAATAAAATAATATTAAATATTACAATAATACTAAAATTCCGGTAAATCTGATCCTGATCCTCCTAGATCACCAAAATATTGTCCGTAGAAATTTGGTGTGATCGACTGTTCTTGTTGTAGTTGTTGGTTTTGAATTCTTCTTTTTTGTATGATTCTTGCTTGTTCGGATCGAATAAATTCTCGGGTATTACTATCAACGATGGATTTCAAATTGTAACATATGCTAATTAAATTGAAGTAACAGATCATATGAATATTAGAGGTCTTCCTTATATTTCAATTTAGTTTTAATAGATTTTTTTTAGTTTTAATATTTTCTTTAATTTATTATATACTTAATTATTTTTAAAATAATATAATAAGTTTGTAACAATAACATTATATTAAAATAAAATTAAAATAAAACAATACAAAATAAAATGATATAAAAAAACACAAAAATAAAATAATATTAAATATTACAATAATACTAAAATTCCGGTAAATCTGATCCTGATCCTCCTAGATCACCAAAATATTGTCCGTAGAAATTTGGTGTGATCGACTGTTCTTGTTGTAGTTGTTGGTTTTGAATTCTTCTTTTTTGTATGATTCTTGCTTGTTCGGATCGAATAAATTCTCGGGTATTACTATCAACGATGGATTTCAAATAATCTTTAAGTTTGTGATTTATTTTTCAAAGTACACGATTTGAAAATTTTTTGGCTCGTAATCTAAAGATAGAAAAATAAAGAAGCACATTTTGCACTTCAAAATGCATTGATTAACCATATATGGGACCATTATGGAAATATGTTTGTGGAATAATTTATTTTTATATTTAATTTATGTAATTTAATTTTCTAAATTTGAAGTTGGACAAACTTCAAATTTGAAGTTCCCCTTGGAGATGCTCTCACACAGTTGTTCTTGTGTGACAAAATTAAGAGAATTTTAAAAGATAAAAGAAATCGATTTTATTATTATTATTATTTATTTTTATTTTTATTTTTATTTTTATTTTGTTTTATCACGTTGATTTTATTAATCTATCGTTGTGTTTCTTCAAAGAAGAAATTTATATTTGTAAACGACATCACATCATATGGGCCACAGATATACTCAACTAACAAATGAAAAGATACGGCCCAATAAGAGTCCATTAGAGATAAAACGTGAATGAATCACATTTACATAAGTCTGAAGAATAACCAATTCTTTCTTCACACATGCAATTCAATATTTCAAGCTCAATTCACACATTTCTTCACTGTGTTTCAAGACAACTTGTAAAGACTGTCAGACAATTTTGAGTTCAACAGTTCAAGTCATCACATATTAGTATACTGATAGAGTCTCATGTACAAATAAGTTGATATATACAAAGAAAATCTAAATTCACATACAAACATATTAGTATACTGATAGAGTCTCATGTACAAATAAGTTGATATATACAAAGAAAATCTAAATTCACATACAAGATGATATCCATTACCTCCATCAATTCAATACATTACAACACAGACCCCATATGTGGACACACATGTGACACGTGATTATAGTGGTGATATACACATCTATATAAACATCTAAATACACAAACAATTATAAGTATATATATATATATATATATGATCACTACTATGGAGCAGAATGAGAGAAACTATAAGGGGTTGTTTGAAAAGACCAATTTTGAAAAGAGGTAAGATCAAAGTTGTCTGAATCACAATAAACCACAGAAGGGCTTGGGTGGTTATGTATCCCTTCGTAAGTTGTCAATAAGTAATCTGAATTTTTCATATCTCTCTCGATCTTCTTCTTCACCATGCAATCAGGGTTCGAACACTTGTGATAATGCCTGTTTTTAAATGATATACAATGTGCACAAAATAATTCAGTATAACTTTTAAAAAGATTACATAAGATTTGTAATATAACACTTTTTATTATAATATTTAGTGTGGTACAATAATTGTTAGCATAACGACTATTACAATAAAGTTGTTTATGTGTCAAGTTGAAATCAATACACAACAAAGAAGTCAGTTATGATATTTCAAGTGTTATTTGTTTTAAGCTTTTATCACAACTTGTCAGAACGGGACATAGATAGACAAAAAAAGAAAGAAAAAAAAACTTTCGATGACACGTGGTCCAAATAAAATTGTAAGTAACACTAATATATGCCCCTAATATATGTGTATTTGTATTCATTTTGGTTATAGTATATAACATATATATATATATATACATACATGTTGGCTTTTACATACATAAAAACATACACTTGGTACATAAATTTACTTTGGACAAGAAATATCTCTAACACTAACTATAGTTCTATTATACATTACCTACAAATATAAAGTTTGTTTATCAAATATAAGTGATTATAAAAAAAAATATATATATAATTTCTATGTAATAGGTATATTAGGCAAAAACTAATACTAATTTTAAAAAGTGGAATAGTTAACTAAATCATGTTCATTTATGTACAAAAATTTGGTTTCATATTATTTCTTACTAAATCGATGAACAAGTTATATTCTGCGTATAAACTAACCAATTAGCTTAATGCCAAAAGAGTAGTCAAATTCTAAAACTCGACTAGATTAATAATTGTAAGTAACACTAATATATGCCCCTAATATATGTGTATTTGTATTCATTTTGGTTATAGTATATAACATATATATATATATATACATACATGTTGGCTTTTACATACATAAAAACATACACTTGGTACATAAATTTACTTTGGACAAGAAATATCTCTAACACTAACTATAGTTCTATTATACATTACCTACAAATATAAAGTTTGTTTATCAAATATAAGTGATTATAAAAAAAAATATATATATAATTTCTATGTAATAGGTATATTAGGCAAAAACTAATACTAATTTTAAAAAGTGGAATAGTTAACTAAATCATGTTCATTTATGTACAAAAATTTGGTTTCATATTATTTCTTACTAAATCGATGAACAAGTTATATTCTGCGTATAAACTAACCAATTAGCTTAATGCCAAAAGAGTAGTCAAATTCTAAAACTCGACTAGATTAATTGTCTCAAGTTATCCATTTGATACTTAACTATTATAGCTATAAAAAAAAAACTGCACGTATATTAATTAACATTACAACATGAGTCTAGAAAATTCGGTCAATAAATTCATTTCAGCATCCACTATATGATGTGAACGTTGTCATAAAAACATCTAATTCGGCCACTCTGTGTCGGTTTTGTCCACGACATATCACCTTTTTGTTCTTCTTTTTTTTAAGTGATAATCAAATAAAACTATTGTAAGTCCAATGGCCACTCTGTGTCGGGGTTTGTCCACGACATATCACCGTTTTGTTCTTTTTTTTTTAAGTGATAATCAAATAAAACTATTGTAAGTCCAATCCGGAGTTAGAATTGAGTGATTTACCTAGGATATGAAGTACCCTTAATGGGTTTTTTGCCGTACTTCCTCCATTTGTACCCATCATCTAAAGCCTCTTTTTCAGTTTTGGTTTTGAAGACGTGAATTATCGGATCCTCTTTGTGTCTCTTCCTCTTCTTCATCCCATCTTTGTCACCTCTATATATAAAATCATCTTCATGTTTTTTAGTTTTTAGTATATTCTATAAATGTTTTGATATTAAAAAGGGTTGACTTACATGTCAAGGCTCATAGGTGAGGTAGCTAGCGAGCTTGTGATTTCTGCAGTCACTATTCTCTCCGATGAAGTCCAACTCAAAGTTGGCGATATCGAATAACTCTCCTCCCGCCCTAATTCTTCCATGATCATCTGAAAAGTATCATCTATATCATTGAAATTAAAAATTTCATCGAAATCTGTTGAACTAGGGTTAGGGCTTGAAGGGTAGTTCATGGTTCTTTAGTGTATTTGATCGTTGTTGAAGTGAAGCGGAGAGATATTATCAGGCAAATACTGATTATTTATACAGAAAAATATCTAAAATAAATTATAGTCTATTTGATATAAAATAGTATTTAATTAACTTTCGTACCTACATTCGACGAAGCTTCTACTATGGAATTTGCTATAGCAACAAGTCACACTCTTCTATTTTATTATTATTGGCTATTGCTATTTAATTTAGTTGGAAAAAAATAATGTTTACATAAAAGTGGGAAACTTTACTCTTTGACATATGTTATTTTTTAGGGTGAATAAAGACCCTTTTTCACATCTTTAAAGTTTTGGATTTTGTTTGAGGTGTTGTGTAACCAAATCTCGAGTAGATTACATGTAACATCAAGGGTTCTTATAAAATAATATTACACCAATTAATCACTTTCACCCAAAGCAAAGATATTGAGTGGATCTGACAAAATATTATAAAAAAAAATTTAGTGAGCAGATTTTTTATAGGGAATATTGTGGATTAAATGATGAACTTGTATATTTACCCAAAAAAACACACATACTGTATCGGATCGAAAACAAAATAAGATATTTTTATGTTTACCTGTTTTAAACCGAAAACTTTCAAATTCGACTCAAAATTAAACATGAGGTTAAATCAATTAACGGAAAAAATAATAGTATTAATTAACGGACGACGTGGCGATGACGGACCCAAAATAGTACAAGATACTTTTAAGTATACCCGTTTTAAACCGAAAACTTCCAAATTCGACCCAAAATTAGACATGGCGTTAAATCACTAAACGGAAAAAACGGTGTTAATTAACGGACGACGTGGCGATAACGTGGGTACAAGAAGTAATCAGAACTGTCTACGTGGACATGAAATGGAAAATCATATAATTAAAATAAAAAATTAGACATGACGTTAAATCACTTAACGAAAAAATAACAGTGTTAATTAACGGACGACGTGGCGATAACGTGGATACAAGAATCAATCAGAACTGCAAAATAAAACAAGATACTTTTACATATACCCGTTTTAAACCGAAAACTTTCAAATTCGACCCAAAAATAGACATGACGTTAAATCACTAAACGGAAAAAATGGTGTTAATTAACAGACGACATGGCGATAACGTGGATACAAGAAGTAATCAGAATTTTCCATGTGACATGACATGGAAAATCATATAATTAAAACATAAAATTAGACATGACGTTAAATCACTTAAAAAATTAGACATGACGTTAAATCACTTAACGGAAAAAATAACAGTGTTAATTAACGGACGACGTGACGATAACGTGGATACAAAAATCAACCAGAACTGTCCATGTGGACATGACATGGAAAGTCAAATAATTAAAATGGAAAATTAGACATAACGTTAAATCACTTAATGAAACTGTCCATATGGACAAGATCCAAATTAGGGATGACGTTAAATAACTTAATGTAAAAAATATAATAATAGAATTAATAATAATTGTTTTTCCATAAAAACAATAGTAATTATAATATATATTTATTAAAATTATACATAAATATTAGTATAATTATAATATTAATATGACTGATATAATTATATTACCAGTATAATTAATGTTAAATAATTCTTATAGAAATAAGATTATTATTATTAATATCACTATTATATTAATTAAGATATATATATATATATATTTGTATCCACGTTGTCGTCTGTTAATTAACACGTTATTTTTTTCGTTAAGTTATTATTTATATCACTATTATATTAATTAAGATATATATATATATATATATATTTGTATCCACGTTTTCGTCTGTAAATTAACACGTTATTTTTTCTGTTAAGTGATTTAACGTCATGTTTAATTTCGGGTCGACTTTGAAAGTTTTTGGTTTTAAACGGATAAATATAAAAGTATCTAGTTTGTTTTGGGTCCGTTATCACCACCTCGTCCGTTAGTTAACACCGTTATTTTTTCCGTTAAGTGAATCACCACCTCGTCCGTTAGTTAACACCGTTATTTTTTCCGTTAAGTGATTTAACGTCATGTCTTTGAGTCGAATTTGAAGTTTTCGGTTTAAAACGGTAAACATAAAAGTATCTTGTTTTGTTTTGGGTCCAATACAGTACGTGTGTTTTTTTGGGTAAATATATAAATTCAGGATTTAATCCATATTTTTCCCGATAAGAAAAAGACTTAACTTTATCTCTTATCAAATTCTTGCTCAGGAAAAAAGAAAGTTGAGCGCGTGAGATGCTACCGGCCTCGTTGGCGCAACACCATGCCAGAATTCGGTGTAAATACTTACTCCATGCTCCAGTGTAGTTAGATCAGGAGGCCGTGGAGACTTGTGGACCGTCAACAGGTTCACGTCTTCTTCTTCGGTGGAGGTGCGACCAACTGTTTCCATACTCGTGCGTCGCTCTCTTAAGACGGAGAAGGATATGACGCAAATCATTCACGAGCACTAAATCTCAACAGATCGGGAAAGATGAAGAGCTTTTGAGAACAATCAGAGATTCTTTCATGGCGGATGAAAGAAAAGAGGTAGACCTACGTCCGGAATGAAGTTTTCAACTAGATCTCGTTTCTCAATAGGCCTAAAGGTTTCATCAACAGGCGATGTACAAGAGGAGTGGTGAGTTTCGTGATCCTATGCTTCAATAGTGAAGGATTGTTAGCGATTTGGTCTTTGTTCTTGTTCCGATAGTGCTTTAGTATGGTTTGTTGATTTCCTCCTCCTAGTTATGTTAGATTTTAGAGCAGAATGGATGGGATATGGTCAAGGTTACATATCCTTTATCGCCGGAAGATGCCGCCGCCTTCCTCCTAAGGCAGCTTTTGTGTTTGATGTTATTAGGGTTGGGTGTAAGAGTAATGGGCTCGGTCAATGTCTTTTAACTGAGGCCCTTTAAAGTCGATTGGGTTTGTACTGGGCTTAATCTTTTCCAAATCAATCAGTCGACAAAAAAAAGAAATAAGTCATGGTGAAGGTATATGGACAAGTATTGAGATGATGATCAAACAGAATGATCACATTATTCCGTATAGATCAAGCACCCAAGATATATATGAAGGTTTAAGGGAGCATATCTACATATTTGAAGTAGCATTTGAAGTTGAAGCAGAGGAGGTATTTGAAGTTGAAGCAGAGGAGGTGACTTCTACCGAGATTGTCTTAGAGTTGAAAATAAAGGATCCATACTTGATGTGGAAGATAGGAGAATGGGGGCTAATGAAGATATAGGAGCTCCTTTAATGTTTATGAACATGAAGAGAGAGAGAGAGAGCTTCAGAGAAGGGATCGATGGAGGAGGTTAGAAAACTATATATTCATCTTTCAACTTAATTTTTTAAAGTTTAATAAAAGTGTGGACTGAGAAGAGCTTCAGAGAAGGGATCGATGGAGGAGGTTAGAAAACTATATATTCATCTTTCAACTTAATTTTTTAAAGTTTAATAAAAGTGTGGACTGAGAATTAAGTAGGTGCAATTTGGTAATTGACAGGTACTGACTGAACTTGCTTGAAGATTAATGTGAGCCTTTGATGGTCTTTATCACGCTTCCACAAGCTGTAAGTTCCATGCGAGGAGTTGATGTTATTCGATTATTTGTATTTGTATATTCAAATATTGCAAGTTAATTATGAGTTAATCAAAAACTGTTGAGCAGTGTTTGAACATAGAGCTGAGAGATGTTGTATGAGATCGTTAGTTTTTTGGAAATCTTCTCACGTTATAACTGCGTTTCTATTATCAATTTTAGTTTTTTGGAAATCTTCTCACGTTATAACTGCGTTTCTATTATCAATTGATATAAAAGTGTCTGGGGTTGAAGCTTACCAGGTCAACATGGCCCATGCATTATATCATTAACGGTAACATATATTAAACCCAGGTACAATCTCAGGTACATGTCAACTATGATCTAGGAAGAAAAAAATATTGCTTGTGGCCTTAATATTTTTAGGCCTAAGCATTTTCGGATTTTCGGGTTCGGTTCGGTTCATTCGGGTATCGGTTCTTCGGTTTTAGAGATTTAAGTACCATTTGGTTATTTTAAAATTTCGGTTCGGTATCAATAAAATTCGGTTCGGTTTCGGTACTTACCAAAAAAAATTATTAACATAAACAATATGTTAAAATAAAAAAAATCATTAACATTTTATTTATTCGATATGATGATCTTTTTAAAATAATATATAACATAATCCCCTATATATTATTTGGGAAGCAAAAAAGCTGAGGTGTCATCACCAGAGGCATTCTCACGAACCTTATTTACAAGTACGCCATTATCAAAAATTAAATTAGTAAATTAATAACGAAAATTAATTACTATATTTAGCTATATCAAAAATTAAAATTAGTTATTAATTATAAAATTGATTAAATCGCTTAAATATCTAGCATATTTAATTTTATGTTCACATACATATAGTTATCGTTGTCAGAATCGCTATCACGAATCATATTTATGAATATGTCATTATATTAAAAATATATATATATTATACGCTATCACGAATCATATTTATGAATATGTCATTATATTAAAAATATATATATATTATATTTAAACAAAAATATTATAACTGAAAAATTAAAAATAAACATTTAAACTATATATATTTTAAAAATATTTAATACCGCATATGGTGCAGGAAATCATCTAGTTTTTTGATTTAATCTAATACAAAACAAATTATTACTATAATTTATACGAAACGTAAATTATTATAATTTTTACGAAACAATATCTCGTATCGTGATATAGTGGTATAAGTAGTTTAATTTAACATATATATAATATATATCTTATTTACTTGAGATATTATAAACTTGGTTATTTTTTAATAAACTATATATATAAGAATCATTTAAGCTACGTTGTCTGTTTTTCCTCTAAGCTTTGTTCGGTTTTTTTGTCTTTCTTTCATATATTCTTTTTCCACCTACACTTTCTTTTTTTTCCCCCAAAATTAAAAATTTACTATCATCATTGTGTAGGCCAGGGGAATGGTGGTGGGTCATAGGAACATTGAATTTTCCACAAAAATGTAATAACTATTTGAGTCAATTAGAGAGAGTGCCATTATTGAGCATTGACCTTATGAAAGTAACATAATTTGTTGTGACAGAACAAATGCCAAAAAGGACAGAGTTTTTTTGTGTTTAAATTTAATTGCGGAAAGAGAAATGCACGAATTTCGATGTACAAACACGCTTTCTAATATAAAAATAATATTTCTATCTAATGGCAGTCCCGTGCCAT
>CM071716.1:35275533-35285659 GCA_036630335.1 Physaria fendleri | reverse complement strand
TCAATATTAATTTTAAATTAAAATACCTAAAGCCAAAAAATTATGGTTGAACAACAAGACTACAAATACGAAAATTTAAAAATAAATTATAAAAAAACAATATTTTGGGATTTTTACTTAATTTGCTAGATATTTATGGAATTTTAAATTAATATATATCTATTTAATAAACAACTAAAATTTCTACATATTCATAATTCTCTATATATTATTTGAACAAAAAAGCTTAGGTGTCGTCGCAAGAGTCACCAGAATCACTCTCACGGACCTTATTTACGAACATGCCATTATGATTTATTTGTTTGAATAATTATAAAATATATCATTACAAATATTATATTTTAAGTTTTAGAAAAATATTTTTAATAAAAATTAAATTTAATTACGAAAATTGAAAAATAAATTATAAAAAATAAATTTTTTGAAGTTTTACTTAATTTGCTAGATATTTATGGAATTTTAAATTTTTTTGAAGTTTTACTTAATTTGCTAGATATTTATGGAATTTTAAATTTATACATATCTATTTAACAAACACCTAAAAATTCTACATATTCATAATTATATATTATTTGTGAAGCAAAAAAACCTAGGTGGCGTCGCCAGAATCACTCTTACATACTTTATGTATGAACATGCCATTATGATTTATTTATTTGAATAATTATGAGGGTCGACGACCATATTACCTCCAGAAATTTTCATATCATAGTTATTACACACGAACTTTGAAGGAATCTAAAACCCACACAGATCGAATCTTAAAACCGAGTTCCCACAGATTTCATATTTTGAAACCGATTTAACACACATATCGTATCTTCAATCCGAGATTTCACACAGATAAAAAAATGTTATGTGTGGAATCTGGGATTTAAGATACAATCTGTTTGGTAATTCGATTTCAAAATATGATATGTGTGGGAATTCGGTTTTAAGATACGATCTATGTGAGTTTTGGACGAACCTCAAAGTTTGTGTGTAGAAATTGTGATATGAAAGTTTCTAGGTGTAATATGGCTGTATAAGGCTTGTTGGATTAATTTAAACTAATTAAAATGACAAAATAATTTTAATTTTTATAATAATATTTTTATAATAAGTAAACCGCACATGGTGCGGGAAATCATCTAGTTATACTTTATTGTTAAAGTTTTTTATCATCAAAAATTAACCGGTGCTATTTAACAAAATAATAAAATAATAATTAGTATATCATATAACAAAAAAATAATAATTATTATGACAAAAAAATAATAACTATTTTATTATTATGTAATACTCGGAAATGCATTTCACAAGTCCACCAACACTTCACAAAGAATGGCACAGAAGCAAATTGATGTTTGGATCACATTATTCATATATTTTTGATCTAATAATGTCTTCTTCTTTTTTTGGACAACATCTAATAATGTCTTTACATTTTTTTACCAAGTAAATTTTTTCCAACCCCTCAAAAAACCAAAAAAAAAATATATATATATATATATATGTAGTAAAAATTAAATTATTCAATCAAAAAAAAAAAAAAAAAATATATATATATATATGTAGTAAAAATTAAATTATTCAATTTTTAACAAGATTGTTGAGGTTTCCTCAGAATATTTTGTCGTTGAGACAGTCCAAAAATGAGGATGAAATGAGGATAGCTAATTGAGATAGTGAGCACCAAAAGAGAGTTCGCTATTCTAATATTAGAGTATGGAAAATTTTTGTTTGGCAAATTCTAGAAATAGTAAAACCGTTAAGTTACTAGAAGTCAAGACATATAAACTTGAGATCAATAAAGAGCGACCTGCTCAAGGTTTGGTTAACAGAGAATAAGATGAAACAAAGCATCTGGTGTACTATAATCAATATGGGATGAACGTTTTTGGTATCCAAATTCGGAGTTCGTTAAGGCTCAAATGACTAAATGGTCCGAATTTGGCACGTAACAACTGATTTTTGCTTATATAAATGTTTTTTTTGTCATCTTTGTTTATATTAGATATCAGTTTAAAGCGCAAATTCAAAACATAAAGGTTTACATATGATTACATGCTCAAATCCGGAAAAAAAATTTAGAAACCTTAAAGGACTCCCCGACGCCTCTTTCTTGGCCACCGGCGACGTTACGACGATGCCATCAAAGCAACATACGCTTGATAAGCCATCTATCCCGGCCACCGGCGACGTTATGACGATGCCATCAAAGCAACATACGCTTGATAAGCCATCTATCCCGGATCACCAATACAACAAAGCTAACAAAACAACTTAAGAAAATAAAAGCGAGAGACATAAATCCGACCAATCTAAGATGCATCATCGTTTTTGTAAGCCACCTCGTCGTCTTCCAGTACATGGGGAAGCTTGATCTTTCTTCCCAAAAATGAGATAACATATTTAATTACAATGGGATAAGACAGTCAATTTATTTACCTTTTTTCGTCAAAAGAACTCTTTCATTTAGCCAAATAACCAAGAATCAAAATTTAAACATCCAAAGAAGGCTGGAGCCAAGTAGGAATGAACTTATCGATAAAACCAAAATAAATTGCATAAGAAAGTGTATCCTTTGCCAATGTGTCTGCTACTACATTCTTTTGTCGGCTTATGTGTTTGAAATCAATCTTCAAGGTCGTCTTGCAACAATACCGTGTATATATGAAGTGAATGTATCGAGACGCAGATATTGCGATGGTGAATGGTAAGCATTAATCAGTGTTTGAGAATTTGATTCATAGAACATTTTATCATATATCCCATATTCCAAATACAATTTACTGTCAATTTATTTGAATTTGTTTAAAAATTGTGATAATTGATATATAGAAAAAAAGATTAATACATATTATGAACTTATAACAAATATATAGTTTTTTTATTATTCAATAGAATTTAATACATCAGTCATACATGAGTGATTAAATCAGAGGAGGTGGTACTTGTGGTTGACAACAACATTTTTTAGGATCATTAGGAGAAAGAGAAACACATATTCTTCTTTCATAACCCAAGTTTACACATTTATGTCATTCTATACACGGAAAAATGCAATGCTCAGTAGATACTTGTTGAATCTCAGCACCTACATATCATTCTATACACGGAAAAATGCAATGCTCAGTAGATACTTGTTGAATCTCAGCACCTACATATATATAAACAAACAAACCACATTTTAATAACGCATAATAAACACATGTTTTAGCTATATATTGGTTTTATAAGTGATTTTTATAATCGATCAATACCTAAAGCCAAAAGGTTATGGTTTAACAACAAAGTTACGAATATCGCCGCCAGAAAATAATTCACAATAGTGTTTTTCATATCCATTATTATTTTTTCTTGTATCAACGGTAGATATGGTTGAGAGAGATTATATTTATAATATTTTGGGTCATGAAAAATTTAATACTCTTTTTCTTTTGACAGGAAAAAATATATCGTTGAATTGTTTTTAAAATGGTATATGAAAACCAAATTTTCAAAATGATTTTGTTACTACTCAAATTGGTCAAAAAGATTCATAGCATATATGGTAAATCAATGTATTAACTTAAATGCCAAGATTTTTTGTTACTACTCAAATTGGTCAAAAAGATTCATAGCATATATGGTAAATCAATGTATTAACTTAAATGCCAAGATTTCATTGGACTTTATTTATTGTTGAAATTTTTTTATAATTATAATTAACTTGTGATATTTAACAAAAATAAAATAATAATAATAATTAATAACAATAATAATAATAATAATAATAATAATAATAATAATAATAATAATAATAATAATAATAATTAGAATAATAATAATAATAATAATAATAATAATAATAATAATAATAATAATAATAATAATAATTAGCAATCATATTATAATAAAAATAATTTGTTTATTTTTATTATATTAAAATATATAACAAAATATAAGCCCAAAGATTAATTTATTACAAATAGCCCAAAACTAATATCCAAACCTAATAATATAACATGATCACCCAAAACCAACAGATGGGTCATAAATATATAAGCCTACTCTCCATTCCAATCTAGTCCATGCTTGTTTAATAAATTAACAGTTTAAATTTTTTTGATTATATGCTTCAAAGATTTGTTAAATCCTATTTTCCTTCACATTCTTGTCTCTGATCTTCCAAAAAGGTCCAAATACTGCATACAATCTTCATTCACATCCTTGTTCCCGATCTTCTCAACACATGACCCATGTTCTAGAAAGTTAATTTTCCTTAATTACATTGCAAGAACTCGACTTAGTCATATATGAAAGAGTAGGATCCTCTCAGAGACTGTCCAGCATCTTTACGAGGAATGGCTCTCTTTTAATCTTTTGCTGTAATAGTTACCAGACATTATTGGAAACCAATATTATTCAATCATCGTTAAGTAGCAAACAAACCAAATATTGTCTTAGTTTTGTCAAAATATAATACCTTAATGAACAAGAAAAACCCAAAGCAAAAGTATATAACAATCAAAGCAACTCCAAAGTATCCCCACCCCTCCTTCTGCATGTCCCCCGTAAGTGAAGATGGTCGTACTAGAAGCCTTCACCCTGTAGTATTCTGGATATGTCTCTATTATTTCAAAATGTAAGTGAAGATGGTCGTACTAGAAGCCTTCACCCTGTAGTATTCTGGATATGTCTCTATTATTTCAAAATTTTGACCGGTTCAAAATCTCTCATGTTTACCAATACTTCTAAATCGCGCATATAAGCCACTTTTCTACTGTTCGGCGGGTACCCAGATCCCATCTATGGGCGATCATTGACATTCGAACAGACTATTTCACCTCCCCACTGTACAGTATCCGCGTGGGTAAACTTCGACCGACCAGTAACCAACGAGAATAAATGTGGTGGTGTTATTTGGACCAACTGATAACCATCATTTTCCAAGTGCGGGATCCTATATTAATTTGTGTATTAGAAAAACATTTACATTATAAAATCCAAAATAAATGTCTAACCTTCTAAATCTGGATTGTGAGTTCGGTTCGGGTCGGAAGAAGGGTGATAGCACATTCAATGAGGACATTGCGTCTGGTTTGTATAAAACCAGCGCATCTCAGATTGTAACATCTCCGCAGGGTGTATGTATCATTCTACAATGGAAAAATGTATTGATAGTTTATAAAACACAGTTTTATAATTTTGTAAAAAAGAACATCAAATGGAAGTAGAATTATAATATGTTATAGGTTTACCGTCCAGAAAATAAAGAGTCTCGGCTGAGAGTCATAATATAACGTGGGAAAAACCTGAATAGCCAAATAATCAAAATAGTTATAATTTAATAACTTTCATTTGTAAATTTTATGTTAAAATAAAATTTGTATTACATATAATTATTTAGTTTGATAAATAAGAAACGAACCTACCATCCGACCTCGAGGGTCTGCAGATCATCGCTATCGTATGAGCCTGAAGTAAGCCAAATCTGGCCTAGGCTAAAATCGTCGGAGTTACGTCTATATTTGGATGATGAAAATTCATTGTTTTGATCCACAACAAGCATGCGGTTTGACGTCCAAAGATCCGATAGCGTGCTGCTTCCAAAAAAATATAGAAATGAAGTAGTGTTTAGGGTATGATTAAACAATCAACATATCATATAGCAATTTATAAATTTTTGCTCGATGCTTAAAAGCCGGCTAAATTTTAGTTTGGTTCTATTTAGTCTCCTTCTATTATGGTTATTTCAAACCGGAACTAACAAACAAACTAAAAATTATCAATTTCATTAGATACACATTTTCTAGTGGTTACCAAATTATATGTTTTAACCAAAATATACTACAAAAATAACTAACAAATATCCAATACAATAAATAAATTTAATTTATTAAATGAGAAAGTGATATAACCAATTTGTAGAAGCTGGTTTTCTAGTAATCTGCAATATAACGAAAAGATAAACTACTAGTTCATGGAATAATATCAACTTGGTAACAAGTGGAATAATGAAAAAAAAAATGAAAGTTAAAACATATATCAAATGAATTTTTATACATGTGTGACTTCAGAATGATACACAGCCAAAGTATTAAAAAGTCAGGTATGTGTTCCACAAACAAATGAATTTTTATACATGTGTGACTTCAGAATGATACACAGCCAAAGTATTAAAAAGTCAGGTATGTGTTCCAGAAAAATGAAGGATGAATTGGGCTTAGGGATTTTTAGATTCTCTAATGCCAAGACATTAACATCGCGACAGTGAATCGGACGAGTTGGTTATGGAATACGGATCTTAACCGAATAAAAAGGACATATCGAAATGTACCTAAGTATGCATTAGGAAATGACAAAAGGTACAACTACACCATAAAACAGAGGTATGAACTGTCTAACTAGAACATAACCTAGATATCATTAAACGAAGGCCATGTGGTACACCAGACATGTTCCCAAACTAAGCTAGAAAGGACAGCTACATTGGATAGATTGATAGTGAAAAATAAGATTTTGGAATAATCTGATTGCTCCTACTAGTGTCGTGTGTAATAGTAACATCATGCTCATAAGTAGACTTCAAAAGCTCATACTTAACTACATGTCCTATGTTCATCTTTCTTTTCTCTCATGTCCTATGTATCGTACTTTACTCCACCATCCTTGGAGTTCCTCATCAAGCATAATCAGTTCTGCTTCTGGATAAATAGTGTTTCACATAATCTGTCACCCATTCTTTAATTGCATCCCATAATATTAGACCCTTCTGGATAAATAGTGTTTCACATAATCTGTCACCCATTCTTTAATTGCATCCCATAATATTAGACCATCATTAGCATATGGTACTCTGGTATCTTCAGACGTACTCCATGTTCCAGGGTATATCCTGTATTGTCGAAAAACATTTTATCAAAAAAAATTACAATCAATATTTGAAAACATGAGAATAGAAATAACAAAAGAACATGTATTTTGTGATGTTTCAGAAGTGGATGTTCAAAGGTACATTGAGCATATTGTCGGTACATTCTATAATATCTCCATCAGGACTCTGAAATTTTACAAAAGTTAAATTAGTTACATTATAATATAAGTATTATAACTTTTCTATAATATCTCCATCAGGACTCTGAAATTTTACAAAAGTTAAATTAGTTACATTATAATATAAGTATTATAACTTAATGATGAACGTGCGTTTTCTTACGTAGATGATAGTCGTTGATGTCATCGTGACCATAATGAATAAAAAACATTATTAATTTATATAAAAATTATTATTTCAAAGATTATAATGCAATCAAAATATACTTATCCATCGTAAATGAGAAAGTGATACAACCAATTTGTAGAAGCTGGTTTTCTAGTAATCTGCAATATAACGAAAGCATAAACACTTAGTTCATGGAATAATATCAACTTGGTAACAAGTGGAACAATCAAAAAATGAAAGTTAAACATATCTCAAATGAATTTTTATTCATGTGTGACTTGAGAATGATACAGCCAAAGTATTAAAAATTCATGTATGTGTTTCAGATTCTCTAATATTGGAGACATTAACATCGCCACAGTGAATCAGGAGAATTGGTTATGGAACAGCCCTAGGCAAACGAATCACACCGAATACCCCGTATCCAAACACTAGTATTATATGAATTCAGTTATGAACCGATTTATTAAGCAAATCCGATCGATTGATTATAAAATCATAATCGATTATCGGTTTAAACGGTCGGTAATATCTGGTTTAACGGTTTCAACGGTTTTACGTAATATAGATCAAAATTACATATGTATCCTCATCTAAGAAACACGCGTAAAAGATAATCTCCACTTCTCTCTCTTATTTCACATATCTCTCTTCTTTTTTTCTCTGGGAAACGCGATTCACTCTGTTTCCTCAGCGATTTGATGAAAAATATCATCGGAGAAGCCATGAAAATTTTGTAGAAGAAGCTGCTAGTGAAGTGGGCTATCTTTCAAGGTAGGTTTAAGGTTTTGATCGATTGTATTTTTTATTTTTGTTAGTTTTGATTTTGTTTTCAGATTTAATTTTTCTTACATTTTTTTTTTTTTTATATAATTCACAATTTTGACAATATTTTTATGTGTCTACATAAGTAAGAAATAAAGAGTTCATACATATTCTCTTGTTGGTCATGTATACTTTGTCTATATAATAAGATTTTTTTTTTTTAGCTAATTGTTAGCTCACCGTTTAAACCGATGTCCGAACCAATTAAACCGAGTTTTTAGTAGTCTTATTTGGAAAAATTTATTTCTGCCAAACAAGTCGAAAATCCGAATAACCCGAACCGAATAAACTGAGGAAACCGAATGCCCAGGGTTATTATGAAATACAGATTTTAGCCAAATGAAAAGGAGATATCAAAGTGTACCTAAACATGAATTAAGAGATGAAAAACAAAATATAAGTAAAACATAATCAAAACATAAGTAAAATATAAGCAAAACATAAATAAAATGTAAGTGAAATATAAGTAAAACATGAACAAAACATAAGCAAAATATAAGTATAACATAAACTAAATATAAGCAAAACATAAGAAAAACATATGATTTTACTATTGATATTAAGTTAATTAATATAATTATTAAATAAATAACTCATCAAAACATAAGAAAAACATATGATTTTACTATTGATATTAAGTTAATTAATATAATTATTAAATAAATAACTCATGTTTATAACATTCGACTCGATGTGTCATATGATTTATCTTAAATTATTTTCGTATAAAAAGTAATAAAATGAATTTTTTAATATTAATTTTTATAATTTATAATTAATGGGAAAAGCATTGTGAAAAACTACAAAAAATTAAAAAAAATGAAAAAAATCTTTAATGTCATATTTTAATTTACTTAATAATTATTATCCTATTAAATATTATTATTGAGAATGATTTTGGTAAATACGCATCATTAGTTTGTTTTTCAAATAACATATAGTGGAATATTTTTTTATTATGTAAAGAAATAAAAAGACATTAAAAAACTGGTGTTTATGGAATCCAAAAACATTGGATCCGCTAGGAATCATAGGAATTCTCTTAATAATGCTTAAACTAGATAATATCTGACTCAATGTGCTTAATACAATTCTGTTAAAACCTGTGGTTCAAGTGACTCTATAGAAGCTTTAGATTGAATGTATGAGATTGTTGACCAAAAAAAAAAAAATGTATGATACAGAGACATTTACTCTATTCACTAGAAGCATTTGTAACAAACGAATAAAAAAAAAAAATGTATGATACAGAGACATTTACTCTATTCACTAGAAGCATTTGTAACAAACGAATAAGTTCAAGAAGAAGCAAACCTTTCAAGTAAGAATCACCGGGTTTAATCTCTAAGTAAGGACAATCGAGTTCAAAATTGTGATTCAAATAACTCTGTAGAGAAATCAGATCAATAGCATTCACGTCACATTTGTAACATAAAGAAAGAAAGAAAAAGAAGTTCGAAGTAAACGTAACGAACAAGTTGTTGGCGGGTGATACTACGCCGGAAAACCTAGATCGGAGAAAAAAGTGAATTGGGGGAGAAATAGATGAGAGTGTGGGTGTTCAGTGAATTAAGTGCAATTAAGTTTACATTCTAAAGAATGTTTTCAATATCATCTAACAATTTCAGTAATGAGTTTCTTAAGAATCACAAATAGATCATACTCTATTTGAAATCTTATTTTTTGACTGATTTTTAATTTTCTAAAACCAATTTGACAACGTTACAACAACATTACAGTCGCAAATTGTGAACACCAAAATAGAATACAGCATAAGTCAAATGATTAAAATATCGACACATATTTCCAATCCGACACAGCATAAGTCAAATGATTAAAATATCGACACATATTTCCAATCCGACGGCTGGGACATGCCATACCTTGCAGAATCGTTTAACCGAAACTACGTTCGGAATTGAAGAACATCGATAAGACATCAAATCATCTCCCAACGTCAAGCCTTTTAGGCCGGCGTCGGTGAAATTTTCAATACATTCTAAAGAATGTTTCCAATATAAGTTTATGTTATTAATTAATGTTTTTGTTTTCTTTTTCACCTTATGCATAAGATTAAACAAATTTATTTTGATATATAATACGATTGATGGT
>CM071716.1:35235434-35245916 GCA_036630335.1 Physaria fendleri | reverse complement strand
AGTCTACAATTTTTGCAAATATGGAAAGATGTATATAAGAAAGATGGTTGCTTTGCAAATATGGAAAAATGTATATAAGAAAGATGGCTTTAAATATTCGAATTTTAGTCTAGAATTTTTGCAAATATGGAAAGACGTATATAAGAAAGATGGCTGCTTTGCAAATATGGAAAGACGTATATAAGAATTTTAGGTCTAGAATTTTAGGAAAATTCGAATTTTAGGTTTTTTAAATTAAAAATTTTATTAAAAGATATAAATATTTAGTTTCCATTTTTTTAATAAAAAATCAATTCTTAATACTCTAAATTAGGAAAGTACAAATTAACGGCTGAGATCTCAATCACTTGACACGTGGCGCAATCCTGAATTTATTAAAAGATATAAATATTTAGTTTCAATTTTTTTAATAAAAAATCAATTCTTAATACTCTAAATTAAGAAAGTACAAATTAACGGCTGAGATCTCAATCACTTGACACGTGGCGCAATCCTGAATTTTATCAAGTTTCAAACTTGACACGTGGCGCAATCCTGAATTTTATCAAGTTTCAAACCCAACTTTATATAATAGGATATAATTTTATGATAGTATCATCTAATAATTTTGACTTTAGCTAAAATGATACTAGAAACAAAGAAAAACACTTTATAACTTATATTGATCAAACACAATAAAACAATAATTTATCAGTAATTATCACTAAATAATAAGTTATTTAATTTTATGATGAAAAAAAGAATAAAGTTTTATGCAAAAAATTCTATTTGATTTAATGTTTGCTTATTCATTAATTACAATTTCCTAGAATAATTTTTAAATTATATAAATAATTATTCATTTAGCGTAGGTGGGAGCTAGAGGAAAACTAAAATTCATATGATATATGTTTGATTAAAATAAAACTAATCCAATTCTTAACCGTAGTAACTTGATATGATCTTAATTTATTTTTTTTTTGAAAGAATGTTAAATTTTATTCCCCAAAAAAAACCTTGTTCAGAACAAACAAGCAAATCAAACCCAGAACATACTCGGAGTTTTACAAAACGCCTAACGGAGATTAGAAAAATAGCAGAACAAACACCTGCAACAAAAACACAGAAAAACCAAACCACACAACCAACAGCCAAGCAATAAACTAAACTAGAAAAAAGAGTTCCTTTATTAATAACACAGAGCTTCAGCGATGGCATCAGTGGAGAAGGTAAGCTGTGATCTTCCCAGGGTCTTAAAAGAGAGTTCCTAGGCTCCTACAAGATGCAGAAAGAAAGCCAAAGAACCTTGTTTGACGAGAGGCAGAATATAAGATGATCCAGGATTTTGGATACTTAACTGTTGCTCTTGGGACTTGTTTGACGAGAGGCAGAATATAAGATGATCCAGGATTTTGGATACTTAACTGTTGCTCTTGGGAAAACAGCAAGCTGTTACCCAAGAGACTAGAAAGCAAATCTGGCTCAGGGCTGATGATTTTAGATATGAGAGTTGCCCCAACTTCATCTCATACTTGACAAAAGCTCTGCTTCCTGCAAGATCCAAAGGAGGGGACCAGGTTCTATAGAGAATATTTCAAAGATATAGAGCAGAGGCTTAAGTCACTTAGCTTTTGCTCCTGGGATAATCAAAGGATTATACCCAAGAGACTTTGTAGGAAACACAAGCGGAGGGCATAATGATTCTTTGTAGCCGCCCAGATTGCTACTTTTTGAAAACTGATATAAGGTTCCTCCTGGCAGAGAGAATGCATTAAACCGAAGATTAAAGGAATTGGAGAACAGAGAAGAGAATGGATTAGAAGCTTAACTTTTGCTCTTGGAAAATCAAAAGAATTGATTTCCAAGAGACTAATAGGCAACACTAGCTGGGGATTGGATATGCAAAGAGAGAGAAAGCCAATCCCAACTTTCTTTTCTCCAAAAAGCTCCTTGATCAACTAAAGACGGGTTTGAAACCAGAGTTGTAGCCCTCCAGATAAGCGCTTATCTCTAGTTAGACTTAGCAGCTTGTTTTTTACAGCTCTATCAATCCAACTTGTCAAGACTTCAGAGTTATGTCTCCTATTGTTATGCTTCCTTTCATTTCTTTCTCTCCACAAAAGATATATGGTGGTTTGAAAAGCATAGCAAAGCACATAGAAATACAGCCCTGAGGATTGTTGAAGATACTGGATCTTAATTTAGGTATTGATAAAACCAACTCGATCTAATTAAAACCAAAGCCATCTATTCAAATGAAATTTCAATTTACAAAAGCAGTTATAGTTAACACCAATTATAGCAATGATCACTTTATACATTTTTTTATAACGATAAATGGGTAGTAATATAGAGTTTATATAGGAAATTTCAAGATATATGTTTTGAATTACAAAGAAGCTTCATCTTCATCACTCTTTCGCAACAACATTTGATTCTGATTTAGATTCATGGTCTTGTCTGTAAATCATCCAAAGAAAAGGTAGAAGATCATATTAGTGTCCAAATAGAAACAAATACTAATGATGTAACTAATATAACAAAACTATATAAATAAAAGATATATATCAATTTTTAGTAGTAGTATCTAGAACTTACTTTATTTTACGAGTAAGTTGGTATATCCCTGTGGCAGCCATACCAAGACTAACGCTAAAGAGATTCCAATTTTTCTGTTAAAAAAAAAAAATTTGGAACAAACCCATAAAAATACCATTAATTCACTAAACAGATTAGTAGATTAGTAGATTAGGACAAGAACAAAAAAGAAAAGAAAAAGACAATAAATAAATGAGACAAAAACATACGGGAGTAATTACAGTACTGTAACGTGACCAGATAAGTCCAGTACCTGTGATCACTGTTACAAATAGATAGCAGATCAAAATAAGTGCAAGGAGACCGAAATATGGCAACACATATATGAAGTATCATATAATATATAGCATACCAAGTTGTTGAGGGTATGAAAGAGTTTCTGGAGGTTTCTGAAAGTCTGCAATGTTAGCAATGCTTATTCCCCATTTGAACGTTGGTGCCCAAAAATGAACTGTAATTACCAAAATTACTTCTAGAATTTAGCTTCTATAGCAAGTTTGATCAAATTACCAAATTCATTTGCAAAAAAAATTCAGAACCAAATACATGAACCAGAACCGACTAGAGAAAGACTAAACCCAAAATTAAACTGGATTTGAACCAAAACTAAAATAGATAACTACTATATATATTATTTAATTATATGTTCAAAATAATGATATAATATTAATTCAATTACCCAAAATTAACCCAAAATTACAATTATAAATCCAAAAATATCTGGAACCAAAAGAATTTAACTCAAAACCAAATAGAATAAACCAAAAACTAGACAAATTCTATACCGAACCCGATAGAGCTGAACCGAGACTGAATCAATAAAAATAAAAAAATTTTAAAAAAAACCAGAATTGTTTCAAAATGTTTATATACAAATCAGATCCAAATACCCGAAGTTAAAATCATTCTTCAATCAAAATTCTATAGAAAGTCAAAGTTTGTAGCAATATATCAAAATAAAATCTTTCTAACCTTTGTAGCAATATATCAAATAAATCCTCCGATTCAAAACTTTTCAAATTGATACATTTAGACTTCATTAGAGACTAGTTCTAAAAACATAATCAAACTGAAATAGAGATTACAATTCTAAAGCATGTCGTTGACCAAAATAAATGAAAAAAATACGATCTAGAGTTCTAAGCCAATTGAGCAAACTAAAATATAGATTTTCTCAATAATAATCAAACAAAATTTGGATGATGAAGTCTTACTTGTTTTAGGTCCTGCTGGATGATTCCACAGAGCTTGAAGTTTCGAAGATGCCATATATATTTTTCTCTCTGAAAGTTCCTCAAAATTCTCTGAAGAAATATAGTTTTATGTAAACATTACAAGTCAAACAAAATAAAAAATTGATTCGGTCTTATTTCTATTGTGTGGTTGGCTGCTATTGAAAACGAAATCTCGTTTAACACTGTTGAATATTCGATATGGTAGTTGCAAAATAAATGGAAACGCGTATTAGGAAGAAACATCCAGCTTTGATTTATTCATCTATATATACTTTACATGTATAACAAATCAACGTTCCAAAAAATAAAATAATTAGCAGAGACATGCTTGAGTAGAAGCAGGACAACTCTGTGCTTGCGGTCCAAAAAATTTAGTCTACATAATCGGTTAAAAAAAATTCTAGAAATGTTAGTCTAGCGGTTGGAACAACTTTTGTGGTCTCGTGAGATCAAGATCTAGGTCTCCTTTCTACACATTATTAGAATCTTTTATGTTTTTATAATTTTTTTTGTGTTTTAACATATTTTTATATATGCTACATTTACGTGATTATGTTTAATTAAGAAAACAAATATAATTATATTTAATTTGGAGAATATCACGGAAATATCGATCCCATTCATTGCATTTCTTCAAGTGGGATCGAGTAGATTTACGATATTTTTGATTTGCCATTGTTTTCTAGCTCTCGTTGACCAAAGAATTTGGATGAGAGGAACTTTTTTTTTTGTTATCATCTTTTAAACATTAATTAAAAAAAAAATCTGAAGGTCCAATTACAAAAGATTGGATCCGTCACAAATGTTGTGGTGGACGGATCATAAATTAAAATAATTTTTCATAAGTAATTTTAAGATTTATTCTACAAATGTAAACTTTTTCTTTAAGATATAGTTCTACATGGCAAAAAAAAATTCGACATCAAATATCTCAAGTGCGGCACTTGTTCACCAAAAACGGTTCTATCAGAGTTAATCCTCTTGTAAAAGATATGATAAAAAACCCAATCAGTATCTAAAACATTCAGTGGAAGGCTAATTTCATCCATAAAGTATTCATCATTATCTTTGTTCCCTCTGAAAGCAAATGAACGTTTGATACCGACTAAATCGTCATTTTTGTCAATTACATGAGTTTCTTCTCCTATTAGTGTCCAGAAATTAACCTGGGAGGGAGTCTTGTTGCGTTTGCAGTAGAAGTACCAATGGGTATGAGACCAACCACCCACATAAAACGTAGCATGTAAAATTTCAGGATTTTTTCGAGAAGATATTATGACACTCTCGAGGTCCCATTCTCTTGAGAAAACCTAAGAAAAATATATCCAATAGCCAAGATTTTGTGATAAGAAAGTTTGCGAATCTCTTAGGCAGTACTTATAGTTACTGCTTTATGAGATTTTCTATAATTAATTAATTTCTTTTTTTTTTTTGTTAGTTGTTAAATATTTTTTAATTTATTTTTAATGATAATATCATAAATGTTTTTTTTTTTTTGTTAGTTGTTAAATATTTTTTAATTTATTTTTAATGATAATATCATAAATGTCAAAAATATGAATCCGTATTTTCCCGCCAAAACTGAATCCACATTTTCCCGCCAAAAATACGAATCCGTATTTTCCCGCCAAAAATACGAATCTGTGTTTTCCCGCAAAAAACATGATTCACATTTTTCGCCAAAAAACACTAATCCAGATTTTTCCGCTCAAAATAGGAATCCACATTTTTCCGCCAAAAATATGAAAACACACTTTCTCGCCAAAAACACGAAAACGCAGTTTTTCGCCAAAAACATGATGATGATCATGATAATAATAATGATATCATAATCAAGTGATATAACTAATTTAATAATTAATTATGATTATTTTTTTATTAATGAAATTTTGTAATGGGTCGACTCGTTTAACTCATTAACCCATTAATTTAAATGAGTTATGGGTTGACCCAACCCATTAGCTAAATGAGTTGGGTCGATTCATTACCCATTAAGTATAAAATCTTGATGGGTATGAGCTGGTTTGGGTTGGGTTACACATTTTGACACTTCTAGGTCATAATGATAAATGATTATTGACTATTTCCATTTTTATAATTAATTATAAGTAATAATTATTAGAAATAAATAAGGAAATATGTGGGTTATGAATAATTAGTGAGCCAAAAGAAAAATTTCTCCAATTTGTTTTGGCTTTCAAATTCAAAAAAGATATGTTTGAGTAACTAATAACTAGATTTTGACCCGTGCTAGAGCACGGGTTAATTTTCTTTTCTTACACATTTGAATTATTTGTTTTAAATATATAAATTTGATTTGTAGTAATTTATAATTAATAATTTATAAAATGTAAAACATCTGTTAATAAAAATTTATAAAATTATTAATAATTTATAATTTACAATTTATAAAATATTAATATTTAAATCAATTAAATTTTTCATAAATTACAATAATTTATATTAACATATATTAAGTATAAAATCTAAATGGGTATGGGTTGGTTTGGGTTGGGTTACCCATTTTGACACCCCTAGTCAAGATGATGATGAACAATCTCTAAAACCTAAATTAAATCACCATATTACTCTTCATTGTATTATTATTATTATTATTATTTTTTTCTCTCTAGCTTATCATACTTTAGTTTTCAAATTAAATTAATCTTAAGTTTTCATACGCAATAATCCCAGTGATTTTTTTTTCCCTTCTCTTGTAAACTCTTAATAAGTGTCTTCTGTTTATTGTGTTTCTTTTAAAAAAAGTTTAGAATATGTTATTTGTAAGACAAATAGAATAAAATTGAAATTAAGATTATTTTCATCAATGTGTGGGTTCTAATTGCCTTTGATGCGAGCACGACATTACCAAAACAAAATACCTTTTTCCTCTTTAAGTGTAGTCGTTTACCCCTTATACATTTCTTTTGACGTATTAAGTTGTATTCTTTAAATATACTCGTTTACCCCTCATACACATTTTTTTAAGAATTAATTTGAATACAACGGATTTATTGATGTTTTTGAAGAGTTGCATACATCATTCTCGTTCTCAAAATTATTTTATGATCCAAATGTGATTGAACAAAATTTAATTTGCACAAAATATCTGTCTTTTTTTGTTGTGTAGTCAGTTTCCCATGATGGTAAGCAAATCATATATGTTTGGTTTGATGCTTTACTGGGGTAAGCTTTTTTTCTCTTTTCTTCAAGAACATGGTTGCTGCTTAATTCTTTGTTATGTCTCCACACATCGATATAACAATATAATGCTTAATTCTTTGTTATGTCTCCACACATCGATATAACAATATAAATTATATATGTTATTAACATATGGGTTCTTCTTTCAAATAAAGAAATGTTGTTTCCCTTAATTTACAAGGCATTTTTAAGTACATGTTTTTGTATCAAATTGCTAGATAAAACTTTGATGCCAAGTTTTTCGTCTTTTGTTACAGTTATATATCAACTTAACGAAGGACAATGAACAACAAAATCTAGAAATTGATGTTTCATTAGGCTGGCCTGCTTCATTGCATTTGATCGGAAATGTATAGCTTAGACTCATTATCGACTCTTGTGATATTTGTATGATTCACCTTCAATATGTGTCTTTAACATGAATTTGCTGGAAACAATAACAATTACTTATGACTTTTTTTTTTGTCAAGCAACAACAGACGCAGCAGCAGCAACAAGGGCCTCCTCCGCCGCTGCACCAGCAACCTCCACCTTGGGAGCAATACGAAAATGACATTATTCGCAGTATCAGAAGGATACACAATGCAAGGCTGTATAGTTTAATAGGTTTTTACATTCTTCAGTTGGAAATTCCCCAATTGGGTCAAGGGGGAAGAACTCCTCAATAATACATAAATAGATTGCTGTATTTGGGGAAGGAAATTCCCCAATTGGGTCAAGGGGGAAGAACTCCTCAATAATACATAAATAGATTGCTGTATTTGGAGAATACCGCTCTGCAAAATAAGGATCAAGCCCCTTGGTTACAAGAAGAGGATTCAATGCTGATGAATATTAGAAATATACACATTGGACGATTGTATGATATAATAGGTATGTATGATTAAACTTCTTCTTTAACTCATATTCTTTACTTAAATCATCTGTTTTTTTTCTCAGCTTTCTATATCATTCAATTGAACGGCCACCCATTGGGAGAAGGATTTCTTCGAATCCTCAACAATGTCGACGCATATTTATTTTTCTAGATAATCTCGATAGAGAGTTGATGGATCACCATAATAACCAATTTCAGTACGAATTGAAAAGAGATGTAAATATTCGGGGGAAATTATGATTAGATAATATATTTCAGGATAAATTGTGTCTTCAAAATTCGTCTCTAGTGGAATTGGACAAAGATCAAAGTATGAGAGTTATCTGTAACTATATCGATAGTTCGGAGAATAGATCGTAACATTTAAATTAGTACTATCATACAATATTATTAGCATTTAAATTTAATTGGTTTAATTTATTTTACTTTACTAAAACTAAACCATATATTTAACATAACTATACGAAATATTAATTTTTTTATTTATCTGTTTATGAGAGTTTCAAAATATCATGAAAAATTAATCTCTTAACTGATAAATTAATAGTACTTTTTTATTTAATTTTAATAATCTAATATTAAATTTAATTTACTATCTTTAAATTTATAATATTATTTAATATGCGTCATAATTTTGGAATTACGCGTCCTATATTATATAATAATTGGGAAGTACCCATTCAAAAGTAACCTTCGTTTTATTAGAATATTACATGATTGCCATTAGATTAAAATTTGATCTTCGTTTTATTAGAATATTACATGATTGCCATTAGATTAAAATTTGATCTATACATATATCTATTTTTAGAATATAAATTTTGATCTACATATATATCTATTTTTTATAATTACATATATCTATTTTTAGAATATAAATTTTGATCTACATATATATCTATTTTTTATAATATACTTACAATAAAAGTTGATTAAAAATTATTTATCTAAATCTAAAGCTAAATACGTTATCTACATATTTAAAAGAAATTATATAAATAAATTATATAAATCTAAATCTAAAGCTAAATACGTTATCTACATATTTAAAAGAAATTATATAAATAAAACAATTTTAATTTTTATTAGAATAATTCTTATATCTATTTTTAGAATATTGTTTTCTGAAAATAGGGAATTTTAATTTAAATTAATTCATTTTTTAAAAAAAAAACGTGAATAAATATGTATATATTATATATATATATATATATATATTTCTTAAAATAGGATAGGAATATAAAAAAAAGTATTCCGTAAAAAATTACATATTTTCCCAAGTAAACATTTTTTTTTATATTAGTCCTTTTATTAAAAAATTTATATTAGTGTTTTTGGATTAGTGTGTTACTTATTATTTTTATATATTATCGAAAGTTTCAATATTGATTCCAAGAAATAGTATATCTTACATAATATTTGGAACCAAGAAATAGTATATCTTACATAATATTTGGAAAGTTTTAATATTCTATGACTCGATATAAGTGTTTAAAAATTATTATTGGTTTGGTATATAATTCGAGAATAAAAGAAAATATGAATAGTTTCGGGTATATACGGGTATCGGGTTTAATTATTCAAATATAAAAGAAAATATAACTTTTATATTTATAAATTTTTTGTTGAGGTTTGGTTTTTATTAAATGTTTAAGAATTTATTGGTTTGGTTTTTATTAAGTGTTTAAGAATCAATTTATTGGTTTGTTTTTGATTACTCGAATATAAGAAAAAAAATGTGAAATTTACGGGTATATACGGATATCGGATCAAATTATTCTTTTTAAATTTTTTTTTTTCAACCGGGTCCAATTATTCAAGTATAAAAATATAGTTTTTATCCTTATTATAAAAATTTATTTAAGTTTGGATTTTATATAAATTATGTAAAACATAAACATAAAATTATGTAATAAAATTGATTGCAATTTTTTTTATTTAAGTTTGGATTTTATATAAATTATGTAAAACATAAACATAAAATTATGTAATAAAATTGATTGCAATTTTTCTTTGGCGATTTTTAGTTTCTATGAGTATTGGCTTTGGTACGAAAAAAGTATTTTAAATGTATTTATACATATTTTTTGAGTTTGAGTTTGATTTTTTTTTTCGACCGGTTTGGATCGACTATCATATATCAAATACTTTATCTATCTCTACTTATGACAATTATTCTATCTCTACTTATGACAATTATTTTAATATTAAATATAATAGTATGAATTTTAAAATAAACATATTTAATGATTTTAATTAGTTCAGAATTAATAAAATAATATTTGTAAGGGACTTCGATCTAATAATTTCATTTATTAATTTAAGATTTGGACGGATTTATGAAATTTAAGAATGGGCGGATTTAAGATTTGGGTGGATTTATGAATTAATTTCGGATTTGTGTGGATTATGGTCTTTTAAATACGATTTGTGTGGGTTTATGATGAGTACCAAACCTCGTGTGTATGACTTTTAAATACGATTTGTGTGGGTTTATGATGAGTACCAAACCTCGTGTGTATGACAATTATATGAAAATTCATGTGTGTAAATAGGTTGAGAACACACAGGATTGTAATGATATAGTTT
>CM071716.1:35194083-35205495 GCA_036630335.1 Physaria fendleri | reverse complement strand
CTCAATCACTTGACACGTGGCGCAATCCTGAATTTTATCAAGTTTCAAACCCAACTTTATATAATTGGATATATTTTTTTTTGTTGCTTGTGGCCTCGAAATATATAGGCACGGCTATGTAAACCTCCTGTAACGTTCTCGAGTCACACGCTCCATCTAAATAAGGGAAGTACAGTAGAGAGGAAAGAACGAGAGGATATTCTCTCTCAACAACGTCATCCTCTCTTTATTGCTTCGTCCCGTGAATAAATTACAAATTTCATCTTCAATAACAAAAAAAAATAGAATTTTAGGAAAATATATAGGCATGCTATGCAAACATGGAAAGACGTATATAAGAAAGATGACTACTTTGCAAATATGGAAAGGCGTATATAAGAAAGATGGCTTTTAATATTCTAATTTTAGGTCTATAATTTTAGGAAAATTTCGAATTTTAGGATTTTTAATATTAAGATATTTAAATATTTAGTTTCCATTAACAATTTTATTAAGATGTGTAAATATTTAGTTTTCCAATTTTTTTGATAAAAATCAATTCTTAATAATCTAAATTAGGAAACTACAAATTAACGGCTGAGATCTCAATCACTTGACACGTGGCGCAATCCTGAATTTTATCAAGTTTCAAACCCAACTTTATATAATAAGATAACTACAAATTAACGGCTGAGATCTCAATCACTTGACACGTGGCGCAATCCTGAATTTTATCAAGTTTCAAACCCAACTTTATATAATAAGATAAATCCTGAATTTTATCAAGTTTCAAACCCAACTTTATATAATAAGATAGAAGTCTCACAAGTTAAAGCAAAAAAATCTAAAATGGTTTGTATATTAAATGTAGAAGATCAAAGTACTCTTTTTGTACCCAACTCTGATCTACTTAAGTGCCAACCATTAAATCTTCTCAATCATTTATTTTCTTGTCGGTCCTTAATCTTTCCACGTCGATAAGACAAAATTAATGACTAGGCCCATTGGGCTTACGTTTACTTTATTCTTATTAATCAAACTTTATACTCAAAAGGCCATATTTAGCAAGCCCAACTAAAAATTTAAGGCCCATATACTAAATTAGGCCTTCAGTAGCCCTGAGCATTCGGATTTGTCGGTTATTCGGATCGGATTATTTGGATTCTCGGGTTATTTGGTAAAAAATATTCTTCCGAGTTATAGACATTCGAATTTGTCGGTTTATTCGGATCGGATTATTCGGATTCTCGGGTTATTTGGTAAAAGAAATTTCTTCCGAGTTAGACCAAATAAAGGTTCAATGGTTATTTGGTAAAAGAAATTTCTTCCGAGTTAGACCAAATAAAGGTTCAATTTGGTTTTTAATCGGATTATTCGTTTTTTCCATAATAAGCCTAAATAAAAAATGTATTTAATTGGGTCACGTTAAATCAGAAAGAATAAGAAAAACCTAAATAAAAAATGTATTTAATTGGGTCACGTTAAATCAGAAAGAATAAGAAAAAAATATCTGAATTAAATAAATAAATAAACAGAAAATTAAGATAAATGGGCTAGCGATGACCCATAAAATCAATAAAAATGAAATAACCCGATTAAAAATAAATTCTACATTGGATGGGAACATAAGTAAGATTGCCTTTATATACTAATATAGTCGAATCAAGGTCAAAAGCCTAATAGACATTATGTTATCATTGCACGATGAAGGGTTTGCTGGTCAGGAAAATATATAGGGGTTTTGTTATATTTTTGGTTCTATTTCGGTTTAATCGGTTCTCGGTTTAGAACCGATTAAACCTAAGACCAATCTAAATTTCAAAGTAATTTCAATCGGTTTACCTTCATTATTTCGGTTTATTCTGAAATTAAATTATTCGGTTCGGTCGGATTCGGTTTATTCGGTTTGATCCAAATGTTTACCTTCATTATTTCGGTTTATTCTGAAATTAAATTATTCGGTTCGGTCGGATTCGGTTTATTCGGTTTGATCCAAATGCCCAGGCCTAGCCTTCAGAGTATCTATAAGTGCGATTTTGAGGTAGGTTTCGTTTTAGAGATATTTACATGTGATTGCCACTGGAATTGAATTTTTTTTTTTTTTGATTTACTAAAAAAGATTATTGTTAGATTTTGATGGGTTTAAAAAAATTATAATTAAAAATTTAAAACTAATATATATCTAAAACATTTTTTATATATTTTTATAATAAAAATTTACAATTTTTATTTTCAAAATGTTACATTGTTTTAAAAATTCTATTTAATTTGAAAATCCTATTTAAAGATATGTATATTTATATATTAAATCTATATAATTNNNNAATTTTTGTTTTTTAAAGTAACATCTATATAGTATTTGGGAAGACAACCTATTTACCCATAAACTATCGCCATATCATAATATTTCCCCACGAACTATTGCCCTATTTCTATAACTCCATGGAATTAAAGTTGTAAACTTATTTGCCCATAAAATCAAACTTGCAAACTTATTTGCCCATGAAATGAAAGTTGCAGACTTACTCTCCCACAAGATTGAAAGTTTGAATTTCAATTTCGTGGGCAAATAAGTTTGCAACTTTGATTTTATGGGGATATAGAAAGAGAACAATAATTTGTGGAGAAATATTATGATATGACAATAGTTCGTGGGTAAATATGTTGTTTTTATTAAGAAAAGTCATTTTTTATAAACTATTATATATTTTGATCAGGAAAAAAATCATTTTTATGTTTTAATAAAAGTATTTAGATTCATATAATATTTGAGAAGTGTAAATTATGAACCCTTTGATTTGTACATTATTACAGGGTGTAAATGCCAATAGAATGTACATTATTACAGGGTGTAAATGCCAATAGAATTTTTCTATAATTTTCTATTTTTATTTTTATTTTACTAAAATAGGTTAAATAATTTGATAATTATTATGTTGTTATGAATTTAAATTAATATGTAGCTATACAATTCTTTCAACATACGGGATGATTTCTCTAAAATTTTTGTGAATTCTATTTAATTTATAACTTTTAAGAGATATTTTAAGACATTTGTTTGTTCCTACTAATAAAACTTACTTTGAAATTTAAATATAATAATTTCAAATATCAAAATAAATATCAACACGTATTTAGCACATGGCAGTGATAATGATCTACTCGGTTAATGAATATTTAGGACTAGAAAGGTAGATCATCTATGATTTATTTATTTATAGAAGTTTTTGGATTTTCGATCGATTTTGTATCGATCTATGATTTATTTATTTATAGAAGTTTTTGGATTTTCGATCGATTTTGTATCGAACACTTTGAAATTTTTGGATTTTCGATCGATTTTGTATCGAACACTTTGAAATACTACACTATTGGATCCAATATATGAAAGAAAAAACATTTCTTTGAACATGTTTCCGATAAAAAATGATATATATATTTTTTTTGTCATAAGAAAATGGATATCTTTTTAAAGTTTTATATACCTCATAACTATGATTATTTCGTTTTTATTATAAACATCAATAACAATTATATCAAACTAATAAATTTGTTAAAAGATCATTAACACGTGCTATAGTACGGGTCATAATTTAGTTTTTGTAATTAAATTGGTTTAGTTACGGATTGAATAATTAGGAACCGGGTCTAGAGCGGATATTGGTTACCAGATATTTTGATTAGAAAATCGTTCTTAAAAAGAATATTAAAAAATGTTTAGAAACATATGTTAATTAAAAAGAATATTAAAAAATGTTTAGAAACATATGTTAATCAATAATGTTTTTTCTAAACACTTGATTGTTATCCACGTCAACAAAAAAACACTTGATTGTTATATTAATGATCATCCTGTGTCAACAATTAACAAGTGAGACATTAGGTTAGCGTATTATAAACCGAGGTAATAGAAATTGAAAGATTTCTAATATGGTCTTATGTACTGTTTTCGTTTCTTTTAACCAATTTAGTTTGATTTCACCAAACTTGATTATCCAATGTTGTATTTCGTGAATTTCTTTTAACCAATTTAGTTTGATTTCACCAAACTTGATTATCCAATGTTGTATTTCGTGAATCCGAAACAGTCAAAGTTGAGTGATTTCCTTTCTAATATATTGAAGACTTATTATTTCATTTTCGAATATAATTTTCCGGAATCCTCGACTCCAATAATATTATATTGCAAGAAGAAGACTTTAAAACTAACTTTCTATTGACAATGTTGTTTTTCTCAAATTATAAATTTGTAATATATATGTGTCAAATATATACATGAACTAATATTTTGTTTTGTAAAAATCAAGTAAAAAATATTAATATATATATATTCTTGGTAAGTATATATATTCAATAGAATTTTATTATTATAGATTGGAAAATAAATAACTTTTAAACATTTTATATATATTTTTTTTATCATAGTTATAAGTACTAAAATTTTTTTTTGTCAAAAATATATTAAATTTATATACATTGAAATCTAAAAATTCAAATTTACGAAAATATTAACTCTTAGTGTTTGATTAATAAACATTTTACATTTACATTAAAATAAAATAAGTCCACTGGGCCTATTAATGTTTGAGGGAAAGATGCGCAGATTCAATTAATTAAGTTTAGTAACTGGTTATTTAGTAAGCCCAAATTAAAATTTAGGCCCATATAAAAGAATACAATAGAAACCCTAAGAACCTTCAAGTATATAAACGTTCCAAATTCCTCTGTGCGTCTCTTTTAGTAGCCGAGCTGACGAACATTTCGAGTAGCTGAGATCTTCGCTTGATCCTTGTGAAATCGCAGCTATGGCGGAAAAGGCAGTCACTATCCGAACTAGGAAATTCATGACCAATAGACTTCTTGCCAGGAAGCAATTCGTGAGTTCCATTGTTTTAACTCTTTATCTATTTCTCTATGCACATCATTTTCGTTTGTATGCTTTTGGTTTGATCCTGAGGGTAGAAAATAAGATTGTTATGAATGGAATCTAATCCAAGATCATTCGTTGTTTCGATCCGACTCGCATTAGGATATGCTGATTCTAACTGATTTTAATGTTTTAGGATTCTTCATATTTGCTTAGTAATTGATGCCAATACGATGAAATTTACTAGATTTTTGAGTATGATAAACTGTTCGTTGAACATTTTGAATAATCACTTAGTTTTATTGATGATTCTGTAAGAGTTACTAAGTTTATATTGGTTTTTGTGAGTGAGTGTAGGTCATTGATGTGCTTCACCCTGGAAGAGCCAATGTTTCAAAGGTTAGTATTTCATCTCTTTTTTGAGTTCTTTCTTAGACTAGATAGACTTTGGAAGGTTATAATTGGAGAATTGGTTTTATTATTTTAAAAGGCTGAGCTGAAGGAGAAGCTAGCAAGGATGTATGAGGTTAAGGACCCAAATGCAATCTTTGTTTTCAAATTCAGAACTCACTTTGGAGGTGGTAAATCATCAGGGTTTGGTTAACTCACTTTGGAGGTGGTAAATCATCAGGGTTTGGTTTGATCTATGACTCTGTTGAGAATGCCAAGAAATTTGAACCCAAATACAGGCTTATCAGGGTAATTGCTCTCTCCACTCTTGTTTCCATTATATATTGCAGCCTTTATACAATCACCTGTGTTATATTATGTCCTCTATCTCTCTCTAGCTTATCTATTGGTTACAATCGCCATTCTTGATCATTGAATTTGTCTGAAGATTAGAAGCAATGTGAATATGTTTTTGACTTTATCGTATTGCCCTTGGGGTTATCTGCATTATTAGACATAAAATGCCTGTCTTTGTGATTGACAGAATGGGCTTGACACTAAGGTTGAGAGATCAAGGAAACAAATAAAGGAAAGAAAGAACAGGGCGAAGAAGATCCGTGGTGTTAAGAAGGTGAGCTACTGTTGTTGAACTGTTTACTATCTTACTATCTTTTGTTCTGATCGTGCCTGAAACTTTGAGAATCTTTTTGTATCCAATGTCTACAGACAAAGGCTGGTGATCCCAAGAAGAAGTGAGGATCCTGAAGACATAATATCTTTGTCGGTATAATCACCTGTTAGATCGTTTCTCCAACTAGACATGTTTTGTTGAAATCGTGAGAGTTTCGTCTTATTTTGTCACGGTCAGATTGTGTTTTGAGTCAGGTGAAACATGATCTAAGGTTTTGTTCAATTTCATTACATTACATCTATTTAAGAACTCATTCTCGTATAGATAGAAGTGTTATTACTTAGCTAAAATATGGAAATCCGATTTCTAAAAGAATATAAGAACTATTGAACAAATGGTAGTAAACTATGATCTAACACAAAGGTTATTCACAAAATCCCCCAATGATTCATCCCTTTTAACAATTAATCAATAAAAGATAGTTTAATATACAGATCATTTTAGATTTTTGTGAATAACCTATGTATCTTTTATCAAAAGATAGAAGTAGTAGTAATTTTAAAATGTGTGTAACTCTTTGTCCAAAAAATCTGTAATAAAGTTTTTATTTCACTTTGATTTGTTTACTTAATTATTCTTTTTTTTTTTTAACGCATTTTAAGTGTTTTCATTTGGTGAAACGAACATGATGGTGCGGCGCGATACCAACTGATCCGCACCTTCTCGTCACTTAATTATACTTTGATTTTCTTTTGTTTTTTTAAATGCATAAGTTATACACAGTCTTGACAAAAAAAAAAAAAATTTATACAAATTCAGAAACTTATCCATGTGAACAGGCGAATGTTAGGTAGTTTTGTTATGAATGAAGAAGCAAATTTGTATAAAAATGACTTGATCTCAAAAAAAGAAAAACTATTAAAAAAGTACATGAATTATTACACACTAGTGGAAAATGTGTATTATGGTGTGGATAAATATAAAATAACAAGCTGTTGACAGAACAGTTCTGTCTCTTTACTCTTCGATTGGATTTCGAACCGGTAAAGGTTTTTTAAGTTTCTGGGTTTGTATCTTTTGAACTCTTTACTGTTTCCTCTTCAAAATTTTCAAACTTGAATAGTTTCACATATTCAGGTTCGATTTCAGATCAAGAACACAAATGCAAAACTCACTTATTTCACTGTTAAATCTTGATTTTAGTTTTTATACTCATGTTCTTGTTCTCTGTCTTAATTTCGAGTGTGAACTTAGAAGTCATGGTCTTTTGGTTTCACTATACCGATTCAGATCTCAAACAATTTCAAGAACACTTTTTTATTTATGAATACTTTAAAGATGACAATGTTTAGTAGAACTAGGTACATTGCTAGCAGATTTTTGTCTTAAATCTTTTGAATATCTTGTGATCTTCAGCAAAGTCAAAGACCTTTAGCATGGACGAGGACAGGTGTTCGATCAAAGATGATGCAACTCAAGTAAATCAGAATCTTTCAACTTTCTTTTTAACCAATGAAGTTTTGGTTCTTTTGCTTAAGTGTTCTTGGTGTGTGTGTGTGATAGTTGATAGGTAACACCCCAATGGTATATCTCAACAACATTGTAGATGGTTGCGTTGCTCGTATTGCAGCTAAGCTTGAGATGATGGAGCCTTGCTCTAGTGTCAAGGAGAGGTATATATATATATACAACAACATCCCTCTCTTTATCTCCCTTGTTTTGTCTTTTGAATGATCTTTCACTTTGCTAGAATTGCTTATGGTATGATTAAAGATGCAGAAGACAAAGGATTGATTACTCCCGGGAAGGTAGATCGAATCTGTTTTTTCTTTTTCGCCATTAGAATTGAACCTTAGACTAAAATCCTCGCGGTTTTTACTTACTTAGAGCACATTGATTGAAGCTACTTCTGGTAACACCGGGATTGGTTTAGCCTTCATAGGAGCAGCTAAAGGTTACAAAGTAGCACTCACAATGCCTGCAACAATGAGTCTTGAAAGAAAAGTTATTCTTTTAGCATTAGGTGCAGAAGTTCACCTCACAGATCCATGTAAAGGTGTTCAAGGAATATTTGACAAAGCTGAAGAGATATTAAGCAAAACTCCAGATGGTATTATGCTACAACAGTTCAAAAATCCTTCAAATCCGGAAGTAAGGACCCTCCTGTAACATTATATGTTGCTCTTCCTCTCTTTTCTATCTCTATGATTTTGTCTTTATCTAGTTTTTTTCTGCAGACGCATTATCGAACCACGGGTCCAGAGATATGGAGAGACTCTGAAGGGAAAGTAGATATATTAGTCGCTGGGGTTGGAACTGGTGGAACACTTTCCGGGTCAGGAAGATACCTTAAAGAGAAGAATAAAGACTTTAAGGTTGAAACTTGTAGTCAAGTCCAATCCATATCATGAGAAAATACATTAGTTGGCTTTTCAAGAACTTCACTTGTCAACAGGTCTACGGAGTAGAACCTTCAGAAAGTCCGGTAATCAGTGGAGGCGAACCGGGTTAGCTTATATATCTCTTGCATTTAAGCCATTAGATCTTTAGTAAACATCAGTCATGGAGTTACTTGCTTCTAAGTTTCTTTCTTGATTATATACCTTACAACTCAGATACTGGTTCTTCGGTTTGTAGGTATGCATTTGATCCAAGGTATTGGAGCTGGAATAGTCCCAGACAATTTGGATTTCAATGTTCTTGATGAAGTCATTCAAGTAATGTAACCGAGGTTGTATCAGTTTTGTCTTTGTAAACTAAAATATGTTTTGTAATCTGCAATTCTTTTTGGTCAGGTGACAAGTGAGGAAGCAATTGAAACAGCAAAACTTCTTGCCCTGAGAGAAGGATTACTAGTACAGTCTCCGGTTTAGTTTGTATTGGCTTAAGCCACCGCCAACATTTCTGATCAATGTTATTGTCTGGCAGGTCGGAATATCTTCAGGAGCTGCTGCAACCGCGGCGATAAAGGTGGCGAAAAGGCCAGAAAATGCAGGGAAACTCATAGTTGTAAGTTAACAAACAGAGTCATAGCTGGCAAGTTGCAACATAACACTAATTACAAGAGTCTAAATGATTCTAGCCATAACCAAAATCAGACAAAAGATGTAGTGGTTACTGACTTACTGTTTGGTTTTTTCAGGTGGTTTTTCCTAGTGGTGGAGAACGTTACTTATCAACTCCATTGTTCGAATCTCTCAGACTTGAAGCAGAGAATTTGCCAATTCACTAAGGGCTTATACACTTACCTGACTCTGAAATCTAAAATCTAAAATCTCAGATGTTACCTTATATTCTCATGTGGATTCTCTTTTAACATTTCATGTTTCTTTTTAACATGTATCAAATGTGTTAAAGTCTATCATGACATTTGAAGCAAATTCTTATAAAATAAAGTACAAGAGGACTACAAAGTACAAACAAACAGATCATAAACACTAAACGCGGCGTTTTGGGGTTCAGGGTTTTTGGATTCCGATGTGGTGATTGGTGAAGCGCAAGGAGATCCATTTTTAACTTCATCTTCTACATCTGAGAAGCCCTAAAAACCTCTAATTGTTCATAAAGGTGTAAATTTTGGGTGAAAATGTGGTCTTTCAGAACTCTGAAGTATATTTTCAAGCTAAGACCTGAACCAATTTCTTCTTCATCGTCTTCTGTTTATTCGCTCTCACCCTTCACCAATGGTGCTCTAATTCAGTCGCAGCATCGATCGATTACCTCTACGGCGCCTGTTTATGGATGGATGGACACGATCAAAGGTGTTTTTACTGGAAATAAAGAGACTCCACTGGAAGAATCAAACGTACCTGTGGAAGCTTTCACTCTTCTCCGTAAGTGTTTACATCTCTGTGTGTTTGAGTTATCTTAGAAATGGGATCATTATGCTTTATAGATTGATGTACTCATCAAAGCTTCAATTTTTGGATGCAAAATTGATTTTAGGATTTGCTGATGAATTAAAGAATGCTAGAAGGTTAGGGAAGTTTAAGCAGTACATTGTGGGTAGAAGCAGTGAGGCCACTTTTGCAGATGCATTTGAGAAACAAGAAGCTGTTATTAGGTATCTTGGAGCTCTTGATGCTACAGGAGAGGTTGGTTTATTCCTTAGCTTATCATATATGATGCTCTAAACTACAGTCTAGCTATTTATCTATCAGTTTTATCATGTATATGACTATGGCACTAGGTTTCTTAATGTGTAGAATCTTAAAGTGAGTCAAAAGCAAGATGCTGCTAAACGTTGCAACTGCACAATAACAGATGTGGAGAATACGCTGGCCAAGTTTACTTGGGCTAGGCAAGCTCATAAGAAGATGACAGAGTTGAAAGAAGGAGGCAAACCGTTACCAAAGAATATGGGAGAGGTAATCCTCTGACTTAGTTTACCCCTATGCTTCTTAGCTCTATAAGCTCCTTTATATGGATGATTGTTTGGTCACATTTCTCATTCCTTAGACTTAGAATAGTGTTTAGAGCTTATGAAATTTGTGCATTGACACTCTCTTCTAGGCTTGATCATTTTTTCTACACCTGACTTAGTCAACATACCTCTAATAACAAGAACAGGTTTATAACTTTGGTTGTTTCCCATTATTGGTTAGATTTGAGGCTCAGTAGTTAGAAACTGGAGTGATCGTACACTATGTTGTTCTTATTAAGATATTGTTTACATATTTGGACAGATTATAACTTGTTGGTTTACTGTTTTTCTTTTGTGCTACATCCATTAAGTCGATTATGATAACACTAAATCATTATATTGATACATTGAAGCTACAAAAAATGATGGGATCAACACCACTCGATATGGCGAGATCAAACTTAGCGAAAAGTGGACAGATTAGTCGGAATGCACTTTGTCCTTGTGGTTCCAAAAAGAGATATAAAAGGTAAACAAACAATACTGTTGATGAAAGATGCTCATATATCATTCATTTAATTTGTCTTCTTTAAAGGTGCTGTGGAAAGGATTGAAGAACACAGAATCTGATCTAAAACATCCAAAATTCGAGTTTAAATCGATCACTATTGGAGTTCTTTTCTCGTTTTGAGCTTTCTTTGGACTGTTTTTTTGGTTTCATTTTCTAGTCATGTTACTTCCATAGCGAAAAAGATGAAATTTTTAGTGATAGATTACAGGACATGGATATGGATTTGGTTACTTTTATAAGGTTATTTCAATAATCAGTTCTTCTGATTACTTCATTTTATTGAAAAAAGATATTTCAGAACCTAAATTAAAGACACTGGTGGGAACTAATAATAACTTCTGTTCTAAAACATTTCCAATGGTTGAGATCTCCTAGCTTGATCTAACGGACAAAAAGTGATATATGTCACCTCAGTAAAAAAGCAGTTTTAATTGACGGCTGAGATCTCTCTCAGCTTCGTAAGAAATAGGCCGGGGCACGGATACTCGTTACTCGTCCCATACTCGCTACTTGACCCGTACTTGGCTTGATTTTGCAAGTACCTGTTACTATCAAGCCAAGTATCAAGCCCATCGGTGCAGATACTTGCAAGTACGGGACAAGTAACAAGT
>CM071716.1:35166790-35194073 GCA_036630335.1 Physaria fendleri | reverse complement strand
ACAGAATCAAATGTTGTCTCAGATCACCAATCATAAAGAACTCAAGATTCCTCATTTAGGAGTGGCACCGGAATTGTTAAAAGACAAGAAAGTGTTACTCGTCATTGATGAAGTGGATCACCAAGGACAACTAGATGCCTTGGCTGAAAAAAAATCTTGGTTTGGTTCTGGAAGTCGGATTATTGTTACAACAGAAGATCGAAGTCTTTTGAAGGCCNNATACTTATTATTTGAAAAAATATTCTTTATCCGCAAAAAAAAAAAATGTTCGATATCCATAAAAACTTGATATCTATTAAAAATAAAATAAAAAGTAGATAAAATAAAAAGTAGAAGATTGAGCAAGTAACAAGTACTTGCAAGTACCCGCAAGCCTGGCGGGTACTTGTTTAGAAGTAACAAGTACTTGCAAGTACCCGCAAGCCTGGCGGGTACTTGTTTAGACGGGTACTTGTTTTTGAAAAGCCAAGTATCAAGCCGGTAATCTTCATTACCCGTCAAGCCAAGTCAAGTAACAAGCCGGGCAAAAAATGCAAGTACCCGGCTTGTCGTCAAGCCAAGTCAAGTAACAAGCCGGGCAAAAAATGCAAGTACCCGGCTTGTGCCCACCCCTAGTAAGAAAGATGCTCTTTGATGTTCTCCCTCCTATTTCAGATAAAGTTTGTCCCTTTATCTATCTTCTCTTTGTGTACAATCACAAAACTTTTTCAAAATTCGAATTTTATAGAAAGATCCAACCTTTTTTTCTTTTGTGTTTCACTGTCACCAAAAACTTTAAACAAATCTTTGTGCTTTGAGAAAAAAAAATCTAAGCTTTCTATTAATGGAACCTGCAGATTCTTCATCAACACCTTCGGAGAAGAAGAACTCAATGCCATCTTCAGCTGGAGAATCTGATACTTGGTTAGATTTTATTAATCTCTGGAACTGATGATTCTTTGTTTTTGATAGATTCTTAGATTTCTTCCTTTTGTTTTTATTCTTTTATGGGAACTAAATCTAGGTTTGAAGATTTTAAGAAGAACACTATGAATCTGAAAGTAGAAGAGAGATTCAGCAAGATTGCTGAGATCACTTCAGACATTTCTGTGTTTTCTCGTCAAATTGATGAGTATGAAAAGGAAATTGAGCTCAAGGAGAAACTGTTTATGGAGAGGTATAATGATCTGAAGAAGAATGAAGAGTTAGTCAAAGCGAGAGAGATGGATCTTGAATTATCTGAGAGAGAAGTTGAAGTTAGGAGAAACTTTCTGGACTTAAAGGAGAAGGAACTCGAGAGAAAAGTTGAAGTAAAGAGAAACTTTATGGAGTTAAAAGAGAAGGAACTTGAAGAAAAGGAGAAAAAAGTGGAACTGAGTGATAGAGAAGTTGAAGTAAAGAAGCAGTTTATGGAGTTAAAAGAGAAGGAACTTGAAGAAAGGGAGAAAAAAGTGGAATTGAGAGAGAGACAAGTAGAAGAAGGATCAAGACAGAAGGGTTTTTGAGAGAGAGACAAGTAGAAGAAGGATCAAGACAGAAGGGTTTAGATGCTGGGTCTTTGATTGTTCCTGGGACAAAACAGAAATCCATTACAGACTCCTCTGGTGTGCAGACAAGTGAACCACAGAGAAGAGAGATTGTTGAAATTTCCTCCACAGATGAAGATGATGAGGATGATGAAGATGATGAGCCATTCAATAGTCCTGATCCAGACTGCGATTTTAACAACAAGATGAGTGCTTTTGCTGCGGGTCAAATATGGGCACTAAAAGATCCTATTGATAAGATGCCTAGATATTATGCTCAGATCAAGAGAATTTTGGAATCTGAGATGAGTGTACGAGTGAGATTGCTTGAGTCAGAAAATAAGGAACCAACTCCTATTGCTTGTGGGATATTCAAATATGGGAGAAAATCTGTGAACAAAAGCCACTTGGTGTTTTCTCATGAGATGAGTCACATCACACGTGACAAAACTGTTACTATATTCCCGAGAAAAGGTGAGACATGGACTCTTTACAGAGATTGGAACAAGACTTCGAACCGTAATGTGGATCAGCACACTCCTCACAATTATGACTTTGTGGAAGTTGTGTCCGAATTTGATATTGATGTTGGTATTGGAGTAGCTTATCTAGGAAAAGTTGAAGGATTCATATTGGTTTATAAACGTGATGCGCAACATGGAATTCTCCAAATGGTGATACCATCTGATGAAATGGGTAGATTTTCTCACAGAGTTCCATCTTTTAAGATCAATGGAGATGAGATAAAAGGAGTCCCAGTTGGATCTTTCGAGTTAGACCCTGCCGCAATTCCCCTAGCTTATCTTAAAGCTACTAAGGTTAAAGAAGAACAGATTAGGACATAGTCTTAGTTTGAGTTAGATACGTCTCTTGAACTGAGTTAAGAAGTCTGATATGTGTTCACTGTTTTTTATTAATGTTAGTAGAACTGGATCTATCTCTTAGTTAGTATCTCTATCAAGTAGAACTCTTTTGTAAGACTGGATCTATCTCTTAGTTAGTATCTCTGTCAAGTAAAACTGGATCTATCTCTTTGTATTCACAACTTCATTGTTATTATATCAGATTGAAAGCAGCTTTGATCCTTACTGAAAATTACATGATCATCTCATATGAATCTGAAAAAGAATGAATGCAACTGCAGTGGAGGGTTTTTGTGTATAATATTGCACTGATGGATTTCTGTTTTGTCCCAGGAATAATCAAAGACTCATCATCTAAACCCTTCTGTCTTGATCCTTCTTCTACTTGTCTCTCTCTCAAAAACCCTTCTGTCTTGATCCTTCTTCTACTTGTCTCTCTCTCAATTCCATTTTTTTTCTCCCTTTCTTCAAGTTCCTTCTCTTTTAACTCCATTAAGTTCTTCTTTACTTCAACTCCTCTCTCTCTCAGTTCCACTTTATTCTCTCTTTCTTCAAGTTCTTTTTCTCTTTTAACTCCATAAAGTTTCTCTTCATTTCAACTTTTCTCTCAAGTTCTTTGAGACCACTTAGGTTCTTCTTTAACCTAAGTCCTGAAGTTATATGCGTGCTCTGGCTTTGTATTGTTAAAACCATTGGTATTTGATTTTGTAGGTACACAAGATTTCTAGCTGTTATTGTTGGTGTCATACTATTCTTATTAACAAGCTTTTCTGATCCAGGTACTGTGAACGCCGAGAATGTTTCACGGTACATTTCTGCTTACCCTTATAATTATTTACTCGGAGAAAGAATGTTCTACTTGTAAAATCCCAAAGTGAGTGCATCTATATCCCGTGGTAAACTTATCAGAGTACATATGTGCTTCATGTTGAAACTTATACACTTATTTTTCTCATTTAGACCTGCTAGATCAAAGCATTGTAGCATCTGTAACTGCTGTGTGGCTCGGTTTGATTGCGAGTGGATGGTTTGTACTTAGACCCTAAGCACTGTTTCTTCTTTTATCTTCTCAACAGTTCATACAAAGATATCGTTTGACGTGATCATTTCTCTAACGGTTTCAGAATAACTGTATAGGCGAAAAGAATACCAAATACTTTATGGCTTTCCTCCTTTGGTGAGTTTAACTCTAAATTTCATCTTTTGGTGTTCCTCATCATTTCTTTTGTTTCATGTTTAATGTTTCTTTAGTGCTTTGTAGGCATTTTCTTCTTTGCTTATACGAGACAGTAGCTATCGGGTTTATTCTCGCTGGACGAGTAAAAGAACTCCGTGTTGTACATATTTTAACCAATACACATCAAAACAATGCCCTTCTTGTGTTAACAGTCCTATCTTCTTGGGATCGGTTTCGATCTTGTTTGCTAATCTGTCTATCTTTCTCTTTTCTGCAGTCCATTATGGCGTAGATAAATCTTTCACCAGCTTAGCTCCTAAAGTAGCACAGGCAAGTAAACCTAACAAATAGTTTTCGATTTCACAATTGGCTCATGTGTCTTAATATTGTAACATATCTTTGAAACAGTGGCTAGTTGGTACATACAACACTCAGATTCTCCTAATGGTGTTTCTCTCCTTCTTGCTGGCTTCCTCGCTTACCATACAAAACTCTGCTTAATCAACACAACAACTAATGAGGTTCTTAACTCTTTGTCCCACATCTGTAAACCAAGTCATATCATTTCTAGCAATCTGCATGACTGTTTAGATCAGTATTGATACTCTCTTCTTGGTTTTGATCAATCTTTCTACACCTGACTTAGTCCCTGTTCAAGAACATGCCTAAGATTTGATGCTCAGTAGTTATAAACTGGAGTGATACTACACTATGTATGATTTTGTTAAGATATTGTTTTGATTTGGTCAAATTGTTACCTGCTGTTTTCTTGTTTTTCCTTTATGCTGCATCCATTAAGCCGATTATGATAACACTAAATCATTATATTGAAGCTACAAAAAATGATGGGATCAACGCAACTGGATATGGCGAGATCAAACTTAGCGAAAAGCGGGCAGATCAGTCCTTGTGGTTCCAAAAAGAGATATAAAAGGTAAACAAACGTTGCATAGCATTCTTTTTTTCTGTCCATATATGTGTTTCATTATCTTGCTTTTTCTTGATTCATTCATTCCTTAAAGATGTTGCGGAAAAGATTGAAAAGAACACAGAAGCTGTTCTAAAACATCCAAAGTTCGAGTTTGATTTATCATTGTTAGAGTGAAGCTACAAATCTATGAGCTTGCTTTTTGGACTGTTTCTTGGTTTCATTTACTGTGGCACTAGGTTTCTTGATGTGTAGAATCTTAAAGCGAGTCAAAAGCAAGATGCTGCTAAACGTTTGCAACTGCACAATAACAGATGTGGAGAATACGTTGGCCAAGTTTATTTGGGCTAGGCAAGTTCATAAGAAGATGACCCAGTTGAAAGAAGAAGGCAAACCATTACCAAAGAATATGGGAGAGGTATTCCTCTGACTTATTAGCTCCGTAAGCTCCTTTATACGGGGCAATCTGCATCACTGTTTGTTCACGTTTCTCATTTCTTAGACTTAGAATAGTGTTTAGAGCTTATGAAATTTGTGCATTGACACTCTCTTCTAGATTTTGATCAGTCTTTCTACACCTGACTTAGTCCCTATTCAAGAACATGCCTCTATTATAACAAGAACTGGTTAAACTTTGGCTGTTCCCCGTTATTGGTTAGATCTGAGGCTCAGTAGTTAGAAACTGGAGTCATCTTACACTATGTTGGTTTTGTTAAGATTTTGTTTACATTTGGACAGATTATTACTCTTTTTCTTTTGTGCTGCATCCATTAAGCCGATCACTAAATCATTATTTTGATACATTGAAGCTGCAAACAATGATGGGATCAACACCACTGGATATGGCGAGGTCAAACTTAGCGAAAAGCGGGCAGATCAGTCGCAATGCACTTTGTCCTTGTGGTTCCAAAACGAGATATAAAAGGTAAACAAATTTCGCAATAGCATCTTTTTTTCTGCCCCAAAAAGATGCTCATTATAAGTGATTGATTTATCTTGCTTGTCTTCTGTAAAGATGCTGCGGAAAGGATTGAAGAACACAGAATCTGAACTAAAATATTCAAAGTTCGAGTTTGATGATCATTGTTGGAGCTCTTTTCTCGTTTTGAGCTTTCTTTGGACTAATTCTTGGTTTCATTTGCTATTCATGTTACTTCCACAGAGTAAAAGATGAATTTTAGTGATAGTTTTTTTTTTTTTTTTTTTTTTTGAAAGAATGTTAAATTTTATTTCAAAAAAAAAACCGTTTCTTACAAAAAGTTCAGACAACTCAAAACAAGCTCTGAGATTTACAGAAATAAAACCAACAACTCAGGAAAAACCTGAGAAACAAGCCTGAATGGAGCTCAACCTGCAACAAAGAAACAAAAAAACCAAACAAGCCAAGCAACAATAATACAATAACCAGTCTTTTTATTAAAAACGAAACAAACAAAAAACTACGGCTTGAGAGGCTTCAGCGTTGAGGAGAGACGAGGAGAGTCCATGAACGATATCAAAGTAGATGGATATGGATTTGGTTACTTTATAAGGTTATTTCAATGGGAAAAATGTCAAACAGAACTGAAAGTTTTTCTCGGAGTCATTTTAACACCAGAATTATGACTTCCCCATTTAAATCCCAATTCTTTTTTAAAAAATACCAAATTAAACCCAAAACTTTTTCGACCAAACGGAAAAAATAACGTCGTTAGTTTGACTCTGTGAGATGACGACGGAAAAAAATAACGTCAAGACATTTCCACAACTCGAACCCGAGTCCCTTCACGCAAAAAGTAGTACATAACCAATAGGATACAAAGAGTTTTTAAACTTATGACATATTCATAAATATATAAATACCTTAAACATAATCCAAAAAATTAAATAAACTATGCTTATAAATATAAAATATTTGGTTAATAAAATTATAATATATAATTCATTATATATTATACATAAATAAACTATGCTTATAAATATAAAATATTTGGTTAATAAAATTATAATATATAATTCATTATATATTATACATATATAACAAGATCTGTAAAATAATAATTTAAATATAAAATATAATTTTGGGTATCTTGACATAGTTGTTAATTTTATATACTTTCCGGGTTGATATAATTTTATATTATAATTTTGGGTATCTTGACATAGTTGTTAATTTTATATACTTTCCGGGTTGATATAATTTTATATCTCAAACTATATTTTTTTGTTTAAATATTCATATTATATAATTTCAATTTTAAGTTGATATGTAATATATTTTTATATTTAAATTATTATTTTACAGATTTTGTTATATATGTATAATATACAATGAATTATATATTATAATTTTACTAACCAAATATTTTATATTTATAATCATAATTTATTTAATTTATTGTATTATGTTTAAGATATTTATATATTTATGAATGTGTCATAAGTTCAAAAACTCTTTGTATCCTAGTGGTATTCTTTGCGTGAAGGGACCCAGGTTCGACATTGTGGAAATGTCTTGACATTTTTTTTTCCAATTTAGATTTTTTAAAAAGAATTGGGTTTTAAATGGGGAAGTCATATCCACGTCAGCATCATGGTCGAAAAAGTTTTGGGTTTAATTTAGATTTTTTAAAAAGAATTGGGTTTTAAATGGGGAAGTCATATCCACGTCAACATCATCACCACGTCATCGCCATCTCACAGAGTCAAACTAACGACGTTATTTTTTCCGTTTGGTCGAAAATTTTTTGGGTTTAATTTGGTATTTTTTAAAAGGAATTGGGTTTTAAATGGGGAAGTCATAGTTCTGGTGTTAAAATGACTCCGAGAAAAACTTTCAGGTTTGTTTGACATTTTTCCCTTATTTCAATAATCAGTTCTTTGGAATACTTCATTTTATTGAAACAAATATTTCAGAACCAAAAGGAAAGTCACAAAACCTAAATAAGTGGGAACTAATAACTTCTGCTCTAGGGGATATTTACGAGGACGGAAGACTCGGAGCATATTGTTAGGGCGAACAAGAAGGTGAATTTTCGAAAAGAGATGGTTTCTTCATCGTCGGATTTCTCCGGTGATGGACAGGACGATGACACGGGACAGAGAGAGCAGCCACCATCGGACGCTGAGAAGATGATGGTGATGGGTCTATGCTGGTTGGTTATAGGGTTGAGGAGGTTCATTCGAAATCGGGTGATCACTCAGTTCAATCTGTTTCTGTGCCAAAGAAGGCGACGTTCGCGTTTGTAGTTAGAAAGAAGAAGGGCCGACGGGAAGTGATAATTGAAAAGGGTGATGGTGGTTCTTTTAGCATGATCCCTAAGGATGTGTTTCAGGATGCCAAACGCATGATCCCTAAGGATGTGTTTCAGGATGCCAAACCTCTTTGGTCGGAATTGTTAGTTGGGCGTTTTGTAGATAAAGCTCCTCCGATAGCTATTATACACAAGATTGTCAATAATATATGGGTGTTGGGGAAGAAGGGAGTGAAAGTGGATGTGTTTTGGATGAGTTCTACCTCTGTAAAATTCAGAATCAAGGATTAGTCGACTCGAGATAAGGTTTTCAATCGAGGTTCTTGGAATCTTACAGGGGTTCCTATGGTCATTGAGAAATGGGCTCCAAAATCAGAGCTTGAGGTGGTACAGGTGAAGGTTGTACCTCTTTGGGTTACAATGAAGAACATACCCCATTCTCTGTTTCATGAGAATGGGTTTTGGTTTTTAGCAAGTCGTATTGGTGAACCGAAAAATCTACATATGGATACGGAGTTATGTGTGAAGTTTGATGAAGCAAAGATGCTTATTGAAGTTAATTTGCAAGATGAGTTTCCTTTGTCTCATAGATTTCGATCTGAGGATGGCTTGGATGTGGTCATAGAATTTGAGTATCCTTGGGTTCCTTACAAGTGTGGTTTGTGTAGTAAATGGGGTCACACTACTAATCTGTGTAAACAGGAAAAGGAGGTGATTAATGTTGTTCATGAGCAGGAGAATGTTGAGCTCCCTTTAATCTAAAAGGAGAGTGTTGAAAAGATAAATCCGGAAGGTGGCTGCGAAAGAGGTTGGTTTAGAGGTTCATGGAGATGTGGATCGAGTTGTAACTTCGCAAAATGAAGAACATGGAGCGGATATTTCTCAATCCTTATCTATGAATCCTTTATTTGAGAAGTGTGATGGGGATGAGAAGATTGTTGAGTTAGGATGGAAGGAGGTGGGTTCGCCTTCGTGGCGTAAACTTACTGTTGTTGAGGATAGGAGCATCGTGTCTTCGACAAGATTTGACTATCTGGCAGACGCCACGGAGGATGGGGAGATCCGTGAGGATGAAGGTGTGGGTGTGATGGCTAAGATTGATACGGGCTCACAGATGGGTGGAGTAAAGAATAAACATAGTGTTGTCCCACGCGCTACTCGTTCTTTAAGTAAGGGGTCTCACGGCTCTAAAGCAGGTTCTGTTGGAAGTGGTAGAGGGAGAGGGAAGAAGCAATTTTAATGGTTAGTTTCTTTTGGAATGTTTTAATGGTTAGTTTCTTTTGGAATGTGCGAGGTCTTAATATGTCCTCAAGGCAGAAGTTGGTTAAGGAATTATTTCAAAATAATAATTTAAAGTTTGGTTGTCTGTTGGAAACAAAGGTTTTAGAAGATAGAGCTTCTTATGTTCATGATCAGTTGGGTCGTGAGCTTCAATTGTTGACAAATTATGAGTGTCATCATTTTGGTCGTTTATGGATATTGTGGAGAAAGGAGGTTGCTTTGCTTCCGATTTCTAAGAGTTTGCAGCATATCACTTGTTCTATTGAGATACCGGGGTTTCCTTTGTTTCTCTGTCCATTTGTGTAAACGTTGAATTTGGAGAGTGAGCGGAAGGAGTTATGGTCGACATTAGTGGCTGAGAGTGCGTTGGCAAGGAATGGTGGTAAGCCATGGGTTTATGGTGGTGAGTTTAATGAGGTGTTGAATGTGGAGGAACATTCGAACATCATGCCACATCATGGTTTATCAGGGATGCGAGATTTTTAAGAATTTGTAAATCAATGCGAATTGCTAGATATGCAAGTTCAGGGTCCGAGGTTCATTTGGAATAATCGTCGGGAGGATGATTTGATATGTAAGAAGTTGGATAGATGGCTAGATATGTAAGAAGTTGGATAGATGGCTAGTCAATTCACATTGGTTAGAAACTTTTCCTCTGTCTTATGCTATTTTTGAGGCGGGAGGAGTTTCGGATCATCTACGAGGTCGCTTGATGTTGAGTTCTACATTGGAGAATGGTAATAAACCATTTAAATTCTCTAATGTTTTAACTTCATTTCCGGAGTTTGTTTCTACGGTGGAGACTTCTTGGCGTAATCATGAGCCGATTTACATATCTACCTCTGCTTTACATCGGTTTTCTAAGTGCTTGAAGGAATTAAAGGGTCCTCTGCGCATATCTACCTCTGCTTTACATCGGTTTTCTAAGTGCTTGAAGGAATTAAAGGGTCCTCTGCGTGCTTTGTGTCGTACACATCTTTATGATATTTCTCGTAGGAAGAAGTTGGCTTATGAGGAGTTGTGTCTGCCGCAGCAAAAATCGTTTCTTGATCCTTCGGTTGAGACATCTCGGCTTGAAGGGGAAGCGGTAGTTAAATGGAAGAGTTTAGCGGGTATAGAGGAGAATTTTTTGAAACAGAGATCGAAGTTACATTGGCTGAAGGTGGAAGATCGCAATAACATCTTTTCTATAATTCGTTGATGGCGCGGAGACGGGTTAATTTTATTATTGAGTTAGTAGCTGCGGATCAACACATTTTGGCGACACCGGAGGAGATTAGAGGTGAAGCGATTTCTCATTTTCACACTTTTCTGAATCATACTCCTGATTCTTTCAACCGGAGGAGATTAGAGGTGAAGCGATTTCTCATTTTCACACTTTTCTGAATCATACTCCTGATTCTTTCACGGGTTGTTCTTTGGAGGAGCTTTGGGGTTTGGTTTCTTATCGCTGTGGCGATGAGGATGCGGGATGCTTAATGGCTGAGGTTACGGATGAGGAGGTTAAAAACACCTTGTTCGCCATGCCAAATAATAAAGCACCTGGACCAGATGGTTTTACTACTAAATTTTTTAAGGCAGCTTGGGATGTGGTTGGGCGAGATTTCATTGTGGCTATTCGATCTTTCTTTCAGACGGGGTTTTTACCAAAGGGATATAAATTCAATAATTCTGGCTTTGGTTCCGAAGAAGGCAGATGCAAATACGATTCGAGACTTTCGACCCATCTCTTGTTGTAATGTGCTTTATAAGGTTATATCGAGAATTTTGGCAAAGCGACTTAAAGCTGTGCTCCCAGGTATGATAGTGATAGGCCTAGAAAGGCTTCTCAGGTTTCACCTAGAGAATACTAGAAAGTAGTCTAGGATTTTAAACCCGTTCGATACTGCAAGTGCACAACAATGCGTTAGTAGTAAAGATCGGGATCAATCCACAAGGAGACAAAGATCACAGCAATCAAATCCTAAGTTCTCTAGGTATCTAGGCAAGCAGTTGACAGTTGAGATAACAATAGTAACAAAGCAATGTAAACGAAAGCGGTTGTAAATTCAATAAATAAAAGCGCTAGGGGTTGAGAGGATTCCAGGGAATAGGCATGCAATGATCTACCAACTATTCAGGGACAACTTAAGCACCGTCTAGAACTTAGACAAAAGCAATAAACAATTGATATGCAAACCCAAGACTAGTGGTGAAGTGCAACTATACCAGAATGCCTATAAACCAATGACAAGTATCTGAAGCAGACAAAGGTATTAACAGACTAGCATGCATTACTAAGCTCAGGTCTAATATTGCTCATAATCTCCTAAAAGGAAGGACTAGTTCTCAATCATGAAATTGCCTACCAAATATCCTATTCCAGTAAAAATAACCGGCTAAGATCTAGATTTATACTATTGATCAATAAACTAGATGGCTAGTGCTAGTCTCAGTTTAAGCATTAAGAACAGATAAAGGCAGAGACACAGATAAATGAAAATCCTATTTGTGTTAGATTAGTTTGCAGCCATAAACCCTATTGGAATCTCCCAAACCCTAACAGAGGGACTACTCACTCATTGCAATTAAAACACAGGAAATCATTGTTTTGAATTCTGAATTTCAATTGCAAAAGAAAGTAACAAAGTTCTTCTGAAATCTCCAAGAAACAAAGTAAAAACCCTAGAATAGAAGTGGAAGAACGTCAAGCGTAGAATATTAAAACTTAACAACATTATCCTTTTATAGGTTCTGGAGGGAAAATAGGAAAATCTTGGTCTTCGCGTCAAAATACGAATAAGGACATTAAGCTCCGCGCCTTCGAGTCGACCGAACAGATAAACAGTTCGGGTCGAATTAATACAACTTCCATAGAATCTTTAAGACCATAGTTCGGTCGAACTTCCTTCTGGTTCGACCGTCGATAGCTGCTGAAAATGATCCGCCAATAACTTCTTCTCGCAGGCTAGATTGAGAGGTCGCCTACGGGCGAATAGCTCCTCAGTTCGACCGAACCAAAAGACAGTTCGGTCGAATTATGCTCCGAATCTGCACAGTTTGCTTCCTTTCCTCTCTTCAGCTCCATTCAGCAATGTCTTTGTCTTGGCCACATTCTGACCTGTAAAAGACTCCTAAAATGCATAAAAGGATATGAATTGCCTGCAAAATATAACATTAAAATGCATAAAATCCTAGGCATATCAGATATCTCAAAATCAGTCTGCTTTTGTAGCTAATCGTTTGCTTATGGAGAATGTTTTATTGGCCACAGAGATAGTGAATGATTATCATAAACCTTCAATTAGTCCGCGACGTGCTTTAATGCTCGATATAGCAAAGGCTTTTGATTATGTTCAATGGTCTTTGCTCTTAGGAATTCTGCGCGTGATGGAGATTCCAGCTCGGTTTGTTCGTTGGATAGAGGTTTGTATTTCTACTATTTCCTTTTCGGTGGAAGTAAATGGTTCTCTGGCTGGTTATTTTGGCAGTACAAGAGGGCTTTGTCAAGGATGTTCATTGTCTCCGTATCTGTTTATGTTGTGTATGAATGTGTTGTCACATATGTTGGATAAGGCTGCTAGGGATCGAACAATAGGTTATCAGCCTCATTGTAGTGATACTGGTCTGACGCATCTTTGTTTTGCGGATGATCTTTTGGTGTTTATGGATGGTACCTGGAGTTCCATTGATGGCCTTTTGGTAGTATTGAATAAGTTTGAGATGATATCGGGATTAAGTGTGAATTTACAAAAGAGCACCATTTTTCCGGCAGGAGATATCTCAAAATCAGTCTGCTTTTGTAGCTAATCGTTTGCTTATGGAGAATGTTTTATTGGCCACAGAGATAGTGAATGATTATCATAAACCTTCAATTAGTCCGCGACGTGCTTTAATGCTCGATATAGCAAAGGCTTTTGATTATGTTCAATGGTCTTTGCTCTTAGGAATTCTGCGCGTGATGGAGATTCCAGCTCGGTTTGTTCGTTGGATAGAGGTTTGTATTTCTACTATTTCCTTTTCGGTGGAAGTAAATGGTTCTCTGGCTGGTTATTTTGGCAGTACAAGAGGGCTTTGTCAAGGATGTTCATTGTCTCCGTATCTGTTTATGTTGTGTATGAATGTGTTGTCACATATGTTGGATAAGGCTGCTAGGGATCGAACAATAGGTTATCAGCCTCATTGTAGTGATACTGGTCTGACGCATCTTTGTTTTGCGGATGATCTTTTGGTGTTTATGGATGGTACCTGGAGTTCCATTGATGGCCTTTTGGTAGTATTGAATAAGTTTGAGATGATATCGGGATTAAGTGTGAATTTACAAAAGAGCACCATTTTTCCGGCAGGATTAGCGAATCTGACGTGGCTTTTGATTATGTTCAATGGTCTTTGCTCTTAGGAATTCTGCGCGTGATGGAGATTCCAGCTCGGTTTGTTCGTTGGATAGAGGTTTGTATTTCTACTATTTCCTTTTCGGTGGAAGTAAATGGTTCTCTGGCTGGTTATTTTGGCAGTACAAGAGGGCTTTGTCAAGGATGTTCATTGTCTCCGTATCTGTTTATGTTGTGTATGAATGTGTTGTCACATATGTTGGATAAGGCTGCTAGGGATCGAACAATAGGTTATCAGCCTCATTGTAGTGATACTGGTCTGACGCATCTTTGTTTTGCGGATGATCTTTTGGTGTTTATGGATGGTACCTGGAGTTCCATTGATGGCCTTTTGGTAGTATTGAATAAGTTTGAGATGATATCGGGATTAAGTGTGAATTTACAAAAGAGCACCATTTTTCCGGCAGGATTAGCGAATCTGACGTGGTGTGATGTGTGTGCGGACCTTCATTTCACGTTTGGGACTTTGCTGGTACGTTATCTGGGTCTTGCTTTGTTGACTAAAAACTTGACGGTCTCGGATTACAGTCCCCTAGTGGAACGAATTCGAACCAAAATGAAGAGTTGGACATTTAGATTTCTATCATATGCGGGGCGTTTGCAGCTGATAGCTTCCGTCATTTATGGATTGGTGAATTTTTGGCTCTCTGTTTATCATCTTTCAGCGGGTTGTTTGCGGGAGATAAATCACTTTGCTCGGCTTTCCTATGGGATGGTCCGCAGCTTGGTGTTAAACGGGCTCGAGTGTCTTTGGAGGCAATTTAGGTGGGGGGGGGGGGGGGGGGGGTTTGGGTCTACGGCCTTTAAAGGAGGTTCGTCAGGTGAGTAGCTTGAAACTCATTTGGCGGATAGTTACTAGGTCTGATTCTTTTTGGGTTCGCTGGTTATATGCTACAATCATTAAACAGGAGTGCTTTTGGTCGATTAACGATGATGTTGTTGGTTCGTGGAGATTTAAGAAGCTACTAAAGCTTCGGGAAGTGGCGCGCGGTTTTCATATGGTCAAGCCAAACTCGGGAGTTACTGTTTCTTTCTGGTTTGATAGGTGGTCTTCTTTGGGTTGTCTGTTGGATCTTGTGGGAGTTAGGGGTGTTATTGATCTGGGGATTCCTTTACATGCCAAGTTGGATACAGTTTTGGATAATCATAGAAGAAGAAGAAGACATAGATTGGATATTTACATTATGATTGAGGATCATTTGGCTTTGTTGCAATCTCAACGTGATAGATTGGGGAGTGATGTTGATATTCATCTATGGCGTAAAAGGGTGGACTCTTATAGGGAGATTTTTAATACTCACAAGACTTGGATGTTGCTTTGACGGACCATAATGAGATTTTTTTGGTCGTCTATGGTTTGGTTTAGATATGCAGTTCCAAAGTATTCTTTTGTTCAGTGGCTTACATTCTTGCGGCGTCTCCCTACTTTGGACTTAATCAGGTTATGGAACTCGGCTATAAACTCAATATGTGTTCTATGCAAGGTGCAGATGGAGTCTTATTCGCATTTGTTTTTTTTCGCTGTTCATATTCCAGTCAAATATGGACAGGTTTGGTTCGTAGATTACTGGGAGCTTCCTTTTCTGTGGAGGGGGATGTGCTAATACAAGGCTCAAATCGGAGGGGGTTTTCTTTTATACAGAAGTTCCTCTTTAGATGTGTTCTTCAGATGGCGGTTTATATGATTTGGATGGAGCGTAATAAGCGAAGACACGGTGCTCAGGAAATGAGGGTCGAAACGCTTATACATTTGATTCGTCGAATGGTGGTGAATCGTTTAGCTTCGATTATGGAGTTAGGAGATATCAGGTTTCGGGATAGTTTACAACTATGATTTTCATATGAATAATTTTTAAAGAAGAATTAATCAAATTCTCTATTTTCTTTTTTTCGGAACAATTATTTTGATACAGTTTTTTTGTTTTGAAATATAGTTTAACATTCATTTACGGCCTTTAAAGGAGGTTCGTCAGGTGAGTAGCTTGAAACTCATTTGGCGGATAGTTACTAGGTCTGATTCTTTTTGGGTTCGCTGGTTATATGCTACAATCATTAAACAGGAGTGCTTTTGGTCGATTAACGATGATGTTGTTGGTTCGTGGAGATTTAAGAAGCTACTAAAGCTTCGGGAAGTGGCGCGCGGTTTTCATATGGTCAAGCCAAACTCGGGAGTTACTGTTTCTTTCTGGTTTGATAGGTGGTCTTCTTTGGGTTGTCTGTTGGATCTTGTGGGAGTTAGGGGTGTTATTGATCTGGGGATTCCTTTACATGCCAAGTTGGATACAGTTTTGGATAATCATAGAAGAAGAAGAAGACATAGATTGGATATTTACATTATGATTGAGGATCATTTGGCTTTGTTGCAAAGAAGAAGAAGACATAGATTGGATATTTACATTATGATTGAGGATCATTTGGCTTTGTTGCAATCTCAACGTGATAGATTGGGGAGTGATGTTGATATTCATCTATGGCGTAAAAGGGTGGACTCTTATAGGGAGATTTTTAATACTCACAAGACTTGGATGTTGCTTTGACGGACCATAATGAGATTTTTTTGGTCGTCTATGGTTTGGTTTAGATATGCAGTTCCAAAGTATTCTTTTGTTCAGTGGCTTACATTCTTGCGGCGTCTCCCTACTTTGGACTTAATCAGGTTATGGAACTCGGCTATAAACTCAATATGTGTTCTATGCAAGGTGCAGATGGAGTCTTATTCGCATTTGTTTTTTTTCGCTGTTCATATTCCAGTCAAATATGGACAGGTTTGGTTCGTAGATTACTGGGAGCTTCCTTTTCTGTGGAGGGGGATGTGCTAATACAAGGCTCAAATCGGAGGGGGTTTTCTTTTATACAGAAGTTCCTCTTTAGATGTGTTCTTCAGATGGCGGTTTATATGATTTGGATGGAGCGTAATAAGCGAAGACACGGTGCTCAGGAAATGAGGGTCGAAACGCTTATACATTTGATTCGTCGAATGGTGGTGAATCGTTTAGCTTCGATTATGGAGTTAGGAGATATCAGGTTTCGGGATAGTTTACAACTATGATTTTCATATGAATAATTTTTAAAGAAGAATTAATCAAATTCTCTATTTTCTTTTTTTCGGAACAATTATTTTGATACAGTTTTTTTGTTTTGAAATATAGTTTAACATTCATTTAAAAAAAAAAAAGCTTCTGCTCTAGTACAAACATCAGACACCAAAGGTTAAGTACTAACCTGCAAAAATAAATTGGTCTTCCGATGAAACAAATCCAAATGGTTGAGATCTCTTAGCTTGATCTAACGGTCAAAAAGTTATCTATGTCACCTCAGTCAAAAAGTGATTTTAATTGACGGCTGAGATCTCTTTTTTTCATCAAACGGTCAACATTTATTATCATTTAAGAGGAATGCTCGTGTTGTTGTCTCCCTCCCATTTCAGGTAAAGTTCGTCTCTTTATCTATATCTTCTCTCTGTGTACAATCACAGAGCTTTTTCAAAATTCGAATTTTAGAGAAAGATCCAACCTTTTTTTTTCTTTTGTGTCTCACTGTCACCAAAAATTTTAAACAAATCTTTGAGCTTTGAGAAAAAAAAAATCTAAGCTTTCTAATAATGGAACCTGCAGATTCTTCAACAACACCACGAGCTACGGAGAAGAAGAACTCAATGCCATCTTCAGCTAGAGAATCTGATACTTGGTTCGTTTCTTTTAATTTCTGGAACTGATGATTCATTGTTTTGGATAGTTTGTTAGATTTTTGTTAGATTTTCTTCCTTTGTTTTTATTTTTTTATGGAACTAAATCTAGGTTTGAAGATTTTAAGAGGAAGACTATGAATCTGAAACTAGAAGAGAGTTTTAGCAAGATTGCTGAGATTACTTCAGACATTTCTGTGTTTTCTCGTCAAATCGATGAGTATGAAAAGGCTACAGATCTGAAGGAAAAGTTGTTTATGGAGAGGTTTAATGATCTGAAGAAGAATGAAGAGCTAGTGAAAGAGAGAGAGATGAATGTTGAAGTGTCTAAGAAAGAAGCTGAGGAAAAGAGAAACCTTCTGCTGTTAAACGAGAAGGAACTTGAAGTTAAGAGAAAGTTTCTGGAGTTAAAGGAGAAAGAACTTGAAGAAAGGGAGAAAAAAGTGGAACTGAGAGAGACAGAAGTAAGAGATGAAGTGCATACAAGTGAACCAGAGACAAGAGAGGGTCTTGAAATTATCTGCATAGATGATACTGATGATGATGATGATGATGATAAGCCATTCACTTGTCCTGATACAGATTTTAATGATTTCAACAACAAGATGAGTTCTTTTGCTGTGGGTCAAATATGGGCTCTATATGATCCTATTGATGCTATGCCTAGATACTATGCTCAGATCAAGAGAATTTTGAAGTCTGAGCTGAGTTTAGGAGTGAGATGGCTTGAGCCAGAGAATGAGGAACCAACTCCTATTGCTTGTGGGATATTCAAATATGGGAGAAAATCTGTGAACAAAAGCCACTTGATGTTTTCTCATGAGATGAGTCACATCACAAGTGGCAAAACTTTCATTATATTTCCAAGAAAAGGTGAGACATGGGCTCTTTACAGAGAATGGAAGAAGACATGGAACTGTAATGTGGATGAGCACTTGCCTCCTTACAATTATGACTATGTAGAAGTCTTGTCCGATTTTGATAGTGATCTCGGTGTTGGTGTGGCTTATCTAGGAAAAGTGGAGGGATTCAAATCGGTTTATAAACATGATGCGCAACATGGAGTGCTCCAAATGCTGATACCATCTGATGAAGTGCTTAGATTTTCTCATAGAGTTCCATCTTTAAAGATGAATGGTGATGAGAAAGAAGGAGTTCCAGCTGGTTCTTTCGAGCTAGATTCTGCCGCTATTCCCCCAGCTTATCTTCAAGCTACTAAGGTTGAAGAGGAACAGACTATGGCATAGTCTTGGTTTCAGTTAGATATGTCTCTTGGTTTCAGTTAAGTTTATGATCTTTATTAGTAGTATATGTAGTAGCACTGGATCTTGTGTACTCCTTTGAACTCAAAGTTATTAACTTGTTCTTTTGTTTTCAACACTTTGGTTCTGATGTGGATCAAGAGACTCTAATTCTAGTCACTCTTTGCTTCTGTCTTTGTTCTTGGTTTTGAATTCTTTTTCCCGGAATCATCAGTGTGTAAAGTCTTGATCTTTACTAACCTATGACAAAGCAATTTTGTAAAATTTTATAAATTTAACCCTATATTCCTTTAATTTGCAAATCAACCCTTAATTCTGAAACTGCATATAGAGTTTGTTCCGAGTATTGTCCTGGAAAGGGAGAAATCAAATAATTGGGTTTAAAGAGAAGGCGAAGACAAAAAAAAGGAGTGAACTTTCGACGATCGGAGAGACGAAAATGGCGGTACAGTGGCTTCTGATATGTCATGGGATGGTGACATTAACGGTGGTCATCTCCTTCCTCTGTGGTCAATGGCCCATCTTCAAAGGCACACCCTTTCAATGGATTCATTACTTTCTCACTTTCGGCGCCTACGATTACTTTCTGTACTTCTTCTTCTTTACACTTTACTATCTCTTTCATCGTTTAGCTGTTTGATCTTGGGTCAATTAGTGTATGTTCCTCTGATCATGCTCTTTTGATGGGTTTGCAGGAGATTTATCGGATTTGTGTTTGGTTCAAAGGGTACGGACATGATTATGTCTGTGGAATATTACTGCTGTGAACGTCCTAATCCTATACTGCAAGTGAGTTTGTTCTTTGTTATGTTTTGATCTATTTTAATGATGAGAAGAATCCATTGCTATAGAGTATAGAATCTTTGTTATCAATTCAACAGGCAAATAATTCTTGTTCTTGGTCTCTAGAGTTGGTAATTAGACTTATCTGTGATTAGGAGATATGATTTTGTAATTGATACTTCATTCTTAAGAAGATCTTGGAGAATATAATCATTAGAGGAATCTAAGTGCTTAACCTGTTAGGTAGATATGTTGGAGAACATTTTGAGTTTGATTTTGGTATCAGATTTATAATACATTCGATTTCGTTTGTGTAGGTAATATATGTAGCTATTATTGGATCAACATACTTTTTAACTGCAAGATCTTCATTCATCTATATACCTGGATACTATGTTGGTGATGTTCACAAGTAAGGCGTGCTCTTCTTCCTTAACCTTAAGTCCTGAAGTTATATACATAATCCCGAGTTTGTTTCGTTAAAATCATTGGTATTTGATTTTGTAGGTACACAAGCTTTGTAGCTGTTATTGTTGGTGTCATACTGTTCTTATTAACAAGCTTTTCTGATCCTGGTACTGTGAACGCTGAGAATGTTTCACGGTACATTTCTGCTTACCCTTATGATGATATTATTTACTCGGAGAAAGAATGTTCTACTTGTAAAATCCCAAAGTGAGTCCATCTATATCCTGTGCTCAAAGAAATATGTGCTTTACTTTTTAAACTTATTCATATATATATATATATTCCTCATTTAGGCCTGCTAGATCCAAACATTGCAGTATCTGTAACCGCTGTGTGGCTCGGTTTGACCATCATTGTGGGTGGATGGTTTGTACTTAGACCCTAAGCACTGTTTCTTCTTTTTTCTTCTCAAAATTTAATACCAAGATATTGTTTAATGTGATCGTTTCTCTATCGGTTTCAGAATAACTGTATAGGCGAAAGGAATACCAAATATTTCATGGCTTTCCTATTTTGGTGAGTTTAATTCTAAAAGTTCTTTTTTTGGTATTCCTCATCATTTATTTTGTTTCATGTTTAATGTTTCTTTAGTGCTTTCTAGGCACTTCCTTCTTTGCTTGTACGGGACAATAGCTATCGGGTTTATCCTCGCTGGACGAGTTAAAGAACTCCGTGTTGTATATATTTTAACCGGTACATATCAAAAATGCCCTTGTTGTGTTAACAGTCTTATCTTCTTGGTTTGGTTTCGATCTTGTTTGCTAATCCGTCTATCTTTCTCTTTTCTGCAGTCTATTATGGCGTAGATAAATCTTTCCGTAGCTTAGCTCCTAAAGTAGTACAGGCAAGTAAACCTAACTAACAAATTTTGATTTCACAGTTGGCTCCTCATGTGTCTTAGTATTGTAACATATCAAAATGTCTTTGAAACAGTGGCTAGTTGGTACATACAACACACAGATTCTCCTAATGGTGTTTTTCGCCGTTGTTTCTCTCCTTCTTGCTGGCTTCTTCGCTTACCATACAAAACTCTGTTTAACCAACACAACAACTAATGAGGTCTTAAGTCTTTTTCCGCATCTATAAACTAAAGTCATATCATCTGTCTTGTCCGGTAAATAACAGTTTTATTTGGTTTCTGATAGACATTTAAATGGAGGGAGTATATAAGTTTAAAGAAGAAGCTAAGTGAAGCAAAGGCGAGTGCTGCTAGTTTAAAGAAAAGAACTTCAAGTGAACCAAAGAAGCCATTAGAGGTAAGTAAATGCTTTGGGCTTTGTGGGAGATCCTCTACTAACGAAGAAGAAGCTATAAAGAAACGTAATATGTATGATAAAGGAAGTTTCCAAAACCTTTCTGAGATTGTTTTTCCATTATCATCAAGATCATCATCATCTTGCAGCAGATCAAAACCGAAATCAGAATAGTTATACTTTAGTGACTGTGATTTAGATTGTTTTGCATGTTACCCATAATCATTCTTGTACATGACTTGAGATTTATATGGTAAAAGATCTAACTATTCAAGAGCTATTAGTAAAGGAAGTTTTCTTAACATACGACTCATAAACCATAACAATCACCAAAGTTAAACTCACCATTAGATTGTACTAATCTGTCAATTATTCATACTCTTAACATAATTTCTAAAGATGGATTTTGTACCTGAGCTCAGTCTAAGACTATGGTGCGACTTGGAATAGCTATAGGATCAAGCTCCCAGTATGTTCCTTCAACTAGCCTTGTAGTTCTCTTCTCGCGTTTGAATGCAGGAATCTGATGAGAAAATCTACTCATTTCTGACTTTGGAATAGACTCTATCATATCACCATTTGATCCTTCTTTCTTCTGAATCATGTATAGAGAGCTAGAGCCTTTAGGAGTTAAAGCCACCACCTTAACGATCTCTCCATGACAGTGATCTTCCACAACTTCTACAATTTCATGTTCTTCGGTGTTGTTCTTATACAGAACCCATATATCACCTTTCCTTGGGTATACTTTGACTCTAAACTTCTTACTAATGTGAAAAGGGTTGACCTCATGTGAGAATCTGTCAAGAGAGAAGATTTTGGGTCTTCCGTTTTTCAAAATGAATTCACCACAAGACATAGGTCTGGTTTGGGGTTCTGTAGATGGCAGATGCAGCTCCATTGCGCGTAAGACAAACTTAGGCTTGGTTTCGATTTTCTTTATCTGCACATACTCTGAAGGCATCCCCTTGTCTTTGCTATAGATAGCCCATATCTGATTAACTCGGAATTTGTCTTCAGATCTCATGTTCTTGAACTCAAGGGCGTTTCTTTGAGGTGTTTTGCAATTTGGTGACACAGGAGTTGTATTAGGTACCTCACAAGTAGAACCATCCACCTGATTTGGCAAATCATTCTTCTTGGTCTCAGACAGCATTTCACCATTGGGTTCTTGTTTTCTCGAGCTCTCAGCTTGTTGGTAAATGCCATTATTGTCTCCCACAGAATCTGTCGCAAGATCCTTACGAGTTTTATTCGCCGTATTCATTTTCTTTCCTTGGTTAGCACTTTTCTTCTCATCGCCTTGTTGTTGTTGAATTGTTTGAAGACGAGGAGATTTTCGGAGTTTGGAAACATCTGTGGTCTCACCATTCTTTCTGGACTTGTTTTGTGTGTTCTTTTCATCAACTCTTAAAGAACCTGTTACAGGGACCTGTTTCCCCGAGTTCTCTCCTTCCAGACTCTCTGCTGGTTGATGAATGCCATTGAGAGGTTTTCTGTCTCCCGAAGAATCTGTCACAAGACACTCATCAGTTTTCTTCAGCGCAATCGTCTTCTTTCCTTGTTTAGCACTTTTCTTCCTTGGTGTGTTCTTTTCATCAACTTCCAAAGAATCTATGGCAAGACCCTTCTCAGTTTTCTTCGGGTTATTGATTTGGTTGCCTTGTTTATCACTTTTCTTCTCATCTCCTCCATGTTGGCTTGAAATTGTTTGAAGACGAGGAGATTTTCGAAGTTTGAAGACATCTGTGGCGTCACCATTTTTTCCAGACTTTTTTGGTGTATTCTTTTCATCAACTTCACAAGAAGAAAAACCATGGCTTCTGTTCGTTCTGCTTTTGACTTCCCCAAGATTACTGCATTCGCCATTATCATCATTAGATTTTCGACGTTTTCTTGAAACTGGTGCCGTCTCTGGAACTGGCTCATCCTTCACTTCAATCTTGGGAGCTTGGGGATAAGGGCCGTTGGCTTTACCTTTCAGTATCTCTCTATCCATCTCCATATCAACCTGAAGTGCATCTTTTGGTAATGCATCAAGATCCAGTTCAAATGAGTTAGCTGGAACACATTCTTCCCCTTTTCCGGTCATTTTCACGGCTGGTATCTTGTGAGAAAATCTAAGGATAGTTTCAGGAGGAAATTGAATCTGGCAAACTCCATCCTTCGGTTCCTGGTGAAATAGGGAAACAGAACCTTTTAGTTTACCCAAATAGGCCACTCCAATACCGTGAAAATCGTGAAAATCATTCACAATTTCCACAATATCATACTTGTATGGTAATTTATGCTTTTCTAGACTAGTGTTCCATTCCTCATTCCATTCTCTGAAAATAGCCCATATTTCTCCTGTCCTTGGATAAATGGTAACAATCTCGTTGCATTGCAAATAATGCATTTGACCTGAAAAGATTGAGCGTTTCACAACTACATCTGTTTTCCCATTTTTGAATTTTCCACAAGCAACTGGCATACAATCATTATTCTCATCCCGTACAGGCTCGAGGTAGGTAATCCGCAGCTTGAACTCGGCATTGAACACTTCTTCTACCAAAACATATTGCCTAGGCATACCATCTCTAGAATCAACTACAGACCACACTTGATTGACAGCAATTTTTTCTGCTTTCCGTTCAACTTTGTCAATCCTGCTCAACAAGGCTGCATCTTCTCCATTACCAGAATTCGCATTTTCTTTGGCTTTTCCTTTATCAGCTTGTGAAGAAGCAGAAGAAACCCCAGGATCAGCCTGTTCAGTTGACTTATTACCCTCAGACGTTTGCTTCAAATTAAACTCGCACCCAAATTGACGACCTGATCTTGTCTTTTTGTTTGGAGGGCTGACAAAATCAGCATCACCTCCCCTCTTTGCGTTCAAAACCGGTGGCTTTTTCCTCGATGACTTCCTCTTACTATTTTCATTTGTCTCTGTTTTAGCCTTAGTAGCATCAGAGATATCAACCTCAGAACTCTTGGAGGATTCCTCAACAGCTTTTTTCCTTCTTTTGGCTACGTTATTCATCTTTTGAGCTGATGAACCAGGCATTGAGTTTGCTGCACTGGTATCAGGTTCTTTTACTTGATGTTGTGGCTTCAATACATCAGCTTTAGGTATTTCTGCCGAAATTTTCATACTTGCCTCACCATTCTGGGGTTTTCTTCCTTCAGCATCATTCTCGGTACAAGTACAACCCTCTTCTTTCTTGGGTGCACTGTCATCAGCACTCTTTTTCTTATTTTCTTGACTTTTCTTGTTGAGTTTCCCTCCAACTGTCCCATTCATATCCATCTCATCTCCTGTAGAAGCATTCTGCCTAGATGTATTGTACATCCCTTGAAATTGAAATTCTTTATTACCAGTAGTTGAACTGCTAGGTGGCATTCCATCACACATTGTGTTGTAGGCAACGTAAGATTTCCGGCAGCTGGAACATTGCATAACTGTGTTCATAGATCTTATCAAGTACTTATACCTACGGCCACAGTGCCTGCAGCAGGTCCAGAAAGTGAAACCACTTGCAATATCCTCAGCACCATTGTTTGTAGCTGCAGAGTGGCGATCCGAGTTTGCATTTGCATGCTTGTTAGCTAAAGCTGAATGGGATTTGTATCTGACATCATATTGGGAACGTTTTATCTGATCACTAAGCAATCTGTTTGCTTCCCCGACCAACTTGAAAGCAGCCTCTGCACCAGCAAAATTGTTTTTGTCCGGATGGAGAAGCAGCGCAAGCTTTCTGTATTGCTTCTTGATTGTGTCAGCATCAGCAAACGGCTGAACCTGAAGGACACCGTACCAATTATCAAGCCCTTTGATTTTATTCATTGCAGAAGAATGCACCTCACATATGGCTATCATATGAAGTAAGTGTTCGAGACTGGGGAAGAGTCTTTGCGCCTTGGTCACAAATTTATGAGCTCCAACAAAATCACCAGCCTCCATCTTTTCATGTGCTATTCTTTTGGCCCTTTCAGCATCTTCTCTATTGCATTCCATTGCAGCAATTAAAAAAAAAAAAAATCAAAACTCTCCCGTCAGCTAACTCTGTGAACCACAGCGCAGTCAGGGAACTAATAACTCATAGCCCCTGCAATACATAAAAAAAAAAAGCAATGCACTTACATTACCAGTTCCTAATCCTAATCCATAGCTCTAATACTTGGTTTAAAGTTTAAACAAAACTCTACTTAGTACTTACCAGTACATAGAGAAGAATTATGAGATCTGCCAACAATGCACACATCTTTAATAACATAGATAAATCCAATAGTCTTCCCTGTTCAATTTGTAAGCCTGGAAACCCCCAAAACCATGAAAACACAAGATGAATTTCATAACACAAAACATCAGTGAAAATCACAGTAAACCTAATACTGAAATCGTCAGATGGAAATGCAATTAACAGAAAAGCTTCGACCTAACGATTAAGAAAAACGAAATCATACGGACGGTTCGTGTTACCAGAAAACACAAAATCAACGCAGGAAAACAAAATTTTACAATCCAAACACTAAATCTCCGAAGAAAATACATACATCTTCAGCAAATCGAGAGCACAGATCAAAATGCGACTGCATGTGAAAGTTCTGACAAAAACAGGAAAAATAAACCATACGAAAAAGGGAGAAACTAAACCTAAGAATTACGGAGATCTCCACAGTATCCGTCAACGAATCAAGAAGCTCGAAATGCAGGAGGAGATGAAACGAAATCTCGTTTAAGGATCGATAAGAACAAAATTAAGAACCCTATTTTTTTTGAATCGAGTCAGTGCTGAAAAAAAAAATAGAACGGAGGGGGAAATGAAAATATTAAAGGAGGGAAAATTGTTGACGCAGACGTAAATAAAACCCTATTAACTTAATCTAATTACAGGGAAGAAGAAGTTTATACAATACTAGGGATATTCCCGCGCTACGCGCGGGGGAATTATCCAAAATTGTATTTTTCTTTTTTACTTCAATTTGTTAAACGTTTATATGTTTTACACTTTTTTTGAAATTAAAAATAAGTTTTGTTTATCATTTTTTTAACGTTTACCTGATTATTCATACTACGAAAAATACACTAATGATCCCCTGTATATTATTTGAGAAGCAAAAACGTTTAGGTGTCGTCAGAAAAATCACTCTCACGGACCTTATTTACGAACATGTCATTATGGTTTAATTATTTGAATAATTATCAAATATATAATTACAAATATTATTTTATTAATTTTAAACTAATTACAACAATCAATAATTTTAAGTTTCAGAAAAATATTTTTTAAATAAAATATTATTTAATTACGAAAATTGAAAAAATAAATTGATTTTTTTCGTTATTTTGTTAAGTTAAGATAAATTTTATACATTTAAAATAATAAAATATTTGAAATTTAAAAACAATATGTTTTATAGTAATTAAAGCAGCACATGATGCGGGAAATCACCTAGTTAAAAATTATTTTTGATATTTTAATATCCTTGTCCTCTATGCTTATTGGTTATTTTAATATCCCCTATATATTTTATTGGTTATTCGTACTATGAAAAATACACTAATGCTTAAAAATTTATTTTCGATATTTTAATATCACATATAAAATGATTATAGATACTGTAGCAAATATTGATATATATATATATATATATATATTTTATCAAATTCACATATATTTTAAACTAATAACTTAAATTCGTAAAATAAAAAGAAATATCAATCCTTAATGTAACATTTATATATATTAAATGTACAATCAGATTGCATTTGTAATAATAATTATATCATATAAAATTTCATTTTTAATTATAATACAATATAATTTTCTCTAATTATTGTAGATATGAAATAACATAAAAGCGGTAGACATTTAAAAAAAAATGTTATTGGAAAGATCACAATAAAAATTGTGACTGGTTCTAGTTTTAGGCAATTCCTAATTTGATTGAAACACAGTGATACGAATCTATGAGACTAAAAATTTCAGACCTGATTGAAACTCACTTCTACAAATCTATGATAATAATTTCGAACTTTGTTATTTTCTCCATTTTCATTAATTAAATCAGGACATAAATCATCCATTTTCATTAATTAAATCAGGACATAAATCATCCAGTATAATATGTGATAACATGGCAAATAAATATTATACATATCAAATGATTATTGGTAAAAAAGAAAAAACATTTAAAAATAGATTCTAGATTTCTTGGTAAGTTTATGTATTATGTAACCCAATATTTGTATTAGTGGAACAAAATAGAATAATAAAATATGTCTACTATACAATATGAAGATAAAAACTTGCAAGTCTTTGTGTTTCGTTTCTTTTGCAAAAATCAACAGATCATACAAAATAAAATAGTGAATATAAAGTGGAACCATTTATAGAAGTTGAGAAATTCACCATAGTAGGAGGAAGTACACGTGTGAAGCTAGTTTTTTTATCAAATCAATGTGAAGCTAAGAAACCCACGTTTATTATCA
>CM071716.1:35068275-35081552 GCA_036630335.1 Physaria fendleri | reverse complement strand
ACGTGGGACCCGCGGTTATTATTTTAACAATATTTTGGAGACCTTGGGGCTTAAGAGATTACTTGGGACATAAGAGGTTTGAGTAATAAAAATAAGGGCTTCAGAGACTTTGATCCGGAGTGGTGGGAGCTGTAGTTGAAATGACTAATAGACCAAAGGCTTTCATTACATTTAAGGTTAGAGATAAACCTAATGGACCTGTTGTCGAATATCAAGCTAAGGCTTGGTCTGAAATTCTTAAAGGCAATAAATATTTCACACACCATCCCATCCTCTGTAGACCAGCACCTCCAAAGGCTTCAAACTGTAACTAAGGTAAGGATTTTGGACTCGGCTTTTTTCTCTTGTGGCTTCATACTTTACTTATGGCTGCAACAATGTAGGATCATCAACAACTAAAGTGCATGGTTGCTTCTTGAAGACCTCAGACCAGAAGTCTTTGCAGATAAACTTGATTGCCTTGCTCTGTCTAATAGATGAGAGAACACTTTCAGAAGCAACAAAAGCTGATTCTACAGACTAAAATTCATTCTTCTGATAAATGTCATATGTGAAAAAGGAACTACCATGATGAATCTTCTATACATATATTTCTTAGGGAACAACAAAACATGGCACAAGTAAAAGAAGTAGAACAATAAGACAAGAAGAAACCAAACTGAGTTCACCATTTCAATTTTTTAATACAGTAAAAACCTGCAAATCAACTTCATGACAGTGGATCTCAGATTCAAATTCTCAAGTAATGGCAATTCTCAATCTCAGAGCCAGCCATTGACTATTATAAAAACCTACAATCCAAGTCACAAGAACCAGTTGAAGCTCCAAATTTTCTTGAAATTCTAAAAGTTAACAAAACACCTGAAAACGCAATATATTCATTTCAATACCAAAAAGTTACAATATTGTATCAAAAAGTTTGAAAATTATCGTTTTGATTGGACGAGGTCGAAGAAATAATGATCTTGTTGATCATTTAGCTAAGAATAAATTATGACCTCGTTGCAGTTACATTTATTCTGATATATCACCGATCGTAATACAATAATTTTTTTTTTTTTTTTTTTTTTTTTTTTTTTTTTTTTCCCAAAATCCAAATTATATTAAACCTTCAAAATAATTCAAACAATATTGTCCAAAAATGGCTGAAGCCATAGTGGGACCGAAACGTCAATAGCGCCCGAATACAATGGTAAATCCTTAGCATACTTAGCTAATCGATCTGCAACTTGGTTACTCTTTCTGCTCACTCGATTGTAGCTGTATCTCCTCGCTCCTTGTTGTGTCCGGTGGTGAATTTCCGTTATGTAAGGGAGCAGTCTCTGTTGCTTGAGAGGAGAGCCTATTGCTTCAATTAAGATCGCAGAATCGCTCTCAAAAACAACTTGCTCGTACCCCATATTCCATATGCACATTACCGCCCAAACCAACGCCGTTGCTTCAGCATCTAAAGAGGATGCACATTACCGCCCAAACCAACGCCGTTGCTTCAGCATCTAAAGAGGACTGAAGTTTAGGATACGTCTTAATTCCCCAGAATTTTATTCGTCCTGTGTTATCCCTAAGAACCCACGCTACTCCACATCTATCATGTTCATCTTGCCACGTTGCATCGACGTTACATTTAAGAACAGATATTGGTGGAGGAGTCCATACCGTCGGAGTCTCAGCTGGCGGAGGTAGCTGTGATTGCACGAGCCGCCGTGGGTCTTGGTGCTGCTTCCATTCGGCCAGATCCACACATGCCAGTTGAAACGCTGATACAATATCGGGTGTTTCATTTTGAAATATCTTTGCATTTCTTAACTTCCATAATCTCCACAATACCCATATCCAAAGATCTTTATGCTCCTCGTGTTGCTCCTCATTGAGTTGAATACAAGAGTATATTTTTCCTTGTATGGAACAACATGAGTCAGCCAGGATCGAAACAAAAGGAGTTAAACTCCACATAGCACGGGCGCACGCACAATTGAAGAACAAGTGGACCAGAGATTCAACATCATCTCCACACAATGAACAAACATCAGAACGTGTTATGTGTCTTCTTTTTAAAGCTTCTCCTGTTGGTAAAACGTTCTGTGTACAACGCCAAATAAAGTTCTTAAGCTTTGGACTTGTGGAGAGTGACCAAGTCTGTATATAGATATCCTTATAACTAGCCATTTGCTCCGGAACCGGATTATCAGCTTGATCTCTTAAAGATGACCATAACTTATATCCCGATTTTACGGAGTACATTCCGGAATCTGAATAAATCCAAGTATACCCAGATTCTGAACCTATGCCACCTGGTTTGATCTGAAGAATGCGGCTGATCTCGTCTTTATCAAATACCTGGTGCAGTGTTGAAAGGTTCCATTGATCACTATGTATTTCCTTGAAATCATTGATAGTCCATAGCGATCTGTCAATATGTGGTAGGGGTCTAGGTGATCGCGGTGTCAAGTCTGTGATCCATGCCTCCGTCCACATATTGAAATTCTGGTTTCCTCCTATATTCAATTTAAGGCCAGATCGCATTAGAGGAATGGAAGACAGTATACTTCTCCAACCGAATGATGGTCTCGATCCTAAACCAGCATGTAAGATAGAGCTATGTGGGTGATAACGTGCTGCGAAGGTCTTTGCCAAGAGCGATTGCGGGTTGATTGCTAAGCGCCAAAGCTGCTTGCCAAGTAGAGCTATGTTCGTGCCTTCTAAGTTACGAAAGCCCACACCACCTTCACTCTTTTGTCGAGTTAATCTTTCCCATGAAATCCAATGGATGCCACTTCCCGTCTGCTGATTCTTCCACCAAAACCTTGAGAATTCCTGATTAAGTCGCTGTATCATAGTTTTGGGTAAGAGAAAACAAGACATCGCATAAGTGGGTAGAGCAAACGCCACAGATTTGAGAAGAGCGTCCTTTCCTCCTTGAGACAAATATTTTGTTTTCCATGAATTAATCCGAGATGACATCTTCTCCTCTATAAACTTTAACGTTTCTGTCTTGGTTCCTGCAAATGCTTCGGGGAGACCAAGATATACCCCTTTTCCTCCTTCTTTGAAAATACCAGTTTCTGTCTTCACTCGTAATTTCTCTGGTTCAGTAATGTGCTTGCCATAAATGATACTGGATTTCTCAAAATTTACTCGTTGTCCTGATGCTTCACGATAGTCTTCTAAGATAGCCTTCAAAGTTAGAAGTTGAGAGTCATGAATCGAACTAAAAAAGATGCTATCGTCAGCAAAGAAAAGGTGGGAAATTGGAGGAGCTGAATCCGTTATCTTAATGCCATGTACTCGCTGATTTGTATCCTCCCGATTTAGTCGAAGAATGAGTATCTCTGTGCAAAGGATAAAAAGAAAGGGAGATAGAGGATCCCCTTGCCTTATTCCACGAGATGGTTGAAAGCGTTCTCTGACCTGCCCATTCAACAACACACCGAAAGAAACAGTCGTGACACAAACCATTATCCAAGAAATCCATTGTTCGCTGAATCCTAAAGCTCGCATCGAATCCTCTAAGAACTGCCACTCAACTCTATCAAAAGCCTTCATCATATCGGTTTTAACTGCTACGCTCGAAGAGGATAGATGTGGTAGAACTTTAAGTGAATGAATAAGCTCTTGCGCTAATAGGATATTATCCGAAATTAATCTTCCACTTACAAAAGCTGCCTGAGTTTCAGAGATGATTTCCGGTAAAATCTGCTTAAGACGCGATGATAACACCTTGGCAATAATTTTGTAAGAGAAGTTACAGAGGCTGATCGGTCTAAAATCTGACAATCTTGTTGGTTTGCGAATTTTCGGAATAAGACAAATGTTGGTTTCATTCAAGCGACCATCCAAATCACCTGTCTGAAGAAACCCTCTGACCATCTTTCAAGCGACCATCCAAATCACCTGTCTGAAGAAACCCTCTGACCATCTCGCAAACCTTTGGGCCTACAAGATTCCAGTTCTGTTGATAGAATGCACCTGTTAAACCGTCCGGGCCAGGACATTTTTCTGCAGCCATGTCAAATACAGCCCGCTTAATCTCTGAATCGATGACTGGAGCTGTCAGTTTTAAGTTGTGTGCAAGAGTTACTTTCCGAGGAACTCCGCGAAACATGTCTGAATGCCGTACAGGAGAACTCACCATCAGTTCTGATGTGTATAACTCAATGAAGAAGCGCTGCGCCAGATTACGCATGTCCCGATCTGAGTGGTAAAATATACCCGTACTTGGATCAAGTAGTTGTAGAATCTTGTATTGCACTCGTTTTTGCTTAACGGAGGCATGGAAAAACTTGGTATTCCGGTCTCCTTCTTTAAGCCAGTTTTCCCTACTTCGATCCTTCCAATATTTCTCCTCTTGTAAATAAGCATCCATGAGATTGCACTTGAGACTCTTAAATCTGTCCCAATCTATGTGATCTGAATGTGAGAGCTCGTCAATCTGTTTTTTGAGATCATCAATAACTTGTTTAGAGTTGGAGAAGTTTTTCTTCCATTGTGACATTACAGTTCGACACTTCCTCAAACAAGCTATCAAGTCAAACTCGGATGTGTTTAAACTCGCGTTCCAGCAAGTCGCCAACACATCATGGAACCCTTCTTTGTTCCAGCAAGTCGCCAACACATCATGGAACCCTTCTTTCTTGATCCATCTGGAATCATACCTGAAAAATCCTTTTCTTTTCCTTTCTCCACTACTAAAATACGTCACTAGTGGACTATGATCGGATCCAACTCTAGTTGAATACTCGGTATAAGCAGAAGGAAATTTATTCATCCAAGCCATATTGGCTAATACACGATCAAGTTTACAATGGACTAACTCTCCTCCTCTTGATCCAAACCAAGAGAGATCATTGCCCACAAAAGGTAGTTCTTGTAAACCACATTTAGCTAGCACATTACGAAACGCATAAAAAGAATGTTCTGGTCGGGTTCTCCCTCCTCTCTTCTCTTCATTGCACAGCAACTCATTGAAGTCCCCTAACAAGAACCATGATTCCTCTCTGTCCTCTCCAAGCCGTATTACCTCTTCCCATACCTCCTCGCGTTCATTTGCCACTGGTTCGCCATATATGCCCGTGAGGAAGAAACTGTGTTGTTTCCATTTGACTTGAGTGTCTATCCAGTGTCTGCGTTTCGATAGGACTGAAACCTCAACTTCTTCTTTCCAGAAAAGAGCAAGTCCACCACTAAGTCCTTCCTTGAGTGTCTATCCAGTGTCTGCGTTTCGATAGGACTGAAACCTCAACTTCTTCTTTCCAGAAAAGAGCAAGTCCACCACTAAGTCCTTCAGGGTCAAAAGTACTCAAATCATAGTATCCCAAATCTTCACAAAGCTTTTCCATATAATAACGTTGCTGTTTGGTCTCACTGAGGAATAGAACCTGAGGATTATAATGACCAATTAAATCCTTTAGGTGTCGAACTGCCAGGTTATTCCCCACACCTTGGCAGTTCCAACAGAGTGTGATCATATCGAATGATGCAGTTTCTGGATAACCGCGAACCGAGCAGCACAACAGAGTGTGATCATATCGAATGATGCAGTTTCTGGATAACCGCGAACCGAGCAGCATTTGGAAGGTGTTTATTCATCGGAGTGACTGGATCTTGAGGTACATCTGTGAACTCTTCGTTGTGGTAAGCATCCTCATCTGCCTTTTTTTGTTGTCTGGCTCTCTTTCGTGCCGTATTTATCTTTGCACATGGTCTTTTTTTTTGTTGTCTGGCTCTCTTTCGTGCCGTATTTATCTTTGCACATGGTCTTTTCTTTCTCGTTTTTCTCTGTTCTGAAGCTTCCTGCGTTTGGAATGTAAAACCATGTTGTTCATATGAAACTTCCTCTGCATCGGATTGATGCTTTTGAGAAGGAGAGACCCTGATGCCAGATTTTAGTATAGTTTCTCCTGGTGCTAAGTTTGGCGAATGCACTTTCTTTCCAGATTTGAGGAGAAAATCTCCTGGTTGTAGATCCATTCTCTGCAATCTCTCGCCAAAAGTTAGAGATCTGGGGGTATCCTCCATTGTAACATCCCTGTCTCGTATCTCACTAAGTCTTTGAGAGTTTGCGTTGTCCGTGTCCATGGTTTGGGTAGAGTCTTTTATTTTCCATTCCTGTATGGGCTTTTTGTTGCGTCTCAGCCTTTCCATGACAGGTTTGTTCGTGTGGCTTTGCCTCGTGCCATTATAATCTGAGTGTCTTTGCATTGTTTTTGTGCCTCTACCTCGTCCCCGACCAGTGCCTGCTTGGGTTCGTCGTGGCACGTTGTCAGTTACTTTATTTGATGAGTGCAGCTGGTCATATCCTCTGCTTTGAGGGGGAGGCTCTTGAGAAGTGATAAGCGTTTTTTGACGCTCTTCACATCTGTATAGATCGTGCGTTAGCTGCTTACAGAAGTGACATAGCTTCATTAGCTTCTCATACAAGAACTCGACTTCTACAGGATCTCCCTTCGGAAATTTGAATGGAATTTTGAACACTAACGGTTCTGCGATTGGAAGAAGAATACGTGCACGTACGTGTTAAAGAGAGTCCGAGTTTTTGGCATGTAGAACTATGCCATCAGGATTTTTATCCACTCTCCCAATTCGGTTGCCAACTTGCTCGACTATCGAGGTCTTTATCCTTTCCAAAGGTATGCCTTTAATTTGAACCCATAGCCACACATGATTGAGATACTCGGTATTTGGGTTCTGTGTCCATCTCTCTCCCGTTACTAGCCATCCGTTGAAGTACCAAGGGCTCTTCTTGAGTGTATCTTCAAGCAACACAACTTCTGTAAAGGTGAATTTGACTTTATCTTTTGCTATGCTATACCCTTCATCTTCCCTTCCAGGTTTGGAATACGTGGGAGATACGTAATTACTTCCTTGATAGGGACGCTATTAACATTTAAAACTCGAACAATCATGCTATTAGATAGTTCCTGTAAAAGATCTTCATCGTCTGAGTCATTGATGTAATAAGCATCCTCCATATTAACTTTTTCCGTTTCTGTAAGATGGCTTATGACTTCTTCATCGCGAGATTTGTTGAATCTAGCCATTGAATGTTCCGAAAATTGATTAAACTGTTACTCAAGGTTGAATCACAATAAGATTAGTGAGACTACCAAATAACAGTAATATCAATTCAATGATTCGTTTCGTAACGTTCCTGGAGCGTATTTATGGTGGGCGCTTCTAGGTTTTGTCGGTAGTGAATATGGGACAAGAGAAACAAAAAGAGAAAAAGGTGGCATGATATGAAAAGGGAAAAAAGGGGAAAAGAAAATGGAAAAGATGGAGCACAAAAGTGGAAGATTTCTGTTTTCTATTTTGGTGAATATTGGTGGAAGATTTAGTGGCTGAAGAGGTTTTGGAGATCCCGACAAAGAACCCTAGATTTTCTCCCTACCTCCATGGCGGCTGCTCCTGATAAATATTCTTGCTCTTTTTTTTTTTTCCATTTGCAACCGTAGTTAGGATGGTGATAATAAGTTCTCATTTAGTCGCTACCAAAAAAATGCGTCCTAATTTCTCTCTCTTCAAAATCGCCGTAAGTCTTTGAAGACAAATTTCATCTCCTCCGATTGCCTCCCTGTCCGGTCTCTTTACTAAGATAAGAGAGGGCTCTTTCTTTTAAATTTCTGCAGTTGCTTGACCTCTCGTCGAGCTAAATTCTTTGGCTGGAGAGATGATTTCGCCGGAGTTTCTTTGGCTTATCACTTCGTCAGATTTCTCTGTCGCTTCTTACCTTCGTGGCTTTACCCTCTTTCGGCTTTTGTTTCTCCCCCGGATAGGAGATTCTCGGTTTGTGGCCTAGAAGCTTTTCCTACTCCGGTAAGTGTAGTTTCTCTCTTCGCTTGGTTTGGTCTGGATCCCCTGGAACTTAGGTTGCTCCCTCTGGTTTGCTTGATTATGGTGATTATTCGACTAGTCCTATCTTCTGTTGCTTGCCGTGAGTTGGGTTTTTTCTTAAGTCCTGGTAGCAGTCGTGTTTGCTCTCCTCCGTGACCGTGCGATGTAGCCTTGGTTTGGTTGGTTTTGTGTGAGTCCCTTGGATCCATAATTCGAGCTGATTGTTCATTAGGTTTAGGAGGAATTAGTATGGCCCTCTTGCTATACTGTCTTGTGGTGGGATTCGGCTTCGATCGCTCTCTATATGTTCTATATTTTTGCGTTCTTGAAGGTACTTCCTAAGCCTTAGTGGTAGCTGCCTCGATGCTAGTTAAGTTGAAGATTAAGGCTTAGTCTTGAAGGTGTTAGTGTGGCTTTAACCGTTTCGGCCTTGTGCGAGTGGTCAGAGTTTGGTCTCCTCTGCATCTCCTTTGTCGTTGGTTTATGCTCTGAGCGCTTCGGGAGTCAATTTGGATGCTCTTCTGAAAGGACTTTCAGTTTCGTCTTCCCCTCATCTTCCTTTGCTTCCCTTTGGCTCACTCCATTCATCTCCGAGGGGCTTCTTCAATATTGCGTTTTACTTATCGTCAAGTCCTAACTGGTGAAGGTTTGTCTATACTAGAATTCGAAGACTTATGTTTTCATACTTTTATCCTTTTTTTGGGCGTGAAAACATGGTAAAAGTAGGTCGTAACTTGTTGTACCCTACAATTTTTTTTTATGTTCAATAAGATATTTACTATTTACCAAAGAAAAAAAGCGTTCAAAGTTAACAATATCAATTAATTACTACTAGATTACCGTTTATAAATAGAGACTAGTATAAATTAATTGACCGTTTTATAAAGAGAAAATTGTCAAAAAACCATAAACTTTTACTCGACCTCCGTTTAATGCGCGAACTATCTCGTACCCAATTAAAAACATGAACTTTGAAATTAACAGTCATTTAATACATGACGTTAAATAACTTAACGGAGAATAAAACGGCGTTAACTTTCATTTAACGTCATGTATTAAATGGCTGTTAATTTGAAAGTTCATGTTTTTAGTTGGGTACGAGATAGTTCGCGCATTAAATGGAGGTCGAATAAAAGTTTAGGGTTTTTTTGACATTGAATATTATTCTAAAAAATACTAATTAAATTAAAAAAATATCAGTCCAAAAAAAATATATATAATAAATAAAATAACAATATTAAATTAAATAACAAAAATATAATTATTAGAATAATAAAATTTAGTGATATTTAGTTTGTATGAATTTTTTGAAATTAATGATTTTACAATTTTTAATTGTAATTAAAGACTCTAGGCCCAAAATGTAACCCTCTCAAAATGTAAAGGCCTCTAAAAATGTAAGGCCCCTAGGCCTAAAAAAATGTAACGTTAAAAAAAAAAAAAATTGTAATTAAAATTTAAATTCAAACCTTAATAGGAATAATAAGATTTTTGATTATTTTAATAAATTTTTTTCGTTATTAATTATATTTTGTTAATGAATATTAAAGTTTGTTTACGATTTTTATAATAATATTAAAAAAATTAAGTAACAAAACCTAACGAGTATATAAATATATATGTTTATATGCAAGTGATACAAAGATTTGTCATGGTATAGTGGTCAAATCATCTTCAATTTATCGTGGAAGTCATATGTTCGAATCATATTTATGGTTTTTATTTTCGCTCATATATACACATATGCATCATTTACATGTCAGCGCCACATCGACAACACGTCATTGCTACGATCCATTTAAGAGAAGATAATTATCGCCGTCTTTTTTTTCTTCTCCTATTAAGTCATTTAACGTCATGTATTAAATGACTGTTAATTTGAAAATTCATGGGTTTTTTTTTCCCAAAACCAAATTGTATTAAACCTTGAAAAAAAATCAAAAGAGTTGTCCTGACAAAAAAAAAAAAAAATCAAAAGAGTTGATCCAAAAATGGACTAAGCCAAAGTGGGACCAAATTCCTGACAAAAAAAAAAAAAAATCAAAAGAGTTGATCCAAAAATGGACTAAGCCAAAGTGGGACCAAATTGTCAATAGAACCTGAATATAATGGTAAATCCTTAGCATATTTTGCCAGCTTATCCGCGACTTGATTGCCTTTGCGATTCACTTTGCAGAATTGAAAGTTTAGTTGTTCCTGGTGTATCCTATGGTGTATTTCCGAGGTATATGGATGAAGTAATGGTCGAATAGCAGGGTTATGGATCGCGTCCACCAACGTGGCTGAATCACTTTCGAACATCACCTGATCATATCCCATATTTCCAATACACATAAATGCCCATACAAGCGCCGTTGCTTCTGCGTCTAAAGCCGATAGAAATTTAAGGTATGTCTTTATACCCCAAAAATTAACCCACCCCGTATTGACTCGAAGTACCCATGCCACACCGCATCTATCATGATCATCCTGCCACGTAGCGTCTACATTACATTTAAGAACATTACCTTGTGGAGGTTGCCAAGAAGTTGGTGTCTCTGCTATCGGTTGGGCTGGTGGCGGGGTAAGGCTTCTTAGTTGATGTTGTCGCCATTCCTCTAAGTCTGATTTAGCCATCTTAAACGCCTTGACTAGTTCAGGTAAGACATTCTGATACATCTTCACTTTCCAAATTCGCCATAAGATCCAAATCCAAAGATCTTTATTTCTTCATGTTGTATTTCATTTAGCTGCAAACATGAGAAAATCTTCCCTTGAATAGAGCAACATGAGTCAGTTAGAATCGGCATATATGAAGACAGACTCCAAATAGCTCGTGCACAAGCACATTCAAAAAATAAGTGCACTATATCCTCCTTATCTCCACCACATAAAACACAACCGTCTCTCTGTGTTATGTGTCTTTTCTTCAGAGCTTCACCAATTGGGAGAGAGGTGTGTAGACATCTCCAAATGAAGTTTTTCAACTTCGGGCTTGTGGGGAGATTCCATATCCTTTTATAAATCTTTGAATAGTTAACCATGTGCTCCGGAACCGGATTGTGAGCTTGGTGTTGAAGAGAGCACCATAACTTATAACCCGATTTGACGGAGTAAATTTCGGAATCAGTGTTTGTCCATGAAAACCCTGAACATGATCCAACACCTCCTGGTTTTATCTGGAGAATTCTACTTACTTCATCTCTTCCGAAGACTTGTTGAAGTCGTGATACTCGCCACTGATCACTATCATTCTCTTTGAAGTCTGTTATCGTCCAGGTCAGTGGTTCTATGTGCGAAAAGGGTCGTGGTGGACGTGGCTGCTGATCTATGATCCATGGTTCAGTCCACATATTAAAGGTATTACTGTTCCCTATTTCCATTTTTAGACCCGCTTTCATTAAAGAATTTGATGCCAAAAGACTACGCCATCCAAAAGATGGTCTTGATCGTAGACTTGCCATCGTGATGGAGTTGTGAGGGTGGTACCGTGCAGCAAACGTTTGACCTAGCAGTGATTTCGGGTTTATTGCTAAGCGCCAGTATTGCTTACCAAGCAAAGCTATATTGGTGCATTCTAAATCCCGGAAACCCATTCCTCCTTCATTCTTTGGTTTTGTGAGCTTTTTCCAAGATAACCAATAAATACCACTTCCCGTTTGTTGATTTTTCCACCAAAATCTTGAAAAATCTTGATTAAGTCTTTGAATTATAGTTTTAGATAGAAGAAAACAAGACATGGAGTACGTAGGCAGCGCAAACGCGACCGATTTAAGGAGAGTTTCTTTACCTCCATGAGATAAATATTTTTTCTTCCATGATGTGATTCGAGATTGCATTTTCTCCTCCAAAAATCTTAAGGTCTCGATTTTAGAACCGACAAAAGCCTCTGATAAGCCTAAATAAATTCTCGAAACTCCTTCCTTAACTATACCAGTTTCTTCTTTGACCCGTTGCTTGTCTGCATCCGAGATTGTTTTCCCAAAAATGATGCTGGATTTCTCAAAGTTAACTCGCTGTCTCGATGCTTCACGATAGTCTTCTAATATTTCCTTCAAGTGTATAAGTTTAGAGTCATGGATAGAGCTAAAGAAGATACTATCATCTGCAAATAAGAGATGCGAGATTGATGGTGCATGGTCCGCCACTTTGATGCCTTGTAGCTGTTGGTTAGTGTATTCTCTTTGGAGACGGATGATAAGAATTTCAGTACAAAGGATAAAGAGAAAAGGTGATAAAGGATCTCCTTGCCTCAATCCTCTAGAGGGTTGAAATCTATCTCCAATTTGACCATTAAGCAGAACCCCAAAGGAAACTGTAGTGACACAAGTCATTATCCATGAAATCCACTGTTCATCAAATCCAAGAACTCGCATAGAATCCTCCAAAAATTGCCATTCTACTCTATCAAAGGCCTTTATCATATCAGTTTTTATTGCAACACATGACGACGAAAGGTGAGGAAGGACCTTCAGCGAATGGATGAGCTCGTGTGCTAGCAATATATTATCTGATATTAATCGTCCGCTTACAAACGCAGCTTGTGTTTCTGAGATAATATCAGGAAGAATCTGCTTAAGACGAGTAGACAACACCTTTGCAACTATCTTTTAAGAAAAATTACAAAGGCTTATCAGTTTGAACTCCGTTAACTTCGTAGGCTTGCAGATCTTTGGTATTAGACAGATGTTAGTCTCATTGATACGACTATCCAGCATACCTGAACGAAAGAATTCCTTAACCATTTCACAGATTCTTAGACCAATTATTCCCCAATGTTGTTGATAAAAGGCTCCTGTTAGACTATCTGGTCCTGGGCATTTTTCTAGAGCCATATCGAAAGCCGCTCTTTTAATCTCAGAGTCCGAAATAGGGGCTGTCAGTTGCAGATTATGCGCAGCAGTCACTTTCTGGGAGACGCCGCAAAACATCTCAGAGAGTCTAACTTGAGAGCTAGACAACAATTCCGATGTATAAAGGTTGATGAAGAATTGTTTAGATAGCCTCTTCATATCTGCATCAGAGTGAAACAATACTCCCGTAGCCGGATCAAGTAATTGAGAGACTTTGTGCTGGGCTCGTTTTTGTTTGACCGAAGCGTGAAAGAATTTTGTGTTTCGGTCACCTTCCCTTAGCCAATTTTCTCTATTACGATCCTTCCAGTATTTCTCTTCCTGTAAGTAAGGCTCCATTAGATGACACTTTAACGTTTTGTACCGTTCCCAGTCAATGGAGGTTTGCTTTGTCGCTGCATCTAGCTGATGCTTAAGATCATCTATCTGCTGTCTCGAGTTGGAAAATGAGCGTTTCCAATGGGACATAGCACCCCGACAAGGTCTCAATCTAGCTATAAGATCTTGTTCATCCGCTTGTGTTCCAGCTATTCTCAATCAGAGTGTGCAATTCTGCCTTCTTGTTCCAACGCGAATCATAGCGAAAGAACCCTTTTCTGCGTCTCTCTCCCACTC
>CM071716.1:35013211-35051661 GCA_036630335.1 Physaria fendleri | reverse complement strand
TAAAAAAGAAACAAAGATAAAAAAGAACATTAAGCATAAGAAAAAAGACAAACCTCCCTTTTCCCATTAGAAGGTGTAAAGGCCAAAGGTTTAGATGAAATTAAAAACTTGAAAAAAGAGTCAATGTCTGCAGAAAAGGCAAGAGCAACTGGAATGTGAGCTTGAAGCAAGGTCTAAAGAAATCCGTACAGAGGAAACCAGTGCAGTTGCTGCCATTTGAATATATTTTGTTTCGAGTTTGATGAGGGGGAAAAGATCAGAGAATACAAAACAAAGATGTGTTTGTTTTTGTTTGAGTTATTCATTCTTCAACCATAGAAAAATGTAAATCTTTTTAACTGATTTCTTTTGCAACAAAAACTAATCGAATTGGCTCTGATTTCTTTTGCAACAAAAACTAATCGAATTGGCTCTGATTTACTTTCATAGTAGCTGCAAAGTCGATTGTCATATTACAAATGAAATTGTTCATTCAGATACTTCTCCTAATTCCGATGTTCGTTTTGTGATCAATACTGTAACACTGAGCAATTCTCGTTTTCACGTCAGACCAATTCTCATTTATCACTATTGATTTGATCAAATATTAATACACGCTATAACGTTGTTTCATTGAATAAAATTTATGCTAAAATGTTTTTTTCTTGAATAAATTTTAGAGAAATTTATACAGACTGCCATTTAATGACTGCCACCTTTCAAAATTGCCACCGTTTTTAGAGAAATTTATACAGACTGCCATTTAATGACTGCCACCTTTCAAAATTGCCACCGTCCAAAAAGTATGCCCACAGACAGCCCAAACACGCGTGCCATAGACAGCTGAAAAGGAAAAGCTCAGCTGGTTAGAGCGTGTGGCTGTTAACCACAAGGTCGGAGGTTCGAACCCTCCTTCTAGCGTAGGTTTTTTTGTTTGATCAAACGAGGGTAGATTCGTCATTTCTGCAAACGACACGTACCATCCATCCTTCTTTTCATCTTTACTGTCTGAAAAAAGTGATGTCAGTTGTGTAAAAAGTTAAAATATTATTTATTTTTAACGGTAACTTTTTCGTAAACTGTTGTCGACCCATTATTAACACAGTATTTTCCTAATTTTTTCAGGGAAATATTTATACAGTTAACAGGTGTTTGTTTGATGCAAAAAAATCCCTAATTTGTTGAAGCAAATGTCGAGAGTCGCGTTTGCCACGTCATCTCCGCCGCTAATATCAGTTTGCCGTCATATGTCCGCTTTCGCCGCCGCTAATCCAAAAATTCCCGAAATGCTCCACCACCACAGCTCTTTTGAAGTTATCGGCGGAGGAAGCGTTCGTTTCTTACCAGCTCTCAAGGATATACTCGTTAAACCGTACAATGCGTTTCCTCTAATCGGATTCAGCCGCCACGTAGAAACTATCTACGCATCTTTCTACCGCACTGTCCCTTCAATTAAACTTCGCCGTGAGTGTCTCCGCACTAGCGACGACGGCTCTGTTGCCTTAGATTGGGTCGTTGGGGACCATAGTTACCTTCGTCCTGATTCTCCAATCCTAATTTTGTTGGTAATAGTTTCACAATTCCACTAAAAAATAAAAATGATTTGATTGACGAAGACGATTAGAGTGTTGAATTGAGTGAAAATTAAAACTGTACAGCCAGGTTTAACAGGAGGGAGCCAAGATTCGTATGTTAGACATATGTTGTTACGAGCTCAAAGTAAAAAATGGCGTTGTGTTGTCTTCAATAGCCGTGGATGTGGAGATAGTCCTGTCACAACTCCTCAGGTTTTGATCTGGATGTGGAGATAGTCCTGTCACAACTCCTCAGGTTTTGATCCTTGCTCTTTCCTCATCTTATATATTCATAAACTAGCATTCTTTTGTACTGTTTCATTGTCCTGTGATGAATTGATGAACAGTCCCCATGTGCTTTATTTTCTTGGTTTTTGATTTGGGAAGTTGGTAGACTGAAGTAATACGATACTGGTGATGCAGTTCTACTCGGCTTCGTTTTTAGGAGACATTGGTGAAGTGATTGCTCATGTTGGTGATAAATTCCCAAGAGCTAATTTGTATGCAGCAGGATGGTCACTTGGAGGCAACATTCTTGTCAACTATTTGGGTCAGGTTGATTAGCTTAAACCTAACCCATTTAGTTTGAAATCTATATCACTTATTATCGAGTTCCTTTTTTTTTATGCAGGAGTCTCAAAACTGTCCTCTCTCTGCTGCTGTTTCCTTGTGTAATCCTTTTGATTTGGTTATAGCAGATGAAGATTTCCACAAGGGTTTTAACAATGTTTATGACAAGGCCCTGTCAAGATCTCTGCGAAGAATATTTAGCAAGTAATTGTTCGTTTTACACAGCCGTCTTTCTTCTTGCCATCGTCACATTACTAATTCATCTTTATGCAGACATTCTCTTCTTTTTGAAGACATAGGAGGTGAATATGACATTCCCTTGGCTGCAAATGCTGAGACGGTTAGGGATTTCGATGAAGGCATAACCCGCGGTTAGTATCATCTACATTCTGGAATATCTTTTCCTTGATACTTTGATAAGAAAAAATGGAATCTTGAGGTAAAAGGCACGCAGCTACAAATCATATGTTATATTCTTTTGATGTAACAGTCTCATTCGGTTTCAAATCAGTGGATGAGTATTATTCTAAGTCAAGCAGCTCCAACTCTATAAAACATGTCAATATACCCTTGCTTTGCATTCAGGTGAATCTCACGATGATGAACTAAAATAAGCTTAGAATATGGTTCTTCCTCATATGTTTATGTGTTTATATGATATAAAATGCAGGCAGCAAATGACCCGATTGCTCCTGATAGAGCAATCCCTCGCAATGATATCAAGGTAAGAGACGAACGATCAATTCATAAACGCAAAAATGATATGATTTTGGGTTTATTTAACAATAAAATGTGTCAGGCAAACCCAAACTGCATGTTGATAGTAACACCAAAAGGAGGGCACTTAGGGTGGGTGGCAGGTGAAGGATCTCCATTTGGAGCTCCTTGGACTGACCCACTGGTTATGAAGTTTCTGGAATATATAGAGAATCGTGAAACCATCAACGGAGAGAGATATGTCGAGGATGTTCATCAGATTCAAGTCTAATTCGGTTGTTGTTAAAATTTAAAAGGACACGCAAAGAAGCTAAAACTTGCATGAGGGTTAGAGAGAGGTTGAGAAAGGTGAAAGGTGGTGAAACTGTTTTTATCAGTATCTAAATTGTATATCTATCTTAATCTATGTATAGACTCAAGTGTCTTTTATCTTCATTTATTCACGCCTCTGCTGAAGTTTCTCTTCTTCAGCAACACTTTCTCCATTATAGAATTTAGACCACAACAAAACTATTCTATTTCCTAATATTTAAGTATATATTTAATCTAATCTCTTTCAACATATCATCTCGTTGGGATGATGAAGAGGCGAAGAAGAGCCTATCTAAGTTGTCGAATCGGAGATCTTACATTATGATCGCTTATTACGGTTGGCTTTGGCTTGTTAGCTTGCTCAATGTTGCTTGGTGTTGCCTTCAGGTTTGTTAATTCATTTTAAGTTGCAGTAAAAGTTCAGAACTTGGATTGAAGAATTAAGTTTTTAGAGTGTTTAGGCTCAGTAAAAGTATAAACTTCACTATCCTTTCAATATTGTTGTTCTGTACTGGTGTTTTAGCTGGTTTAGTCTTGCTCATTATCGAGAGATTGTGTTTTTGATTTACCTTTGATCTGTATAGGCATGGGAATGCGCTCCGGGGAAAGAAGTAATTTGGAATCTATTGACTTTGTTTACAACATCTGGAATGTTGTTTTTTGGAAGTAAGCTTGGTCGCCTTTCTCTTCCAAGGAAACTATGCTAGTGGCTCTGAAGCATTAACACGAACTCTCCTCATCTCAGGGCTTGTTATAGGTCTTGATTTGCTTCTCGAGGTACCATTGTGTTAATATACTTTTTGAGGGAGATACATAAAGCTTCAGTGAAGTATATTGGCATTAAAACTTTCTAGTTTGTCTTTTACTTCAGTTTAATCCTTCAAGGTTTCCGTTATTTCTTTCAGGCGATTTATCTCTTTGGGGTTGGGGTACCATTGTTTATCGACAACAATGAGCATATACAAAAATCCACAACCTCTTGCTAGCTGGCATTTATTGGATGATATTCTTGACGTACAACTCGAAGTGGAGAGAGAGGTTACCGGTAATTACATTGACCACTCCATCCTCCTTAAGGTTGCATAAGCCAGTAGTTTCTCAACGGGGTCTATTACTCATCCTATGTGTTTTGTATCGTTTTGACAGCAAGACCTGCTTTCTACAAATACATAGTACCATCTTAATCACCACCATGGGATGATCACATGATTTGGTACTGAATTGCAGTTGCAGGAGGAAGCTGACCTTGGAGAATGTCTACTATTCAGAAATGAAAGATGCTGGATTCTTTGACGCTGATTGGGAATAATATGAACCTTAGTGTCTTCTCAATCTGTATATATACAAGGTAACTAAGCTACTCTCACCTCCTTGTAAGTGCATACTCTCGACTTGTGTTAATACCACGAATATGGAGACTCCGTACACATCATGACATAACATACTTCTTGTCTTTTGCATGCATTTGCTAGAATGCTGATGAAACATGAATGTATTCACAAACAAACATAAATTCTATTGACTGTTGATCATTTGGTATAACACATGCAAAAGGTAACCGGTTTATTTTATAACCTCGATGTTTGAAGACTAACCAAACATCTCAAATTTCAAAACATACGCTTTCTTCGCCATATCAGGTTTTTTTTTTTGGTTTTCTAGCTAGTCTCTCAGTCCTCTGTAATCTTAGCGAGGTCATGGATGCTTCTGTCCATGGGAGAACCAGGGACAAAGGGTACAAAACCGCGACCACCAAAGACAGGACGCATGAAGGCATCATCAAACTGTCTCCAGTAATGGTGGACAGTGTGTGTAGGGCGCATGAGGAAATCGCGAAGGCTGTTTGGTCGTGGCACGTCGTGGTGGTTCTCAGAGGACTCGAATGAATCTTGTTGTTCGCCATCGAGGAGTGGAATCTGCACTGATTTTGGAGTGTTATCGTCGGACAACATACTACTGGTGGCTTTGTGATGTGGCATTAGGTATCTTATCAGTGGTTTGGTCAGCATACCAAACACCTGAAAGCCACAAAAATAGAACAAACATAAGTCAAATGTCCGGCATCACATTAATAGAAACAGGATTTGGTCTAGTTTGGGAATCGGTTTGTCCGGAATAAAGGGATATATTCTTACCATGGTGCTAACAAGACAGACAGATATAGTACTGGTAATCATGATAGCATTCCCGCGCAGTTCCGTGTGTCCTGATCTTGTAAACTGCATCAGAGAGCATAGAGAAACATGAAGTTAAGAGATCTGTTAGATATTCACCAATCACTGTGGCAGTTTACAATCCATTAAGCTTTCAAGTTACCTTATTGTAGGCAAGAGCCATAGATACAGCACCTCTCATTAGACCAGCCCACCAGATCACAACCTATAGATGAAGATGAATAAGTATCAACAGACCACAGAAACTTTGAATCCAATAGACAAAGTAGATTGTTCCTACTTGCTGCTTGATGTCGATTTTCTCGATTTGATTCTTCTTAGATAAGTTTGCTAAGAAGGAAAGAGGAAAGACAAAAGCTGCTCTTCCAAGCATGACTAGACCCATTAGAATTGAGCTCACTGCTACTGATGTCCCAGGGCTGTCCAAAACCAAATCATGGAAACATATGGAGGTTATGTATTATAGCCAACGAACAAGAAGAGAGTTTATGTTTCTAAGTGAGCATACCTGTCATGCACGAATCTCCATTTCTCTATGTCCAATGCATCCATTCCAACGTAAAGGAAAATAAAAGTCTCAGCGAGAAACGACAAAGTAGCAAAGGCGTGTCTGTATCATCATAAACGCATAGAGAGTAAGTTTTGAAGATGGAACATGTTTGAAACACGTGAAAGATGGAGATAATGGAGATTATGTTACTTGGTAGTTATTCTTGAGCTCTCAGTTACATTGTGCCAGGTGTAATGGGACATAACAATCCCACAGAAAAATACAGTGAGAATACCACTCAAGGTGAATAGCTGCAACAAAATCAAAATAACATCAATGGTGGATTCTTAAGATAAAACTGAAAGTGATGTAGATTTTCACAATATCTAACCTCAGCAAGCATGTATGAAAGGTATGCCATAAGCATCATGAGGGCAACTTCTCGATCTGTCGAATGCCTAACAAAAATATCCAAGTTAGAACACATCACAGAACAGGCTTATGAATATAAAGTCAAATATCTACCTTCCAAAATATAGCTTCTTGATGACATAAGCACTTATCAAACCAGTCTGCAAGATGAATGACAGAGAAATTGTAGATGTAGATGGTGCTAATAGAAGAGCAAGTAAGTCGTACCAGAAGAAAGAGCAGTAGAGAGAAGAAAATGGACTTACTGCAACACCAAGCAGGGTGCTCGAGAGGAACAGATACAAGAAGTTCGCAAGAAACTGAAAAGCTGCTTCGTGGTTAAGGTGGCTGAGGTCAAAGCTCTGAATTGCATTAAAGAGCACAACAGACGTGGCATCATTCACAACTCCCTCTCCAAATACAAGACTGTAAAGCAGAGGTGTCTCATCTTGATTGAGAACCTGTATCACAATGGAACAAGAGATTTTGTTAATTACACTTCTGGTCTTGTAGTTACTTCAGTAATCTGGTGAATCACATTACCTGCAGTGTGCATACAGAGTCGGTTGCAGCAAATATGGCGCCGATTGCTGATCAAAACATACAAAATAATCAAGTCTTCTAGAAAATTTCGATAAAAATATAGCAATAGAAATAAAAGGAAGCATTACCAAGAAAATCACCCAAGTCAAAGGTTCCAATGTCTAGTTTCTCAAAGAACTGAATTGCACCTGTTTCAAACACCACAAGACTATTAATGATCCACTATTACTAATCAGAAATAAGCTTTAAACAGATTCAATTACAGGGAGAGAGTGTGGATACCTAGAGATATTATGGTGCAAGAAACTATGGTCCCAATGGCTCCAAAAGCCATAATAGTTACAAAATTTCGGAAAAATTGCTTCTTTTTTACTTGAAACCTAAATACAACATTATTGGTCAGAGAAAAATCTGAAAAACATAAGGGTGGAAACAAAAAAAAAAAACTGAACCATGTGTGCATTTATGACAAAGACATAGCAGGACCACCTCTATTCACAGGTAGATAAATCAAACTAAACATTAATACACACATCCTATTCTGCAGTCACAATCACAAGTACTTCCAAAGCTGGTGTCAAAAACTAAACATTAATAAACTAAACATTAATACACACATCCTATTCTGCAGTCACAATCACAAGTACTTCCAAAGCTGGTGTCAAAAATCAACAATAATGCATCTTTAGACTAATTTCACGTGACATTATTATTCAATAAGATCACTGATACAAAACCTATTACGCAACTATCATGAAAATGAAGAAGAAATTCATCGTTTTAGATGTAGAAACTTACCCTGCATTGAATATAATGGGTGGCAAAAGATATATAAAGAAAAGATCTTCACTAAAGACCAACAAGTGTGAGCTTTTTCCTCTACTAAGAAACAAAATAACAACACCAGTGCAAATCCCCTGCAACCAAATTGCTTTAAAAGTCAGCAAAAGATGAAATAATATCCACCATGAGTCTCGTGCATTAACATCTTTAGCTACCATTCAACCCAAAAGAACAGATGGTTCAAGTAAAACTTACAATCAATAAAGCTGTGATAGATTCATTCATCCATCGGTTCTCTTCCAAAAGATGTCCAATCACGATACAAGCACATAAAAGAGCAACAAAGAGATTGAGTGAAACCACAGAGGCGTGATCAGATGTTGACAGGGATAATAATTTAGATGTCAAAGAGCTGAACATTGTCATCTCTTTCAACCACACTTTCTAATTCCCTTTTTAGATTATCTTCACAAATGACTTCAAAGTGGGTATTCAAAATTTCTTATCTTTCTGGACCCTCCATTACAAAAAAACTCCCTGTATTACACACCAAACAAAAATCTCAGAATCGGCAAAACAATGGCTCCTTTTTGCAACATGCATGTATAAATCAGTGAATTCAAGATAAAACACATAAACACACAACATTAAAAAAAAACAACATAATGATCAAAAAGTGAAACCAAATCTGAGAAACTCTTTAGTACAAGAAAGGCAACGAATCTAGGAAGGTAAATTTATGAATGAGAACATCTAACTTATTCAAGCATGCTAATCAGATTAGGTCGAATGAAATCAAAAACAAAACTTTTAACCAAAACAAAAAAAATACACCAAAGGGTGAATACATGACAAACCCTGAAACGCTTCCAAAGGAACAAAATTCTCTGATTTCCAGCAACGAAACACGTAAAATCCGAGAAAATGATGACACAGCTTCGAAGCTAACCCAAGATTCAGCTAAACGTTCATGCAAAACACCAAACGAGATACGAATGGAAAAGAGAAGAATCTAATAATACCCGAGGAGAAAGATTAAGAATTTCGATTAGCCCGGAGAACAACAAATTCACGGAGAGAGAGAGAGATTAAACGGGAAAAGAAAGAGACAAGTGTAGGGAGATTGCTTAGAGAGGGAGACGATTGATTCGTAATCGCAAACGTGATTTTGTTAAGAAAGGAAATATTAAACGTTTTGGGCCATTTGGCGGGTTTTTAACCGTTATTTGGGGCCACTAGATCATTCTAGAGTCATCATGTATTGGAAGTTATTGTGGACCTTGTCGTAGATAAGTAATTCACCTGAATTATACTGACAATAGATCTTGTATTTTTCTTATCATAGATTTTGATAAGTGACAATAATTATCTATTAGGACAAAATAGTGTAATATAAAAAAGAAACATTAACTTTTTTTTTTTGGTATTTAGTGTTTAACAAATTGTTATATAGATTTGATAAAATTAGAAAATACTTCATAAATATTTGATTTTCTACAAGTGACAATAATTATCTATTTGGACAAAATAGTGTATATAAACAATTTTTTTTGGTATTTAGTGTTTAACAAATTATTACATAGATTTGAAAAAATTAGAAAATACTACATAAATATTTGATTTTCTATTTCTTTACATTTTTTTCACAAAAAAAATAATTTTTCTATATTAACTATTAAAATGTACATTTCAAAAAAATATAATTAATTTTATAGAAATATTATTGATTAAAAAGTATAACTAAATAATTATTTTCTTATAAATTTGTATAAAATCTAGAGAATTAATTTTTTAAGAATATATGCAATATTTTTTTTGAGATGTTTCTTTCAATTAATTCACCACATAAACAAAAACCTGCTTCTCTATTATTACTAAATCTGAAACAAACTCTATTTTCTGTTCTATACAACTCTCAAAATCATTGTAAGAACTGTTATATGACTTCATTTCACAAAACACTCGCTCCTATTGTTTCTGAAGCACTTGCAGGTAAGCGTGATCTTGATCCATGTGTTCTAAGATTCAGATTCTTTTGAGAAGAAAGTGCTTTTAAGTTATTCCCAGTACCTAACAACAACAAGCTTCTCATAAGCTGCTTTTGTTCTTTAGGACTTGTAGTTTTGCCTGCAGCTTCTTCAAATGCATACAAGTCGTTTGGTGTGAGACTAGGAAGCTGAAGCAAAACCTGATAATAACATTGCATAAACATGAATCAAAAGACAATGCAAATGATAATCTAATTCCGAAATGACTAACCTGACGAGGAGCTGGGTCTCTGAAAGAGAGATAGATGAATATTTCACGGCATATATTAACTAAGTCAGGGCTGTTAATGGCATTAGACTCCATGTTTAAGCCGCGGATTACTGCAGTGAACAGATCTTTTGAAACAAATTCGCGTAACTCCACATTGTTTGTTAGTATAGCTAGATGAACAACGACGCTACAAAGGTAACAGATTTTGGTGGTTGCTTCTCCATCTGTCCATGTAAAGGCTTCTAAACAGATCTGTAGTGCTGGTAGAGCTACGACTTTGTAATTCAGGAGGAAACTACAGTACAATCCAGTTCGTTTTTCGTGTTACTATGTATTTGATATAAACTAGTAGAGATATAGAGGGTAGTAGTATACTTACCCCACCATAGAGTTGGATCTGAACGTATGCAAATCTGCGAGAGTAGACATATCCACACGACCAACATGGCCTGAGGTTTCCAAAACCGGAACTTCTGTGTTTAGTCCAGGAGAAGCCATTGTTGAAAAGAGAGTAGCAATTTCCCGAGTTAAGTCTCTTAACAGTTTTTCTTCCATCACTTCAAGTTTCATGTCTGATCCACTTTGTACGCCAAACAAGTCGGGAACCTTTGCTCTGCCCTCGTGCAGAAGACCAGACCAAGATGAACTGAGAGCTTGCTGACAGTGAATAAACAATCGGTGTAGGATCACTCCAAGCCATGACTCCCACATATCCGTGGGACAAGATTTGACAATGTAACTTATAAAGTTATGAATAAACAGGCGAATGTGCCTGAATTCCATAGACTGCAAATTTTCCATGAGTGCCGTTGCCACATAGTTAGCATCTAAGCACTTGAAAAATGTTTCTCCAATGGTAGTTGATAGGCCCAACACGCTGTATCTAAATAAATAAGTAGACACTTATGAGTTTAGACAAATGAGATAATTATCAAATGCTCTATGGAGGAGGAGGATACTACAAACTTACCCACTTTCTCGGATACCTTTCAGCCAGTTTCGTATATCAGATTCACTCGCCTCGGCATTTCCTTCTTTAGTTCCATCGAACGACCCATCAGCATAAACCGATACGCCTTTTAACAATTTAGGATTTGCTTCACCAAGGAGACTACATTGCTCAAGATCAGACATTGTCATTGCTGCCCTAAGTTCTGGTGGTAATGTTTGATATACAGAGGGAGACCAAAGGGAATGAAGAACTCGAAGTAGCTGTGAATATAAAACATGAATGTTGTCATGTTATTCTTGCAAATATCGAAAAACGAAAAAACAAAAAAATTCTCCTCATATGGAGCTAAGGAATTTCATACGAATTAAAACAAGTATGTTCACATTTTCAGGGCATACCTTTAAGAGGGGTGGCAACATCCAAGAAAGATGCTGTTGAATAGGATGTGAAGCTGGAGATGTCGCAGAGGCCTTGTTCAAATTGCTTTTTCTGTATCCACTTCTCTTGAGTGCTTTCTCAAAGAATGTAACAGTGTGGAATATAGACCACATGAATGATGTGTTGGAGCAAAGTCGAACAAGGCCACTTGGGTCTGATAAATAAGTGTTCTGCCACTCTGGTTGGATCCATTGTTGACTCAATGGTTCCAATAACCAAGCAAGAACTTCTTGCTGTTGCTGAACTCTGCATCAAGTTTAGATTATATCTAAGAACATGACAAATCTGAAGCTGGATATATGCAAGAAACTAAACTCCATTTTGAATCAAACATTACCCTGCTGAGGAAGCCATAACAAGAAATGCTTCACCCAGAATGTTATGCTCTCCACGGAGTAAAGTTCCTTCTTTTGCCAAATACCCCATTGTATCAGCAATACCCTGCGCAAAATTACGATTGTAAAGATGACATTTGACATGACTGTATGGTGGTATACCCATATATCACACTGCACGAGCTTAACAAATCGTGATTAATGCAAACAATCTTCCAGCGTTTATGTATCTGAGTTCCTGAGTGTAATTAGTGACAGATCAAACCTACCTTCATGTGAGGAAGAACACTTTTTTCTGCGGCTTTGGCTATTCTTATGAAAGATGTACAAATCTGCAATCTTGTAGCTCTAGATGTACTAGTAGCTGGATCCTGCCAAAGAAACAAGTGTCAGATAATTCATCTATACCTTGACTTCTTCAGTGTCAAAAAATTGAGAAAGTCTTATTTATACACATAAGCGCATGCATATGAAACAGATACAGCAATTATTTAAAATTTAACCTTTACAACGTGTGGAAGAGAGGTGAGAAGCTCAAACAATTTATTGATGACACTTCCAGCTGCATCTGGAAAATACTTGAGAAAAGGACCCATTGCATCTAGATAGTGCACGTGCACTTTCATAAGTTCTGGTTCATTCCATTTTAAAGCGAGAAGCTGCTGAAGCAATCCTGGCCCATCAACAGCACAACACCGAGTATTAAACAAGCCGAGACAGAGTAAACAAATGGGAATGTGTTATATGCTGCAATATACCCTCATATATTCCACGTAATGCGTAATGAACTTCAGAACTTCCACCAGCAAACTCATTTGATCCATCAAAAATCGTTGCCACAATACAATCAAGTGCTAACCGCTGGCTATCCATCAGAGTTACATCCTGAGAATGTTTGTATCATGAGATTAAATAAGAACTGAATCATCAAAGAAGCCTCAATATAGCAGATATATAACGGTGCATGTTTGTGAAATGAAGTCATCAGCTTTAAGTACTCGAGACAAAACCTGAAGAGGTGCTGGAGAAGCAGAGAGGTGTTTAATGAGTGTAATCACCCTTTCTGATATTTTGGTACTGGAAATGAGAGGCTTGTGAGAAGCAGTAAGCTTGATCAATTCTAGCTGCACGAAAGAAAGAAGTTTCTAGTTTGGTATTTGTCTGGAAAGTAAGTCCCAGTGCATTTGGTTCAGGAATATACAAGACTTGATCGGTACTGGCCAAATTCTCCCTTCCCTTCAAATTCATCGCTCCAGAGCTCAAGGGGTCCAAGCAAAAGAGTAATTCCAGGAGGAACTTTTTCTTTCTTGAGCATCCGCTGGAAAGATACATCTAGTAGAGCGCTAGAGATATCATCTTCAATAAGACTCAAAATCTTTTTCTTTTCACTGTCAACCTGGCTTGAACTAATGACACCGCCAGTTGATGATCCCTCAGCACTAGGATAAGATGCAGACTTGGGCTTTGGAAGTAAATCCCGCATCAATGACTAAAACTCAAAAGAAAAAATCGCTGAAGTTAGCAACAGTTATGTTTGTCTTTGAAATGTCCTAATCAAAGAAGGTTGGATTTACTACATACCAGCCAAAAGGAAAGTGTCTCGAAGTGAAGCCCCAACTTAACGTGTTGGAAAAAGCCGATCATCTATACAAATAAAAACGATCAAGGCAACATATTCACAACATGATTATTTGTGGAAATCTAATAATGAAAAATGATTGCTAGACCAATAACACATTAACAATACTAGATCAATACCTGCTGCAGGTACACAGCTATAATACCACAATCAGAAGAGATGCATTGCAAGTTAGTTGAGCCTAAAGAGGCCATACTCTCACACAAGCATTCTGAAAAATCATACTCATTTTCATCTATAATGCTAGAACTTGAAGAGGATCTGAATAAGAATTCTTTGGAGACGTTCGTCAGGATCTGAAACAAATTACTAATTGCAGAATCGTGCTCGGCAGCAGAAGCATCATTGGGTCTTTTTCTGCAGACAAGAAAAGCTATCAAATGTCAAAGATGTGTGTGTCCTCATGTAAAAACATTAGATCAAATAACACAGATGCATACCTCGAGCAGACGATTCTGAAAACCTCACAAGCATGAAGACGGAAGTCAGGAGAAGAAAGTAAGAAGCTACAGCTATCATAAGTTTGCGAGCACTTCATCAGTAAGGAAAACAAAACATAGCTATCATCAATATAACAATCTCTGCAAGGGCGTCAAATAAATTTGTACCCATTAAGAATTCCATATCTGGCAAGATCTGGAACAGGAGCCCAATCAGCATATGCGATGATGGCATTCAAGCAAGCTACAACCGCATTCGCATGCTGTTTTGCCTGGTCAACATGTTGCATACCAGCTTCACTGATTGCAGCTCCAGAGTGTCTCACTAGAAGCTGCATTTTAATATATTCAGCAAATTACCATGGCCACAAACAGCTATACTGAGAGTAAGTAATCGGTGGCATACATTATATAACAGAGGCAAAATCTCAGGCAAAGATTGAGTAAGTCCCCGCAACAATAGTCTACGCCTGTCACCTGAGGAGATGTCCAGAACAGAAGTTAGAAAGGATGGTGGAGCAGACAAATAAATGATATCCCAAGAGGTACTACTTCCTTCAAAATGTCGGAACTAAACCATCACGACGAAACCATAGTTCACCAGATTGAATGTAACTAGAATGAAAATCTTAAGGTGAGCATCCAGAATTGCAAAACTAACAAATCTTAACATACGAGTCTTTCATAACCGATTAGATTTAGTTTAATCTAAATTTCAAGATTAGAAAAAGGTTTACCTACAGAGAGACTAATACAAAAAGAAAGAATATTTTCCTCTTAAATACCTTCCAAGTCGTAATTGTGAATTGTAATATCTTCAGGAAACCATCTAAGCGTCATCAAGACCACTTCCGCCTATTGTTAAAGAAAAAAACAGATGGGAACAATTTTTATCCATTTCCCCCACAAATAAATCACTAAAAGTAAATAAACGAGAGCACTTTACCTGTAAGGGGCCCTGAGCAGACAAAGAAAACAATAAAGAAAATATCTCTTGCCAAAGATCAGGTCCTTCTCTTCTAACTATCTGCGATAAGATAGACATATTAATCTGAGAACGTGAACGGGAACAAGTACCGCCAGCAAGTGAAATGAACTCATACCTCAGCTACAAGGGCAGCTGACTGACTCTTAAGAGACCAATTCTCGCATGCATTAGCAATCTCTGACATTAGTTCAACAGAAACATTCACAAGATCCCTGCACTCTGTAGGACTTAATTCATCCCAACGTAGTCTAACCAGATGCTACAAAAGAAAGATAGTTTCACAATAAGGTTTCAATGCTCTCCTAAGAAGCTAAATTGCGACAATCATATAGCGCACAACATACTTCACTGAGATATAGCAAACAGATATTGATAGCTTAAGCATCTTATACACTCCCGTTTCATTCAGCAGCAGAAATAATCATAAGCTATGCATCTTGCACAAACCTGAAGCATCTTAAAAGCATGTAGACGAATTTCTGAAGACCACTCCTTTTTCACAAGATGTAAAGAAATATTTGCCAAAACCCTTACATCTCCAGATTTTATCTGCAAGTATTTTCAAACACCACAGGTTACTCGATCAATGAGACTAAGATGGATAAGTATTTCAAATGATCAAAATCTGCACAAACTTTCAATTAAAACTAACTCCAGCTTCAATCTATTTTCAGCAATCTCAATCAATCAACTCTAAAGTTCAATCATTTAACTATAAAGATACAATTTCTTGTGCATAAACTCTGTTTACACCTAAAATAGCCTTGATCACTAATAACCTCACCAGCTTCATCATAATACTCATATACGCAACATGCAACATAAATACTCAAATCGATCACTGAGCAAAAGAAACATTACAGATTCCAGGAATTCGACTGCGGATTTACGAGTATCAGGCGTAGAGCTATAATCAAGGACGGCTAGAATCGCTCGAGCCACATTACTCGCCGTGGAACTGATATCATCCATTACTTCCGACGAATATAACCAAAAGTAGAGAGAGAGAGGGAAAGGTGTCTGCTTTGGCTTTGGGTTTGGGGTTTATGAACGAAAGCTACGATTTTTTGTTGTAATTACCAAATCTATTTATTATTACTATCAAATTCCAGACATTCTAACGTCAACTCTGACAATAATGACGTAAACTACATAGTAAAAATTAGGTCAATTGTTTAGATTCTTCTCCAAATTTGGTCAAATCATCTGGATTGATCCAAAGTTGCTAACTTTCTTTTGTAACAACCAAATAAACCGCATAAAAAACAAAAATTTACATGAAATATCATAGAATGTAATAAAGAACATATAACCCACCAAAGAGAAAAAATTGGAATTCTGTTTTTTCTCAATCTCTATCAAAAAGGAAACTTTCGAAATTTTCATATGAAATAATCTCTTAAACAACGATTCTTTTGCCTTTGACCTTAGAAGCAATTCTTCTCTCTTTGTTAATATCATTCCTCTTCCGTGTGGTTGTTGCTTCAATGGGAGCCAAAGGGCCTGACCAACTCTGTAATGTCTCTTTAGAGTAAGATGAAGTGAATGAGTTTGTGCTATATGGTATCTCTGATGGATCAAATCGCCGTGAAGATCCCACCTGAAAACCAAGTGACCCATCTTGATGCGGTGGAGGAAATTTATCACTTTTGCTCTTAGCATTTGCGTGTGTGATCATACGCATCCTCTGTTTTCAAAGGCAAAGATTCAGAGATGAACTTAAGAGGAACTAAATCAAGAATGTTGCAGAAAGATCCAATTCTTACATCAATGTTAGATTGATTCTCGGCATTGGCTTCAGGAGCAGGCATTGCTCTTGGAGCTCGATCTCGAGGTCTTGGTCTTCTACCGCTCTCTCCTTGAGCCTTACGAACGTCTCTTTGTCTGCAGAAATGAATAAACTCTTAAGCAACCATAACCAAACCTAAACATATTCGATTACAAACTGAAGACGGAACCAAACCTTCTAAACTCTTCGTCACGTCTCTTGGCATCAATCTCTTTAGTTGGAGGATACTTCGGGAGATCAGAAGGTTGACATGCTAATGGCTCAGTCGTGAAGAACTGTTTAACGAAAATAAAATCAGCCATGGAAGTTATAACCAGTTTCGAGTCACGCTCCTAAAGATTCAAACAAACTTACATCACTCATCAACGCATCTGAAGCTGTCTGGCGCTCAGCTGGATCGATAGCTAGAAGCGTATCGAGTAGAGAAAGCGCCTCAGGAGAGAAATCTTTGTAAACCTCTCTTATTTTTCTCTTATACTGAGGTAAAGGCTTGTGATGAGCATGCTTATGACTAGAAGGAAGCCTAATCTTCTTCCAATACTCTTCCGAAGGCGATCCACATAACTTGTATATCCTATGCAACTGCTCAACCTGGCGAATGAACATTATCTCGGTTTACATTTCATATGAATAACCAAACTTTTATCAACCTTGAACATAACTTGAGAACTAACCTCGTTACGACCTGGCATAATCGGTCTACCAGCTAATAACTCAGCCAAAATGCAACCGGCACTCCATAAATCAATACTGGCACCGTATTCAATAACACCATGAAGAAGCTCTGGTGCTCTGTACCATAAAGTAACAACCCTATTCGTCATTTGTTGCCTCTTATTCGCATCAAAAAATGTGGCAAGCCCGAAATCACCTATCCTAAGAACTCCCCCGTCATCTATAAGAAGGTTTGATCCTTTAATATCACGGTGAAGAACTCCACGGTCATGGCAATGCTCAAGTCCCGAGAGTAGTTGCGTCATATAGCATTTAACCTGAAAACATAGACATTATTAACACGGTTAGGATTTGCCTCTCTGATTCTGTGTTGTGAATCTATTTCACCAAGAAAAATAACCTGTTGCTCGGTAAATTTTATGTCCGGGCTTGCAGCAAGACCAGCTAAATCATGATGCATATAGCGGAAAACCAAATATATGCTACTTGACATCCTTGAAGTAACCAAACCTTCCAGTTTAATGACGTTGGGATGATCCAATCTCCTCAAAATCAGAATCTCTCTAGCCATAAATCTCAAACTCTCGCGTTCATTAATATCACACCGCACTTTCTTTAACGCCACAATGGTTCCTGTCAACGAATCTTTCGCCTTGTACACATTACTATACGTTCCTGATCCAATCTACACACATAAACAACAAACTTCAATGACCCCAAGACCATTGCAAAGAACAAAATTGAACAGATTTTTGCACTCACCTTCTCAATCTTCTCAAAAGAATCCGCTTTTCGTGGAAGCCAACCACTTAAAGCTTCTCCGCAAACTTCTGACAACCATGAGGGCCATCCAGCTGCAACTTGCTCACCTTGCAAATTCTTTGGCGGATTACTTCGTCTCGGGTCAGCCTTAGACCTTCTTCTTTCGCCTTTCGATTTCCTCTCTTTAACCTCTGTAACAACAAATCCATTCTCTTCCTTCTGATTCACAACAGCTTCATGATTCCTACTCTCCTCACCATTAGAAGCAGAAGCAACAACAACACTAGTACTCTCTGTTGTAGCTGTTTTGGTCACTGACACGTTGTTTACTTCGTTTCGATTAGACTCATACTCTCTGTTGTAGCTGTTTTGGTCACTGACACGTTGTTTACTTCGTTTCGATTAGACTCAACCCTTGTACGAACTTCTTCTCTAGACCCAGAAACTGATCCTGATGATCCGGGTCGACTCAATACACAACCCATCTCTTCCAACTAACCTTCATTTGCTCAACATGTTTCTGAAAGAGATCTCTATGGCACAATCAAATCACTTTGAAATCAAATTTAACTGCAACACACACACACAAATAGAAGATTCAAACTCGAAACCCAGGAAACAAATCACATCAGAAGATCAGATTTGACTACAAACAGCAAACTTTGAAAAAGGGTAGGTGAAATTTACTTACTTTATGATCAACGAGAAGCGAAACTCACGACCCAGCTGGTCAAATCTGGAACCTGAAACAGCTGGAGAAAAACCCAAAAAGTTAAAACATAGAAACAAAAATAAACCCTAGTTTAAAGACAGGAGAGACGTCAGGCACTGAGACAAGTCAAAGATCTGAAAACTTGTTTAGAAATTTGAATACTCTCCATACTTACACACCCAGCTGATTCAAACACATGAGAAAAAAATAAGGATTTCAAAAAATTCCACAAATAGAGGCAACCAAAATAAAAGAAGAAAAAGGAAAAGGGGAAAAATTTAAGTCCAGAAGAATTAAAAATGAAACCTTTAAAGCGAAAAAGGAAAATCAATAAGGACTTTAAATGAAAAAAGGAAAGATGATACATACACATAGACTTACATACTTACCTCCATTGATGACAAATTAAAGAAAGAGACCAACTTTGTGCTAAAATTCACTAAGAAGATGAAAGATTTGTTGAACTGCTTCGAATTGAGGTATTTTAAAAAAATTCAAAATCTCTTTTTTATTGAATCAGACAAGAAAAAGGAATAAAAAGAAACAGACGAAAATTTGTTGGCTGATTGAATATTATATTATTATGTGAAAACTGTCTTTGGACGCAATACAAGTCAAAAAAGAAGGATCAAAGTTACTACTCTTCAGTCCCCACCTACTTTAGAAATAAAAAACCTAAGATCAAATTTATTTTATTTTCAGATTTCAAACTAGTAATTTAATAATAGATTAATGACTAATACATAAATCTTATATTTCATAAAATGATGTAAGATGTTCAAATAAGTCTAAAAGAAAGTGTTTTTCAATGGTATTATGAAAATGTTTGGTCAATAATAATAGTCAAACAATAATTCTTAATATAAGTAAGGAATATTTGGTAATGTAAGTACCTAATCTGGGAATTTATTATTAAAATAACACTATGAATTCCTTTATAATCTTGACAAAAAAGAATTCCTTTATAATTATATATGAATTGGAAAAGCAAATAAAATTAACAATTATGATGCATAATGATAGTTTTCTTCATCTCTCTAATCAGAGAAGCTCCTTTATCAAGATTCAATTGTAAACCAAATAAGGAACAAAAGCTAAAGAATTTGTGATTTGTTTTTGTCCTTTATAATAAACAAAAATTCCTTTTTTATTTTATTTTATGACCAAACATTGTAAACTACAATAAGTTATGTATTATACAAATTATAATTACCTTATTGTTGTGGGTTAATTTTAAATAAAATAATTTTTTACATAGTCAACAATAAACCAAAATCACTAAAAGATACTCCACCTGTAAAAATCTTTATTGGAAATAATTTATTTAGAGGATCTACAAACACGTTTAGTATCAAAATCTACTTGATTTTATGCAAATATTATTATTTCTGGTCTAATTATTTTATGTTTCAAATATTAATTTTAATAGATAAAACATGCAAGAAAACTATTGTACAACTACAAAAAAATAGAGGACCAAAATTACTAAGTCTTACTTAAATATGAATTCATCATTTCAAATTGAAGATTACAGACCCCTTAAAATCTAATTCCTCTAGATCATAACCATTAATCTTTAAACTCAGGGATTTCTCAAAATCTTTGTCTTTACACTCAGTCTTTAATCTTCCTTTTCTTCTCTTTCTTAGCTGATGGTGTTTCATTTGTTTCTTCTTCCTCATCATGCTTTCTCTTCTTCTTTTTCTTCTTCTCTTCCTTTGCTACTTCTACAGCTTCAGGTTCTGCTTCAGCTTTCTTCTTCTTCTTATCCTTTTTCTTAGATGATTCCTCCTTTTCGGGTTCTACTTCAGATTTCTTCTTCTTCTTTTTCTTAGATGACTCCTCCTTTTCGGGTTCTGCTTCTGCTTTCTTCTTCTTTGATGGTTCCTCATTTTCAGTTTCTTCTTCTTCTTCTTTTTCCACCTTCTTCTTCTTTTTCTTGTCTTTCTTCTTCGATGGCTTCTCACCATCCTCAGCCTCAGATTTAGCTGATGTTTGCCCAAGAAGAGAATCTGCAGCAGTGTTGTACGTCTGCAAATAACAAATTCCAGTTGAGCTCATAAAGCCAAGAACAAAAAGATAATACCAACCAAAGAGATAATATTATTGACCTTAGCAGGAGTGATAAGACCACCAGAACCCTTCTTCTTATCCTTGTCATAGACTTCCATCTTGGGTTTGCCTTTAGATGAACCAGACAAACGACCTAAATCTTTTCCTTCCAGATTTCTCAACCTAGCTTCAAGCTGTCATATATCAACAGGTACCAAAAACATCATCAGCTTAAGACAGAAAACTATATAACCTAAGACAAAAACTGTTCAGAGAGAGACCAGTAAGAGGAAAGCTGTTGAAGAATGTTACCTTTGCACGATTTTCTAATCCCATAGTGTTATCTTGGCCATCACCGAGAGCATCCCACCTAATTGCAAGTGCAGCTTTCGCAGCTAACGACCGTGAAATCTTCCCCTTGTGCTTTGGTGCTGCTTGACCCACCACGGATGCATGGTATATTAAACCATACTTAGGTGTGTTGTGTTTTGTCTTAAGCGCTCTAAAGAGAGCCTTTTCAGCTCCGAGAATCTGAACAGTACTGCCAGGTTGCTTGGCAAGGTTCATTAAACTACCTCCATGAGAGATAAGACGCGCACCAACTAGCTCTCCAACAAGTGCAGTCAGATTGGGAGCTACGGTATTCATTCTGCTCTTCAAGTAATCGTAAAGCTGAGCTCTGTACTCGGAGAGAGAAATAACCTGGTCACATAATTCCCGGATGTGCATCAAGTCGAGGTCACTAACTTCTGTTCCCATCGATATCACAGCTGCTTCCTTCAAATCTGCCTCGATCTCCTCCGATAAGATCTGCAATTAAACCACCAGAAACAGGAGAATACATGATCATTATTCAGAGTGTTTATTTAATGGAAATGTCTTTACACAGTTTACAATATGAAAGTTACCTCTGAGAAGTCTAGCTTTGCAGCATTGATCCGGTTTCCCATCAGTTTAGCAGATTTGGCATATTGGATATTGTCTGAGATGATCTTAGCAAGCTCAGGAAAGTGCCACCCGTACCATTCTCTAACCCTCATTGCATAGGTGTTTAGTTCTTTGTCAAGATCATCGAGCAAACCAATAGCTTGGATAATCATTGTATCCACCTGAAGAGAACTAAACCTTTAGAAAATGCAAGAGAAACAAGGACAAAAACACACAGGATAAACACATGCTATTTCAAAACAGAAGTTCTGTAATTAAGTACAAGTTAGTTTACATCCATTAGCAAATTAATATGTCACATGTCATAACAAAAAGACAAATATATCTTATCAGGAACTGAAGATACCTTGTCAGAACTAAACTTCAGCTTGTATCTGGCAAGGCTGTGAGACAAACCCAGTCTCATAGGAGCCAAGTCTTGATCACCCAACCCAGATATGAGTTCTGTAAACTGACTTCTAACACCTCGTAGAAGCTCCATGACAGCATTGTTGTGAACGCAATCAATTTTCTGTACGAGTTAAGAAATTTCATTAGAAACAAACAAACAAAAAATAACAGAGAGGAAAAAGGTGTGAAAAAGGGAAACTTTAAGAGGGTTACAAACCAGTTTCTCTTTGATCATATTTCCAAGCTTTGAATCAGCCACAGCTAATGCTTCACCTTCACAATTAGCTTTCAAAAACTTACGTAGACCTTTGCTTGGAGCTCCCTCCAGCAATTTAGCTACAGCTTCAAGAGCTTCAGATGTGTTGTCAAACTTATCAAAAGCTTTTAGCTTGACCATCTGGTACACACAAAAAAATATGTGAGAAACTCAACTCTGAACCTAATTTTATATTTTCTAAACTAGACACTAGACATACTGCATAAAATAAAATAAAACACTCACGTTTCGTGCTGAGTCCGGAGAATCGAACTCTTTGCCCAACTCCTGCACAAATAAATAGATAAAATTAATGACTCTAAGAAGAACCAATATAGACTATTCCAAGGTAGGTCTAAGAGACAACAAAAATTACCTCAACATTGGAGAGCTTTCCTTCGTCTAAGACTTTAAAGATTGCAAAACCCGCTGGTGTCTCAAGTAGTAAAAGCATCTTCACAGAACTAAGTCTTTATCTCACTACAAAAATAAAGAAAACACATAAATCAGAACAGTGAAGATCCGTATCAGAGTAACACTGATGACTAAACTAAAAGTTAACGTTTTGATATCAGAATCTAGCCAGAAATAGTGAATCCTATAAACCCTGTTCCTGGTTTTGGTTCAAATAAGATCATACAGGGGTGGTGATAAACTACACAATAAACTCTGTCTAAGTATATGCAACATACAAACCTAAAGAAGCAAAAGAATCTAAAAACGAAAGATTATTCAGTACCTGAGAATTGAGATAATCAAAACTGCTGCGTCAAAGAGAAGACTGAAACGGACTTAGGGTTTTGAGATTATAAAAGTTAAAACTATGGTTTTAGGGTTTTAGTTTAGAGTCCAATAGTTTTATAAATGGGCTTAATTGAATAAATTTTAAAAGGCCCATTTATAATAATTTAAAACGGAGCGTTTTAGTTTCTCCTTCTCCGGTTAAATCTCTTTCATTGTTTAGCTCTGAATTTTGCTTAGAACTTCATTCCGTAGATCCTAAAAGTTACGATTTTACGTGTGGTTTAGGGTTAATTTGGAGGAGTTTTGTGATTCGAATTTCTCGGTTAGATTCGGAAAACTGTTCGAATTCTTTTAATTTATTTTGTGTGTGTTCGATGTTTTACGTTAATGACCTAATTTTGCAGGAAGGTATGGCTAGTGAAGAGAATTCAATAGAGCAAAAATCTGCTGCTCGTAAAGAGGCACTTAGAGCTCTGAGGGAAGCTAAAGAACTATCTGAGAGCAAGGAAGATGGAGAAGAAGAAGAAGAAGAATCAGTCAAAGAAGAGTGAGTATGCTTTGTTTCTTTGCATATGTTGTCTTATGTGATTAGAGGTAGAACAATTTGAGAGTACATGAAAACTGTTCTTGTTGTGTGTTGACTAAAGGAAAACTAGGAGCTTCTCTAGTACTTTGGATTTGATTCTCTGTTTTACTGTCACCATTATTTGTGAATGGTGTTCTTGATGAATACATTAGGTTGCATTCTTGTGTTTACTATGCCTAGTTAATTGGTTTTTGTTGCTTGATGATTCATGCTAGAATCCTTTTCTTTGGGCATGTTTTTAATGCTTATTGCTCTTTGATTTTACAGTCTTCCAAGCATGAAATTTAGAAATTATGTTCCTCAAGCTAAGGAGCTTCAGGATGGTAAACTTGCTCCACCAGAACTACCCAAATTCGAGGATCCGATAGTCGCAGTTCCACCTGCTGTGGAGAAGAAAGAGGTATCTAACTGACTGATTTCTTATCGATGTTCTCGGACCACAAAAGGCCTTTGTGTTTGGAGTTTGCTATTTGCTTTACTCATATCTATTAAGCTTAAGACAAGAGTTTTATCATTCTAGGACCCATTTGTCAACATTGCTCCAAAGAAGCCAAACTGGGATCTTCGAAGAGATGTTCAGAAGAAGCTTGATAAGCTCGAAAGGCGGACTCAAAAAGCAATGTTTAAACTCATGGGTAAGTGGCAACTGTATATACACACTTGATATCATCGTCTATGGAAGCTTTATTATAAGTTTTGCGAAAAGAGAGATTGAGAGATTAGACTGTGGTTCATGAGCAACACTTTGTTGAACACTAAATCATACAAGTCCATAATATAATGATATGTTTGTGTTTTTTTTTTTTAATTATGGAATTAACATAAGCATTTTCATCATCTAATTGCAGAGGAGGATGAGAAAGAACGTGAGATGGCTGAAGCTGATGACAACACCATAGAAAATTGAAAGCTAACGACATCATCAAAGAAGTCACTGAACATTATATTCTACTCAATTTCGTGCATCTGTTAAAGTTTCTATTCGAAGTGATTAGACTATAAGATTAAGAGTATGTTCAGAATTTAGTTTTGTCTGAATTTACCTGAGACCTGACGAAAACTCAAAATATTGTCCGAGTTTGAGAAAACAACACAAAACTCCTATGTTGGATTTTACATACAACATTGGTTTATTATAAGGAACAATAAGAAAAACAGGTACTGAGTTTTTTTTTTTTTCCAAAGATCAAACCTAATGTACAAATTTCAGTAAAGCTTTCGACAACATCTGGAACCTTTATTGGTGCTCACTTCTCATGTCTCCGAGCTTCAAAGAACAGAATTATTCTCCAGCATGAAGCTGAGTAGACCACTAGGCCAAGATAAACCATATATGCTTTTTCGAAGAACAAGCTATAGACTTCCATGTGAATAAATGCACCAGCAGACAGATGATCCCCAATCTGTGGAGAAACAAAGGTTATGGTCATATTCAATTTCAACGATTCAATCAACATGAAACTATGGTGGTCCAATCTGTAGAGAGCCTGAGATTAATGCTCCAAAATTTTCATCTTGACAAACACACCAACATAATGCATTTTTCATAAGTTTTCACCTTTTTCTAATAATTTACCTCTAATTTTATCTAGGTATGGCCACTCTATAGTTGAGAATTAGATCTTCAGGTTTCTTCCATATATATGCACGTATAGTTGCTAAACTCATATCTGGAGATAAGACCTGATATAATCACAGAAAAACAGCTCACTTAGCATCATTCTGCAAACAGTTAATTAAGAAGAGAACTTGGGCAACAGTTTGATCTCTTGAAGTCTGACTTGCCTGGTTATTACATAAGATCTCAATGGAAGGTCTAAGTTTCTGCCAAGGCTTTAATCCAGACTGTAGCGATCCATTTCCTGCAAACAGTGGCTGGGGCTGTCCTCCTGAAAGACTTGCTGGATCAACAGCTAGACTATCCAACGGATTGTCAAGAACCATCTTTTCCACAACATAATTGGTAACCTATGTAGACATGTATCAAAGCCATTGAATAACAGAGAGTGAAAGCAAAATAACAAGCTCAATTGACAGATAAATGCACCTTGTGAACTCTTAAGATCCGGGGTGCACTAAGTTTCCCTAGTGTAACCACCTGTGTAGTTGAACCTTCACATGGATGCAGGTAGAAGCTTAACCTGGTAATTTGAAGGAGCTTTATGATGTTTTGTCTATTTGGTAAAAATGTATAAAATATCTGAGAACAACAAGGTAGTGCAGAATACTTTGTATTTTCTTTAGGTGGAAGACGATTGTTCAAGACAGCGTCCAAGCACCACAATGGGAAGTCCTTCTCATGTTCATTATTGTTCAAGACAGCGTCCAAGCACCACAATGGGAAGTCCTTCTCATCTTCATTTCCAGTAAACTCAGTTATCTTCTTCCTCCATGGTCCTCCTTGAGAACCCTCAGTTATGATGGAAGGAGGGGAGACAGAAGAAAACTCAAATGGAGGATACACCGGATCGCTTGCAGCAGTACTGTCTTCAGTTTTTGATGGACTTAAACTTTTTTTGGTATCTTTTCCAGATAAAATATCTCCAGAGGTAAGAACTTGGGGTTTTGGTTTGTGCTTCTTCTTTGCCAGCCAGTGACCCAGTAGGCCTTTCAGTGTTTCACGAGCTAGATTAATCTACAAATCACATAACCAATGAAAAAATTAGGTTTACTTTGACTAGGTTAGAGCAACCAAAACTCCAAATATTCAATTATGGTAAAAAAAAATTCAATAGAACTTGCATACTGGGATACATTGATCATATGCAAGCTTCAACATAAGTAAAAAGTGCAAGCATTTAATTTACCTTATCATCTTCAGGTCGCCCAGAAACTTTAAGATCAGCTGAATACATCTCAGCAGAGAAGCATTGTGGAGTCTCCAAATGTATAGATAAGCATCCAAGTCGTGTATCGACAGTAAACCATGATGGGATGCTTACCTAAATAGGCAAATATGAGGAATATATCATTAAGGTAAACAATTATGCTAGTCTCAGAAAAGATAAGGAATCAAAACCGTTTAAAATAAAGCAAGAGACTTACAATCTCAAACAGTTCTTCTTTCTTTTCTTCAAAAGATATCTGCAAAAACGGAAACAGATATCATTCTTTTAGTACATCTAGGGAGGAATGTAATGATATTTTGGAATTACAGTATTAGATTCGTAAATCAATATCTCAAAAAGGTGTCTTGTTCCATAAATACCTTCCCATAGTCTTCTACCACAACACCCCTAGTAATATCCCATAGTTTCACAGAACCAACTGCGTCCTGCAAACACATATCATTGAGCCCTCTACAAAACTATCAATGGTGGTCTCTAACCACAGAATTCAGAGAAATCTATTTTACCTTGGTTAAAATTTGCCTTTTATTATTCAATATCTCATGTTGCACAATCGGGTGATTTCCTGGAACGGTTAATGATGGCTCCTTGAAGGCGGGGGGCTGCAAACAAGCAAAAGTCAACCGCACTGAATTAACAAAGGTTAGACAGAAGCATTTTACAGGATGAAATTGTTGCTTACTGGATTCAGTCCTTCCAAAGACACCCTCGCCCTATTAAAAGACAAATTCCCAGCCAAGAAAGAGCCACCTCTATTAAAAGACCCTATTAAAAGACAAATTCCCAGCCAAGAAAGAGCCACCTCGTTGAAAGACTTTTTGAGGACTCTGTACTTCGGCAGGCCACTGCTCTACAGAGGATTCTGTAGTAGCAACCCATATACTATTATCTTGCAACGCTAATTGCTGAATTGGATGTTCCTTAGTGCACAGCAAAACACTCTCCCTTGTTGCTAAGTCTGTCAAGTATAACTGACGGAAACATAACCATAAATGAACTTGAAAAGGAAGTTATACGCTGCATGGGAACCAAAGGAAGAAGTAAGTTTAGTATCTACTCACACATTGGTCTCTTCCACCGCTATAAACATGACTAAATGATGGAGTGCATGCAAGCGCCCAAACAGAATCTGTATGCACCGCATAGGTATGAAGACATCGCTGCTGACCTAGATCCCATAGTCTACAAATGAATTTTAAACCGGTTAGAACTGAAATGTTCACTACGATTAACTTCAGCCACTGGGTATCAAAGTTATGAACTCATTAAGAAAAAATGCAGACCTTATCATAGAATCAGAGGACCCAGACAAACAAAACCTGCAGTCTCAAGGTGAGAAACACGAGGAAACACATTCAGAGAAGAAAATAGGTACCAGAAAGACCATAAATGCACCATTGCTGGCATGAACACCAAAAACAAAACTTACCTGCCAGTTGAGTCCAGAAGCAACACTCTGACATTATCTGTATGCCCCCTCAACTTCATACTCTTTGAACCGGTTCTAGGATCCCAGACACGTAAAACCTGCAATGAAAGGAAGAGACTTTGTACTCAGAAATCAAAAAGAAAATTCTCTTTTCTTACTATCAGGTATTCAGATCTATTCTCTGCAACCTAGATTTTGCGAACAGTAATACCTTCTCTGTTCCACCAGAGACGAGCATTGTCCCGGTATCATTCATTGCCAAAGCATACACTGACTCCTTATGGCCTTTGGCAATTGTTGGTGTGTACCCATGAGTTGGAGATGATTGCACAGAGATATTGTTGCTCGAACCAACAGTTCTTAAACTTGTACCAGGACCGTTTGAAGAACTATCTTCATTACCATCATTAGGTTTTGTAACTGGTGATAAAGCAGCTTCCACATCCCATATAAAAACCTCCCCACCAAGGCCACCAGATGCAACAACATTACTCTACAAGTTGTGATATCAAGATAGAATCAGTGTGACAATGATAAGGTCATATATCCTACAAAAAACTTGCACCACCTTACCAAGCAACGTTTTCAGGTAGGAATTATAAAGAGAAAAAAAAGTATGGAAGAATTAAGAAGTACATTTTTTGTCGCAACTGCCAAACAAGTAACATAGTCAGAATGCTGACGGAGAGTCCTCGTACAGACTCCATCTGATAAGCTGTCCCATGTCTAGGTACAGAATAATTAAGCCGCATTTAAAAACCAATATAGTATTAATAAAACAACACAAAGTAAAATGTTGGCTATATACTGCTAGTAAAAGGATTCACAAACCTTAACGGTAGTGTCTGAAGAACAAGAAACAAGAGTGCTTTCACCAGCCAGAGCAGCATCGTTCACCTGCCCAGTCAACATGGGGTTTGAAATGATTAGATGCAAATAGAACAGGATTCACCTCAGGAAACACAAGATCCTAGGGACTGACATCCCTATATAGTTAAATTTCAGTATCAGGAAAACCTACCCAGTCAATATGAGACTCAAACGTAGCTGAGCAAAAGGCTGCATCCTCATCAAATGCCCATCTCTTGATTGTGCCATCACGACTTCCAGTGAAGAGGTAACTTTGATCATTAGAAACAGACGACTTCAACACATCCAAGCAGTTTATGCCAGCACAATGCTGTCGCATATAAGAAAAACATCAGCAGGATTGAGTTGAGAAGGAGATGTCTTATAAGATCAGACTATTTCAAGTTATTTTCTGGATAAAGAAAAATATATATGAAGGAAATAGCAAATAAAAAGCAAAAAAGGTAAAACAAACTCCGGAATCCGGATGGCAGCAAACCATATTGATATAAAACAACCTCACCTTTGTGTCGTTGGCATCATTTAAGACATAGGTAAGCTTTTTCTCTTTGCGAGTGCGAGCAGAACCGCCATTACTGCCAGCACTTCCAACCCGGTGCATTTCCTGAGAGGAGAACAACAATAAGAAAAACCAGCAAGTAAGGGACAAACAACCTCCTCTTCAATCAGACTAGTTATCATCATCATCCAATACAAGACAAGACCAAGCCATATATTGCTAAAGAGAGAGCTGGTAGTAGTAGAGTGATTATTCTGAATTGAGAAGGAACAAGGACCCATGGAACCAGCGAAGAGCCATAAAGATCCCAGCTCAGTGTAAGATTCTCTATAGAAAAACTCAAATATTCCAGAAAAAGAACAACAGTTATCCGTATCGAATATCAGTAAGAAGCACATCAACAACACTATCGAAACGCCATACTCAATTTCAACAGATTAGATAATCATCACTACTTCAACCCAAAAAAAAAAAGGGGATAATCATCACTACTCAGCTCTAAGATTTCCCACTCTTGATCAATACACAGTACCTAAACAAACCATCAATCTCACACCTCGCGATTAACTACAACCACATGCAAAATTTCTAACAAGAAAAACAATAATTACTCTAAAGATGGAAAGTAGAATCAGCCGTAAATGAAATCATCAACATACCTTAATTCGAACTTCAGATGTAATCGATGAAGATAACAACGCGATTCAGTAACTCAAACACACACACACACACAAGTATTAAAACGAACACAGAAACCCTAGAATCGATCGTTGATGCATGAGTCGAGATTTGGGAATCGGATTGATCTAAAAATTCAAAAAAAATAGAACAAATTTGAAGATGATGATTGATGAATGAGAAGAACAAAGCATGTTCTAAGGCGTGATTGCGTTTGGAGAAATGGAAACAGAAACTCTCTCTATCCCTAAGACTTTGCTAAAATCAGCCCATTTTCAGAATACTACTTACCTTTATCAATAATAAAATCCTGTTTTATTTGGAGTAAAACTGTTAAAAGCAAAAAACAAAAAAAAAATCCAAAACTAAAATAAATTATATGTTTATATGTTAAATAAAATAGAGTTTATATGTTTTGCTTAACTTTTACTTTTGTTTTGTTTAAATTTTACTTTGAATTTGCTTTTGTTTTGTTTTTACTGTCTACAAATATAAATTTTTTTTTTTTTTTTTTTTTTTTTTTTTTTTTTTTTTTTTTTTTTTTGGACTTAATCTACAAATATAAATAAGTTTTATTTTTCATTATTGATTAGAAAAAGGTTTTCCAAAAAAAGAAAAAGGTGCTATTGGATTTGTAATTTATATAAAATTTCGATGATTTAAAAAATTATAGAAAGTAATTAATTTTAATTTTAAAAAGATGTTGAAGAGTTTTTTCATATTTTCTTATCATTACTTTTTAAGATTTTCAAAGATTCATTTACAACACAATTATAAACTTGTACAAAATGTTTTAAACCGTAATTTGAGATAATAGAAACAGAAAAAAAAAATTCACAAAATAATAGTATAATTTATTAAATTACACATTTGAAATAATGTTAATTTATTGTTCTAAGATCTATTATTTCAAATATAATCATCGATGAAGATGATTGACGAAAATTATGGAAATCACGAAAAATGTAAAGAATTCAGAATATTATTGAGATATTTCCAATATCATAATTTAGAATATTTATATTATGTTGAAATATATTATTTACATTTCTTAATGAAATTAGGTTTGATATTCTCCCTATAAATAGAGATGAGCCTAAGAGAAAAAAAAAACAAAAACAAAAATCAGAGAGAAAGAGAAAAAAAAAACAAAAACAAAATGGAGTCTCAGAAGAAGATAGTTCATGAGATCGGTGGTGTTAAGACCGATGCTCTTAGATTTGGTCTCCACGGTGTTAAGAGCGACATCATTGGATCTCACCTTTTCGAATCGTCTTATGAATCTGAAAAGAAAACAAGAGAGACTGTGAAAAGGATCGTCACTGCGCATACCTACGGGGTTGCATTTCCATTGAAGATGGATATTGACAGGCAAATGCTCTCAAAGTTTCAAAGACCTCCCGGAGGAATTCCATCGTTAATGCTCAGTTTAGAAATCTACACAGGAGCTGTGGATGACTTTGGTTTTGAGGATTACTTGAATGATCCGCGTGATTCCGAGACTTTCAAGTCAACAGAATTCCACCATGGCATGGAAGTTCGTCTCGGCATCTCAAAAGGTCCGGTTCACCCAAGTTTCATGTAAGATTTTTCATTGGAGATATCTCCATAATATTTTGGACTCTTTCCATTTTTCATAATTTTCATAATTTTCGGCAATCATCATATTATATCTCTATAATCTTTTGGATTCTTTCCATTTTTCATAACTTCTATAATTTTCGGCAAATCATTTCACAAATGTCACACATATATATATATATATACAATATATCAATATTCTAAATTCAGAGAATGTTAGCGATTATATTATTTTTTTTAATGCTATATCCAAACAAAATAGTTTTAGGTTTTAAATAATGCAATTAAAAACACAATAGTAAGCAAACTTTTAATTTTTCAAATGCAATAGTAAACAAATATTTTAGTTAATAAATACCAAAAAACTTATTAATTAATGAAGCCCATTAACTTTAGATTCCCTCATAACGATCAGACGACTATGGCTAATAAGCCCACTAAAAACAAATAATAGGCCCAATAAATATTAAATTCGACAATTATAATTTAAAAAAATGAAATATTATGATAGGACCAATAAATATCAAAATTAGAAAACAACTATGTAAATAATGGAAAATAAAAAATTTCAGAAAAAAATATATATATCAATATAAATCCACTAGAAATACTATGAATTATAACATTTTATGTTTTTTTAATTACATAATCTTGTTGGATTAGGCCTATGCTTATTATAAATGGGGAAACCTAAAAGAAAACATGAAAATAAGGACCAAAGATAGAAATGGTAATTTAATAAGTTTAACATCCAATATCTATGATCTATCTACTCGTTTATGTACTTGATCAATAAAAACAAAAGATAATTATTAAAGGAGTAAATAATGATAAATGAATAAAACAAAAATTGAGGAGAAAGTGTGATAAAGAAAAAAGGTTAGAGGAAAATGACAAAGAATATTAAAGTAAAGATAGAGACTTGTGAGGTAATGCCATTGAAACCCTCAATAGGACAAACACTATAAAATTTAAGAAAATTTTGTTTTGATATTTAAAATTAAAAAAGCTGTTTTCCATAGATGTTGACTGCCAAACTCTAATGCTTCCAAATCTTATTTTATCATAATTTTATTATAAACATTTAGTATTTTACAAACCACAAGATTCTTCCTAAATCTTATTATTATTTGGTTTAGCTTGACAAGTGATAGAGATTTTCAGCATAATATTTAGTTAGTTGAAAACAAGTAACGCCAAGACAAATATCCACCAAAATTTTTAATACTTACGAGTACTTATTCAGTATTTCCTTTTGCGAACGACAAATATGTTTTCAATAACAAATATATATTTTGGTATTAAATAATAATTGTATGAATATTAAGTATTTACGGATAAAGAGTAATTTTGTGTGTAATAGAAAACAAATAACGAATAACAAACGAAAATTCTTGAAAAAAAAATGAGAAATAAGAGAAATCGATTTTTTACTTGATTTAAGCGGGACATATACTTTGCTTTTATAAATCGAATACTAAATAAACCTAAAAAAACAAATATAAAATATTTGTGTCCAATCCGAGACTACATATAATATATCAAATTCTAAAGTACAAGTCTTATTATATATATTCACTCACATATAAGTATATATGCTTTTTCTAGTGTTCTACTTCTAATATTCTATATACTCCAAAGAAGAAAACAATCATATTTTTTTTCTTGATATCCCCTATATATTATTTTAAAAGCAAAAAAGCTTAGGTATCGTCGCCAGAATCACTCTCACGGATTTTATTTACGAACATACTTTTATGATTGAATTATTTGAATAATTATAAAATTATGATTGGGTCGACGACAATATCACCCCTAGAAACTTTCATATCATAGTTATTACACACGAACTTTGAGGATCATCTAAAACCCACACAAATCTTTTGTTAAAATCGAGTTCCACACAGATCTTATCTTCAAACCGAGTTAACATACATATCGTATCTTAAATCCGAGATTCCACACATATAAAAAAATGTTATGTGTGGAATCTAGGATTTAAGATATGATCTGTGTGGTAATTCAGTTTCAAAATATGATATGTGTGGGAACTCGGTTTTAAGATACGATCTGTGTGAATTTTAGACGAACCTTAAAGTTCGTATGTAAAAATTATGATATGAAAGTTTCTGGGTGTAATATGATTGTTTAAACCATGTTAGATTAATTTAAGCTAATTGAAATTATAAATAATTTTAAATTTTATAAAAATATTTTTTATAATAATTAAAACCATAATTTTAAATTTTATAAAAATATTTTTTATAATAATTAAAACCGCACCGCGGGGATCATCTAGTTTACTTGTTAATTTTCGATATAGTTTATCTTATAAACTCCATAGAAAATTACCGACATTATTATAAAATTCCTTAAAACGTTTTTGCCGACATTTACTTTAACATTTCTTATACTTCTAGATGATTTTTTCACGAGCGAGATTGTGACACAACATAACTTTAAAAATCTTGAGACTGTAATAAAAAGCACGTTTAAAATTACTGTTTAGATAGCAGAATTATTACCACAGTAACTCTTAATAGTATTATATTTCGAAAAGATCTTTACTTGTGGAGTATGACATAAGACGTAAAGTTAAAGCTGTCGGTAAAATTACTAAAAATAGTAATATTTAATTGACACTTACTACAAGACTTACCTGATTAATTACTAGGGTCCAGGGTGATTTAGACTGGCATAATTACGTTTAGCTAATATTTTTGTCGTTATTTGGTAAGAGTTATCAACAATGACATAATGATTTATATTATTAAATGCTTTTTTTTGTCCGGCCCATAGCTTCTCCCCCAAGAACTCAAGAGGAATCGGTGGCTGGCTGTCAGCCACCTAGGGCAGAATGAGTATCCTACATTGGAATTGTCAGGGATTGAGGCGCACCCTGACAAGGAACCAGCTTCGGGAGATGAACCGGAGACTAAAGCCTGATATAATTCTACTAGTAGAAACAAAAAATAAATCTTCTTTTGTTAGTAAGTTTGGTTCTTCGTTAGGTTTCAGTAAGTCGTGTATTGTCCCCGCTGATGGTCGCAGCGGTGGACTAGCAATATTTTGGAAAGACTTTATCGACCTTACTTTTGTCTTTAGCCCTAGTCTGAACCTCAATGTAATGAAAATCAAAGAGGGTATTAGCTACTACTACATAATGTATGTTTATGGTCCACCTGAAAGAAAGATGCGAACACAACTTTGGCAAACAGTCATTGAAGAAGTCAAACGAGGATCACTCCAGTATGACCCCCTCCTGCTCCTCGGTGACTTTAACGACATAGCCGATCCTAGAGACAAGCTAGGAGGCCCAAAACGCACATTCACAAGCTGTAAGCTTTTCAACTCTTTCCTGAATACATTGCAAGTACAGCCGTTGGGAGGCCCAAAACGCACATTCACAAGCTGTAAGCTTTTCAACTCTTTCCTGAATACATTGCAAGTACAGCCGTTGCTAACTAGAGGAGGTAAATTCACTTGGTATGGAAAACGATATAAACACCAAGTACAAACAAGAATAGATAGATCATTTGCAACTCAGACCTGGATAGATAAATACCCCACGGCTGAAGCAATACTTCAAGACTGGTACGGATCAGACCACAGACCCCTCTTGGTGAACCTTCATTCCAACCCAAGTAGAAACCACAGAACCTTCAGATTCACGGAACGCTGCCAACAACACGAAGGATTCAATCAATTCCTCCAAGAAACATGGACAGAAATAAACTCTCAAAATCCAAATGCATCAACACAAAAGCTTCTTGAATGCCTATCCACGGAAATAGCAACATGGCAAAGAGCAAACATCCCAAACGCAGAAAAGAACATCAACGCTCTAAAGAAGCAACTAAAGAATGCTCTTTCCCCCACCAACCCTGATTTTGATGCTGCAATTTCGATCAAGTCTCAACTAGGAAACCTATACCAGCAAGAGGAAATCCATTGGAAGGAAAAGAGTAGACTAAATTGGCTAAAGCTAGGTGATAAGAATACAAAATTCTTCCATGCCTATACTCAACAAAGGAGAAAGATAAATCGTATTCTATCACTCCAAGATGAACACGGTAACACAGTTACAAATCCTATACAATTACATGACATGCTCATTAACCACTTTAAATCCATCTACACCAAGGAAGACCAAACACCAGACTTCACTGCACTAGCATCTCTCACACCAAAAGTAACAAGAAAGATGAATCAAGATCTTATAGCTCCACTCACAGAGAAAGAGGTCAAAACAGCCCTGTTTCAAATCAACTCAGCTAAGGCTCCTGGCCCTGATGGTCTAACCTCAGGATTTTTTCAGCAGAACTGGAATATTCTAGCCTCTGCTGTTATCAATGCTACTTCAACGTTCATGAAGAGTGGCAAGCTACCTGAAGGTATGAACTTAACTCATCTCTGCCTATTACCAAAAGTAATACCACCAAACAACCCTTCACAACTAAGACCAATTAGTCTTTGTAACACCCTCGCAAAGATAATTTCCAAAGTCTTAGCCAATAGATTAAAGCCTTGCCTAAACAGCATCATCACTCCCAATCAATCAGCTTTCCTACCAGGCAGAAACATCACTGACAATATCCTTATTGCTCATGAACTCTTACACTCATTAAAGACAAGGAAAAGAAAAGAACCTTCTATAGCCATCAAACTGGACATAACTAAAGCATTTGACAAGGTAAGATGGGATTACCTGCAAGAAATCCTAAAGAGACTAGGCTTTCACTCTACTTGGATAACATGGATAATGGCCTATGTCACATCTGCATCTTACTCCATCCTTTTCAATGGCCTTCCCACTAAAACCTTCACTCCCAACTGTGGCCTGAGACAGGGCGACCCACTATCACCATACCTATACCTCATCTGTACGGAAGGTCTCTCTCACCTACTGCATCAAGCCACCAAACAGAACATACTACAGGGATTTAAAGCAGCCTCCACAGCACCTTCCATAACCCACCTTCTCTTTGCTGATGACTCACTTATCTTTTGCAAAGCTTCAACAAAGGAATGTCAAACCCTTAAAGAACTCCTCAACGCTTATGCTGCAATGTCTGGGCAAAAAGTAAACTTCACTAAATCAGCTATAAGCTTTGGCTACCTGAAAGATAAATCCCTAAGAAAGGAGATAAGTACCATTCTGGATATACCTCACACAAGCGGGTTTGGGAAATACCTAGGCATTCCGGATTGCAACATGAACACCAAAAAAGAGAACTTTCGATTCATACTCACAAGAATTGAATCGCAAATCAAGAACTGGACAACCAAATTCCTCTCCCCTGCAGGTAAAGAAACACTCATAAAAGCGGTAATACAAGCCCTTCCAACATACACAATGCAGTGTTTCTTATTACCACAAACCCTCATCTCTGACATAGACAAAATCATAAGGAAGTTCTGGTGGTCCTCTTCAAAAGAAAAAAAACCAATACCCTGGATTAAATGGTCCAAGATTACCCTACCTAAATGCCTTGGAGGAATTGGTTTTAAAAACCTAAACTTCTTCAACCGTGCCCTTTTGGCAAAGCAAGCCTGGCGTCTCATCTCGGACCCGTCCTCATTACTAGCCAAAATTATTAAAGCAAAATACCATAGGAAAACTTCACTTCTCACGACCAGAATTCCTTCAACATCAAGCTTGGGGTGGAGAAGCATTCAAGCAGGTGCCTCTCTCCTAAAACCCCACACGACCTGGATGATAGGCTCAGGCAAGCAAATAAATATATGGCGTGATCACTGGCTCAATACCTCCCCAGCTAGATCACCAAGGCCCAGCAACAACGAAGCAAAAAAACTCACCACACCTAGTGATCTTATGATCCCACATACAAGACAATGGGACTTAGTAAAAGTCAAACAATATATCCATCACAGAGATGTTCCCCTCGTCCTACAGGTGAAACCAAGCATAACTTCACAGAAAGACCGATTATACTGGCCCCTAACAAGCACAGGAACATACTCAGTAAAGTCAGGATACATGACCACTAACAAAACAACAAAGGATCAACCTACTTCATCAACGAAAGAGATATCCACACGGCTAGCAAGTAAAATATGGAAGATGAACATACCTCCTAAGATCAAAGTCTTCTGGTGGAAAGCACTAAACAACGCTCTACCAGTCCTCACCAATCTTCACCTAAAACGAACTCCGGTGGACAAAACATGCCTACTATGCAAGGAAAGAGAAGAAACTCTAAACCACCTACTGTTCAACTGTAGGGTCTCTCAGGAAATTTGGAGCCTATTATCACTAAACCTCCACAACACTCCAGATACCACTATTTTTGATTTCCTGGCAGACTCTTGGTTCTCAAAGAATAAGGAAGAGATGAATCTTATATTTTTTGTCGGCTGGCATATCTGGAAAAAGAGGAATCAACTCCACTTCAATCAGACTCGTCAACCGATTCCAACCACCATACAACTAGCTATTGCGGACCATAAAGCTTGGGACACAATCCATAAGCAAACCAATAGTTCTCTCCAATCACATTCTGCAAGACAGAGATTGACAGAGGGACCTGATAACACACGATTCTCGTGCTGTTCGGATGCATCTTGGATTTCTCCCACAGATCCTATTGGCATTGGCTGGTTACTTAAAGACTCCAAAAATAGCACCCTAATTCAAGGCTCTGGATCATTTTTTCCGACAGCTACACCCTTGGAAGCTGAAGCTGTTGCTCTAAGGGAAGCTGTTTCCATGATCACATCCTTGAAGTACAGGTCTATTAAGTATATGGGAGATGCTCAGGAACTCTTCACTACGCTCAGGACTTCAGGAACAACACAAATTAACTTCAGCTACTCTTCACAAGTAGCAAATCTAATTGAAGATATCAAATCCTTTCAAAAGAGCAGTGGGGACAGATGTGAATTCTCATACCTCCCGCGGAGTCTAAATCTAGAGGCGGATCAATTAGCCAAAGAAGCACGAATCACAAACCAATCCTACAGGATTAAATGGCTGTAATCCCCTCACCAGACAAAAAAAAAAAA
>CM071716.1:34914029-34925816 GCA_036630335.1 Physaria fendleri | reverse complement strand
AAGATCGTCGAGTGGAGACGGAGACCTGAACGGGAGGCGTGCCTCCGGGCGATGTACGATTCGGAGTCGAGTTGTAACGCCTTTTAACCGGACGGGTCTCGGATTTGAGTTTGAGCGAGAGATCTAGGATTCCCAGATTCTGCATCCTCTGTAGATTCTCCTTGATCCTGTCTTCTCTGCATTTCTCGTAGACGGAGACGTTAGGGTTTCCTCCGACTGTTTGATTAGGGTTTGTGATCGATGTCCTCTTCAATGAAGCCATTGTGATTGATGATGAACTGATTAGGTTTGAAAAATTGTAAAAGTCTCTTCTTTCACTCACTCAGACTCAGTCACTCTGTTTCTCACTCTCTTTGGATCTCAGGATAAAATGAAAAGTATTTTTAACCAAGGTGATACCTTTTATTACTTGAGAGATAGTGAGTGGAGAAAGTGAATAGCAACGGTCAGATTTTTTTTTTTCTCATTTTTGAAATTCAAGCCATTTTTGACCTTTTTAGGAAAATGTGATTAATGGCGTGGCCCAGGAAAATGGTACTGGTTTGCTTCGAACTGATCAGAAAGTTAAGGTTTTTACAGGTTTAGATTCAATTTGTGATACTTAAAGTTATGTTCTTTAACTTGATTTGGTGTTTTGGGTGATTTTTCTTCTCCGTTTGCAAGTTCCTTTGCTGTTTGTGGAAGTAATATTAGGGTTTTTGTTATTCAGTTCACCAGGGGATCAGCAATGTCGTTCAATCTATTCTCTACTCCACAGCAACAGCAGAGCGGTTCCTTATTCTCTCAATCGCAACCTCAGCAGCAACAACAACAGCAAATGCCGTCGTTTCAAACGCAACAGTTCCAGCAGCAGCAGCAACAAAATCAGCAAGTACAACAGTTGTATTTGTTCACCAACGATAAAGCTCCGGCGAGTTACAGTACGAAATGGGCTGATCTTCATCCCGATTCTCAGAAACTCTTGCTTCAAATTGAGTATGCTTTCTCTTGAAAAGCGTAAATTAGTCTCCTTTTTTCACTATTGGCTTCTCTTTAGTGTGTTTACGGTTATTTCATGAAATGTTACGGTTCTTATTCACATTGTGAAATTTTTAGGAATTGGGTCTCCCCTAAATTCAATAAATTTAAAATCTTTGATGTTACTGATCTCTGTGTTGTTATCTGTAGAGAGAAGATTTTGGAGTATAGAAGTGAAAGTCAGAGGTTAGATCAGTGTAGTCGGCTATATGATTCTTCTTCAGTGTAGTCGGCTATATGATTCTTCTGTATCAAATGAAGGGTTCGAGTTTGATGCAAGCCGCATTGTTCAGGTTTGTGCTCGTCAATTGTTTTGCAATCTTTTGGTTATCTCAGGTTTGTATAATTTGCTTCGTTTTGTTCATTTAATAGGAGCTTGGTGGGATTAATGGTGCCATGGATCGACAAAAAGCTGTACTTCATGAGCTTATGATTGTAGCCAAAGATATGCTACGTAATGCAGAGATTGCAGTTCGGTCTTTTATAATGTTACAGCCAAGATTTTCTCACTCGAAACAAGGAGGAGTTGTGAATGGTGTTTCTCAGCCATCTCAGACTCAAGGAACAAATCCAGCTCCAGCTTCCTCTGGTCAACAACAAGCAGTATCAACAATTATTCAGGTTTCTGATTTTTACCGTGGAATTCCAAAGAAACCAACAGTTTTTCTACAGCAAACGGTTGTAAGGTTTGAGAAGTATCTAAACGAATGTCGCCAATGGATTGAGGAGCTAGAGCAATTACTCGCTTCGGATTCTGACAAGTATAGTCGACATGCTTCCCTTTTAGAATCTCTTCCCAAAGTCATGTCTAATGTGCATGACTTCTTTGTTCATGTGGCTGCTAAGGTAGCTGTTAATGATTTTTTTTCTAACAAACCTTCCATGGAGAAACCCCATTTGAATTGGTTTGAATTTGTGTGTTCAGGTTGAAAGTATTCACCAAACCATTGAAACAATGAGAACGTTATATCTTGCTGACCAGCGACGAAGAGGAGAATGCCATGATCCATTTCTTGAGGCTGATCGAAGGGAAACTGCAAAACAGGAAGCTCTCCAGCTTCTACATTTGGTTCCGCTCCATCTTTGTTTGGCCAGACAATTCCATCACTTGGTGCTACGCCTTCACAATTTGCAGGTACAGATACATTGGTATAAGGATTTGTTCTAGTCGTAATCTTGAGTTCTGCTATTTGTTGTTTTGCACTTGTCATAATTAAGTTCTGTTTCCCTTAGGTGCTACACTAGGATCAGGAGCCAGCTTTGGTTCTATGACAGTAAGTACAATTTTCGGTTTTTACTCTCTTTTTCATCTAATGTATAATGGCCAATCTAACAATTGCATTTGATTTTCTCTGGCATAGCAGAAATCTTCAAGGCCAAAATCTCGAACACGACGTTAGAACACAGCCACACGGGATAACTTAAGTTTCAATCCTCATCCTGTGATAAGCACAGTATTTACATAGCTCTATTGGTGAAGTCAAGTTTGGGAGCAGATCCGAACTAGTTGTTTGTCTTTATTCACTTTAATATCGATGATTAAATGTACTCAAAAGCACTAATGGGTTTGATTGTCAGCCCAATTATACCATGTGGGCCTTAAGTAACCTGGTTAATTTTTCGTAATTAGACCTCAAAGCTCAAATCTACAATATGACCACTGATACAGCTTACCTTAGTGTTACAGATAGCATATACATCATCAGTATATAATAGTAACTAAATAAGGATCTGACGACTGATTATAACAAATAAGTTTGTCTGTTGCAGTACTTTATTCATTGCTTGTGTAAGAACTGACATCACAATATCAAGAACGTCACTTAGTTCAACTACTACTAAACCATTTACAAATAGAACTATTTTAAACCAATGTTGAAGTAGTTGAATTCTACTGTTAATTACCTAATCTTGATAAAATTTCGGTGACATGGTAATACTAAAATTGATTGGCTAAGAACAATAATAATATACACGCATGGTAATACTAAAATTGATTGGCTAAGAACAATAATAATATACACGTTTTTTTTCACCTAATGATTTTTGATTGAACCTACCTAATTCTCTTGAACCTTCTAACCAAAATTTAATTGCAGCCACAAAATAAAATAATAAATATATACGAAATTGCAATGTTTTGTTAATCTCACAACGACGATGGGTCATATATCATTTATTCGAAATGATCTATATAATATTTATCTATATTCTTTGACAAAAACAAATTATCTATATTTTTTCTGATTCATTTGGTCGTATGTAATAATGCATTAGGTTAAGTTAAATAAAGTATTAGATAATCTTACCTACTTACAATTTTCAAGTTGATAATATTTTGCCTATTTTTCTAAATTTCCGGTTTATATTGAACCGGATGATGTATTTGGACACAGAAAGTCAAAGTTTGTGTCAGTAGTGTAGTAAACATCACTTTTTATCTTTTCTTAATTTTCAAACATTTAATCAAATTTTTACTTCAAAACCATTTGATTTGTAATATAAACCTTTGATATTCCTAATAATGTGATTAATTTTTTTGTTTGCAAGTGTCCGTCCACTTGCTTGACCTTCCCAAACAAAATGAAAAAACGTAATTTGCAACCATTTCCATCACATATTCATAAAGTCCTTACCTTTAAGTGAGTTCTAATGGAGATTTATTCTCACTCATACTTCTCTTTCTCTATCTTGTTCATATATTAAGCTTTCTTTCACGCTTTTTAAGATAATTATCAGTCACGGCTCTTAAAAGCTAATGTTCATATATTAAGCTTTCTTTCACGCTTTTTAAGATAATTATCAGTCACGGCTCTTAAAAGCTAAAGGGTTTTGCTTCGAATTCAAGTGTCTACTTTCTCCTCTGTCTTTTGGTTGTCAAACAATAAGAAAGTCCTAATTTTTAGGGTGATCCACCGAAAATTGAAGAATCATGACTATTGGGTTTTCGTTTTTGATCCAAAGGGTCATATAAAGTTGCCTATTTATTGTCGATTCTTCATCTCTGTCAAGTAATTTCTTATCTCTCTCTGTACTTTGTTTATAACTTATGGTTAGATTCCTTTTCTTTAACTGTAATAAACTTGAGAATACCATTCTCTTCTGGGTACTTAGAATTATGAATGCCTCTGCTACCTCTGAGCTACAGAAAATTTAGATTAGGTTGATTGTTTTGAAAATGATTTAGATAAAACTTAGTTTAATTCTATCATTTTTTCTGGAAATTATCAGAATCTGGGTCTTGGGATTGTTTGTAATAAGCTCCTACTTTGGTTCCTTATCTTCAACTCAAACTTCCTTTATATGATGCAATCCCTATAATACCTTTCTTCAGTTGCTGTTCTTTTCCTGGTTAATCAGTTTCTTTTGTTTACTTCATATGGTTTTGCATGTTCTTGAACTTTCTTTGTTTAATATTTTATCCCAGTTTGATTCTTTCTAAGCAATTATGACTTAATCCGTGATTAAAGAATACTAAAACAAAGACATGGAGTTTCTTCTCTTCCTTAAAACAATGTTTCTCTTTGTAGGTCCGATATTGTTGTTGCCAATGGGTTGGCTTACTAAAATCCTAAAGGGTTCTAGCCATAAATTCTCAGATGGACAATGTAACGGAAGATATAGACAGGAGAGAAACATTGATCGTCCTCGTTATTCTGCGGTAAATGAAAGCTTTCTTTTATATGTTTGGCTCATTGTTCTCTTTGATAAGTTTGTGTTCGAACTTGTCATATGTGGAGAGAAGATAAAAGTGTTTTGTTGGATTTGTGATTCAGGATGGATCTGATTTTGACAAAGAAGAAATTGAATGTGCTATTGCACTGTCTCTGTCTGAACAAGATAATGTAATTCCACCTGATGATAAAGGAAAGCAAGTAATAGGTAAAGTTGTTCTATTCCCAGTTGATATGCATGTGAGGAACTGTATTTTGCTAAGACCTATTTCTTAACCTCACATTCTGTAGAGTATAAATCAGAAACTGAAGAAGATGATGGCGATGAAGATGAAGAATACATGAGAGCTCAGGTCGAAGCAGCTGAAGAAGAGGAAAGACGGGTAGCTCAAGCTCAAATCGAAGAAGAAGAGAAAAGGCGAGCTGAAGCTCAACTAGAAGAAATAGAGAAACAGCTTGCAAAAGCTCGATTAGAAGAAGAAGAAGAAAGGAGGCGTGCCAAAGCTCAATTGGAGGAAGACGAGAAACTTGCCAGGGCCATTCAAGAAAGTATGAACGCTGAATCTCCTTCCTGAATGTTTCTGTTGCCATGCATGTGATAAGCCCATCGTAGATTATGAGGTACTTATATATTTTGTTATGTATTATAACATTCTCCTGATTCTTACAAGCTTAACCTGTTCAGCACTATTTTACAGTTCTCAATGTCGGGAAATCGGCCTTATCACAAATTGTGTTATAAGGAGCAGCACCATCCTAAATGTGATGTTTGCCATGAATTTGTGAGTGGTTATAACTTCTATTGATCTCTATATTTTACCCAAATTTCATTCCCAGGTGATTATCCTAAGATTTATCCATATGTTGCTGTATTTAAACTCCTGTAGATTCCGACAAATCCAGCTGGTCTTATTGAGTATAGGGCACATCCCTTTTGGATGCAAAAGTATTGTCCTTCTCATGAGCGTGATGGAACTCCTCGGTGTTGCAGTTGCGAGCGGATGGAGGTCAGTTCTTTAATTTACCATTTCTACTTTTCAGAATACAAAGGTCAAAATCTGTTCTTTAGATTTAGATGTTGTTCTGTTTTTGGCTCATGGTTTCAGCCAAAAGATACAAAGTATCTCATTCTTGATGATGGTCGAAAACTGTGTCTCGAATGTCTCGACTCAGCCATTATGGACACTCATGAATGCCAACCATTGTACCTTGAGATACGTGAGTTTTACGAAGGCTTACATATGAAAGTGGAACAGCAAATTCCTATGCTCTTGGTGGAAAGATCAGCTCTGAACGAAGCTATGGAAGGAGAGAAACACGTAAATCAGCTATTGAATGATACTGTGTTGTTTATATCTCTTTCTTTCTTGCTCATTTATTTCAACTTTCTTCTGTTCGATGTTGCTGCAGGGACATCATCATTTACCTGAAACCCGAGGACTTTGTTTGTCTGAGGAACAAACTGTCACCACGGTATTCACTCTTCCAGTTTTTAAAGCTTTTTGTATCTTTCCATCACAAATTGTGTCCAAATCAGAAAGATTTTTATGTAGGTGTTAAGGAGACCAAGAATTGGGGCAGGCTACAAGTTGATAGACATGATCACAGAGCCTTACAGGCTGATACGCCGTTGTGAAGTCACTGCGATTCTCATTTTATATGGACTGCCTCGGTAGGAAAACACTTCTCATCACACTACTACACTGAATATCTTTATGAGCTGTCTAAAATATTTATATTACACTTGTACAGTTTGTTAACTGGGTCAATCCTTGCTCATGAGATGATGCATGCGTGGCTTCGACTAAATGGTAATTTAAAGAACCCTCCCATCTCATTCTGACAATAACTGTTCTTTGATGTTTTGTTACTCTATATATGTTTTGAGTAGGATATCCAAATCTAAGACCAGAAGTGGAAGAAGGAATCTGTCAGGTATTAGCTCACATGTGGTTGGATTCTGAGACATACGCTGGTTCTACATTAGTAGATATCCCATCTTCTTCATCATCAACACCTCCTGTGATCCCAGCATCATCCAAGAAAGGGGAAAGGTCCGAGTTTGAGAAGAAACTTGGTGAGTTTTTCAAGCACCAAATAGAGTCTGATTCTTCAGCGGCATATGGGGATGGGTTCAGGCAAGGTAACGAAGCAGTTCTTAAACATGGTCTTAGGCGAACTCTCGACCATATTCGCTTGACTGGTACATTTCCTTAAAAAAGGGGATTCAAACTATAAAGATAACCAAAAAAAAAAAACTTTGTCAAAGACATTAGAGTATAGACTGAGAAAAAAAGAAAGAAAACTGTATAGATTCTCAGTACACAAACATTTAAGAGTCATACAGTTTCACTATTGAGTATAATTTTGGTATACATTTTATATGAACTTCACATGGATAGTATAATGTATTATCTAATGCTTCACTAGGAAACTTTTTTGGCTTATTAGCAAAAAATTGTACAGTGCCAGTTACAATCAAAGACAAACACAATCTAATTCTAAAGTTAATTCTTGTCACTACTGATACGGCGTCGCATGGGGGAATGCATTCTCACATAAAAATTGAGAAAAAGAAACAAAATCGCACAGTTGAGAACAGAGTTTAAACCCCACGCGCCAATCCCATTGCATCCACCTTTAAAGAGGTGCATCGTAAGAACCCCAAAACCGTAAAATTATAACCGTAACCATTTACAAAAAAAATAAAGTAAAAAATATTTAATATGCTATATTAACACATAAAAAGATATTATATGTATAAATATTATATAATATATATTTTTGAAAAAATAAAATTATTTGAAGTAAAGATATTATATGTATAAATATTATATAATATATATTTTTGAAAAAATAAAATTATTTGAAGTTCAATTTGACAAAGTTATTGTTAATTAACCGTTTATAACCGTAAATTAACCATTTTAACTTTAATTTTTATCATAACCGTAATAACCGTAAATGTGTTTAACCGTAACCGTTTTAACCGTAACTATATTAACCAGATCTTTAATGGTTAAGATTAAGGTTAAGGTTAAAAAAATTTATAACCGTAACCGGCGATTAATCAACCGGTAATAACCGAGTCATGCCTACATACAATCTAGACTAAAAGTTAATTCTTATGACTGATACGGCGTCGCATCGGAGTCGGTTATAAGGCCCAGGCTTTAATTGTAAATAACTAGAGCCCATTGAAGTTTGTTGAATTTTTTTATTTTTTTTCTTAAGATAAAATCTATTTCGCACGTAAGATAAGATAAATAGATAGATGAAACGTGCGTGACCAAAACTTCGAAATGTGTTATTATTGCATGATCTGAATTTAGTTCAAATTTGAAGTTCTGTCTCGGAAAAAGAGAAAAAAATGTTGTCAAATCAAATAGATGGCTGTGTATATATGTAAAAAGTAAAAAAAAATTATACTATATTATTGCAACGGTAACTTGTTGGAAACTGATGTGATATATTAATAACGGTCATATTTTATAGCCGTTGTGATGTATTTGTAATTTTTTGTTCTATATAAAGCTTTTAGTTGTAGTGCTTCTTTCACTCTTACTGTAAAAAAAAAGAAACCTCGTAGAGTTGCTAAGATCTACAAAACCCAATATTGTTTTTGAGACTTATCTCTGCTTCTCAAATCTCTGATTGAAGATTACACCTTAAGAAGCTTTCTTCTTAGCCGAAACTCTGGAGAAGAACAAGCTCTTAAAGGTAATAATCTTTGTCTCTATAAATGAAACAAATTGTGAATGTGTTTGTGTTCAATCTTTGGGTTTAGTTATCACTCTGTTTCTTTGCTTATACATATGCAAACTAAACTACTTGGTATATTAATGTCTTTGTATTTGTATACATATGCAAACTAAACTACTTGGTATATTAATGTCTTTGTATTTGAATCTTGCAAGTCTCCGTGTTGAAGGGAAGCAACGTTTGATCTTAAAAAGAAGACTTTACATGGTAAAATATTTTTGTTATTATACTGAAGTTCTTTCAATTGTTTTCTTAAAATTGACAAAGGTAATTTTTAAAAAACTAGGCTTTTTATAATTATATATATATATTGTTATCATTGTCATTTCAAAGTTTTCAAAACAAGTTTTTAAATATTTTTATTTCAAATTTAGTTTTTAATATTTTATTTCAAACTAATTTTATCTTAATAAGACATGTGATTTAATTTGACAGTGATAAAATGTCAGATTTTGTGCTTCTCTTTTATATATAATATTTTCTCATTTTCATATGAAAGTTTTGAAAGCTAGATTTTAATATTTATTTTCTTAAAAAATTGGTTATATTTTAATTTGGTAATAATTTTTTTATTTTAGTTTGAAATTAAAATATTTTTCATATAGTTTTTACTTTAAGGCTTTAATTGTAAATGAAAGTTGAAGGGTTACTTCATTTTTTTTTTTTTTAGTTTGAAATTAAAATATTTTTCATATAGTTTTTACTTTAAGGCTTTAATTGTAAATGAAAGTTGAAGGGTTACTTCATTTTTGTGGGACAAACCGAACTCGACATCCTGTCCAAATTTATTTGGTCCGTTAGTTGGTGATCAGTTCTTCAATTTTTTAATTTTAAATAAGATTAACATAATGATTTAAAACTTCAATTTTTTAATTTTAAATAAGATTAAAGGTTGAGTTTTGATAATGTGGAATAAACCGAGCTTTGTCATCTTGTCCAAATTTATTTGGTCCGTTATCGATGTTCAAGTTCAGTATGTTTTGCGTTGTCTAATTTGATTCTTTAACTCTTGTTTGAGGTAAAAATAGTTTACAAACCTAGTATAATATAATTTTTAAAAACTTGTAGGATTTTAAAGTAAAAGGATTGTTTTTTAGTTACAATATAGAATACTTTTTTGTAAGAATAATTTATGTAAATTGTTTTTTCTTATATATTTCTTATGTATGGTATATATATATATTTGTAAAAAAATTGTTTTCTTAATTAACTGAAGATTGTTTTATTTTTTACTCTTTTCATGCTGGAGAAAACAATGCATGAAGTGAACAAAGACGACTCAACGATGGTGAGAAGATGGATCGTGTTTTCATCACATTTTTTTTTTTTTTTTTTTACATTTTTTTTTTTTTTTTTTGTAAATACTAAAACTAAAATCAAAACTGTTGATGTCTCTTAATCTGTTTCTTTTTATATAATTAAGCAAAACTTCTCTCTTTTTGTTTGAGAAAATGTAAGTTTATAAGATAATTTCGATAGTTGTGTTGTGGTGATACGCCAAAATATTCACTACACTTAAAGCAGGTGAATATTGTAAAGAGACTAAAGTTAACATTGTAAAGAGACTTAAAAGCAGATGAGAATATCAGAGTTTGAAGGAGAAACAACTCTAGCTACAATACTTGAAAATAAAAGCATAAAATCATGATATTCTTTTCATTACACGAATTTTAATTTCATTATACAATACAATACTTGAAAATAAAAGCATAAAATCATGATATTCTTTTCATTACACGAATTTTAATTTCATTATACAAAGTCGCTGCAATTCTCATTTTATATATGACTGCCTCGGTAGTCAGTAAAACAAAACACTTGCAAACACACTCCCACTCTGAATGTCTTTGAGTTATCTAAAATATTCTTTATTACACTTGTACAGTTTGTTAACTGGGCTCATGAGATGATGATGCATGCGTGGCTTAGACTAAATGGGTAATTTGATCAACCCTCCCTTCTCATTCTGAAAATAACTTGTCTTTGATGTTTAGTTACACCCTATATATGTTTTGAAGTAGAAGAAGGAATCTGTCAGGTATTATTAGCTCACATATGGTTGGATTCTGAGACATACGCTGGTAGTAGCTAATAGATATCCCATATTCTTCATCATGGTATCAGCATCGTCCAAGAAAGGGGAAAGGTCAGAGTTTGAGAAGAAATTTGGTGAGTTTTTCAAGCACCAAATAGAGTCTGATTCTTCAGCTGCATATGGGGATGGGTTCGGGTAACGAAGCAGTTCTTAAACATGGTCTAAGGTAAACTCTAGACCATATTCGCTTGACTGGTACATTTCTTTTTTAAAAAGAGGATTCACACTATAAAGATAACCAAAAGAAAAGCTTTGTCAAAGACTTTAGAGTATAGACTGAGAAAAAGAAAGAAAACTGTATAGATTCTCAATACACACACTTCAGAACCTTACAGTTTCACTATTGAGTATAATTTTAAATTTTGTATATACATTTTATATGAACTTCACATGGATAACAGTATTATCTTGAACAGATTGTCAAATGAAAAAAAATTGGCTTATTAGCAAATAATTGTACAGTGCCTTAAAAAGACGATTACAATCTAGAGACTAAAAGTTAATTCTTATGACTAATACGGCGTCGCATCGGGGAATGCATTCTCACATAAAAATTGAGAAAAAGAAACAAAATCGCACAGTTGAGAATCGAGTTTAAACCCCACGCGCTCTCACATAAAAATTGAGAAAAAGAAACAAAATCGCACAGTTGAGAATCGAGTTTAAACCCCACGCGCCGATCCCATTGCATCCACCTTTAAAGAGGTGCATCGTAAGAACCCCAGCGTGAGACACAAGATTACACCCCACGAGAACCAACTGACAATTCACCACAAACGAAGGAAAAGCCGAACCGGGTAAACCAAACCCAATCCAAAATCTGTAACCGTAAACCACTTCACCACAAACGAAGGAAAAGCCGAACCGGGTAAACCAAACCCAATCCAAAATCTGTAACCGTAAACCACAGAGTAAACCAGCGTCGTCGATAGAATAGCTAAAATCTGATACGACTGCGAAAATTCAAGCCAGAGAAATGACGTAAAAGCCATTACGGAGTTACAGAAAAGCTGAGACACGGCGAGTCTCCGGCGACGTAAAACGGAGAAGATCGTACGAAACATATGGAGAAACCGTGTGAGATAAAACGCGTATGACCAAAAGAAGACACGACCAGAAGGACGAGTACCGAGAGGGAAACAGAGAAGCCATTGAAGAGGAGTAGCGGTTTTGCTCCGTCTCCAAAACCACCGTGTATCACGGATCTCTGCGGCGGTTGAGAGGAGGATTCCAGCGAAT
>CM071716.1:34848499-34859565 GCA_036630335.1 Physaria fendleri | reverse complement strand
GAATGCAATCAAGATTAGAAGATTTCTGAAAACTTTGAGAAGATTCCAAGAAAATATCACAATTTGGTCGGGCCCTCTCAAAACAGTCGGGCTCTGTCCTATTTTCAACGGATCACCTGCTTACTTGCAGATCAAGCAAAAAGCTTCGAGAAGACCTAGGGAATGAGCGAATTAATCACAATTCATTCGGGCTCTGTTAAGGCGGCATATTCTGAAGCTAGGGTTAGGGCGTACACACTCGTCCGAAGTGGATAAGTACGAGAAAGATCTAGAAGTATGATATTCTTTTTGACCCCGATCGAATCATATTGAATTCGCTCGGGCTCTAGCTAACCTAGGAAGATTCTCGAATTTCTCTCTGACCCTATAAATAGAGGCTCTCTAAGCTAATTGTAAACATACCAAAATCGCACCGAAGTGACGAAAAGTTAATAAAAAGTTTGTTTTCTTATATTTCGGTCTTAGTACTTTACGAAATCCCTCTAGGGATTGGGGAGATGCTCATAGCATCTCGTACCTATGAGATGAGTAGTCTCTCCAGTAGGGGGAATAGGGTTATGTCCCTAAGGGTTTAAAACCTTAGATCTGTAGATCTTTCACGAATAGATGAGTTAATGGCTTCAAGGGTTCGAATCCCCGGAGGTACTAGATTGATCACGGGAAGGTCATCTAAGAAAGTCTACTTTATGTGTTGACTAATGCTTACGGCTTTTTGGCCAACTGTCTTATGATCCTAAGCTAGACTTTGACTCTTAGCGGATGTCTTATGATCCTAAGCTAGACTTTGACTCTTAGCGGAGCGCTGTCTACCTGAACATGGCAGTGATAAGCAATTGAACTTTAGCGACGAAAGTGTTGTTCAAATAAGGTTGTGAGCATATCAGTCCCGAGCGAATTAATGCTCCCTAGGGGGGAGGTTAGGCAGTCTGGCTGTCCTTGGTCTCAACCCTGCAACCCCTAGGGTATGACGGCTATGACCGAACACCAAATCTTCTTAAGCTTGGAAATTGGATGTAATGGACAAGTTATTGGTCTAGATTAATTCATTTGTTGTATTAGGGGGCTGGTGTAATTTCAGGATTGTATATCCTTGCTATTGAGTACGTATATTTTGCTTAGTTGATTGCTTTGTAGATTAACTAACTTCTATATATGATATAAACATTAAAACTTGTATATGTGATATCCACATTAAAACTATATAATCCTTCTTGACAAAAAAAAAAAAGAGAATTATATAATCCTTCATTGTTTTTTTATTCATATTTTATTTGCAGAAGATAAAAAAAAAAAACTGCCTCTATTATTTATTTAATTAATTGTTATTTAGTTTTTATGCAAACAACCTCCCAACAACAACAAAACCCCCGTTTTTAGGTTCCTAGATAAATTTAGGTATTAGGATTCTGACGCTGAGGGAATATCCATACGGAATATGGATCTGTCGCAGATAGGTTAGATGCTTAGAAAATCTCCATCTATAACTTGTCATAATGTTGGATCTGATCTGATCATTTAGATTCTGAATCCAGGATAACCATGTTTTCCAGAAGACCGATGGTTGTCAGAACTGTTATAGATGGGCAACTGAATTTTGACGACGAAAATGTTGTTCAAATAAGGTTGTGAACATATCGCACTCGTGCAAATTAATGCTCGTCGGGGTGGTGGTTATGCATTTAGTCCCGTTCCTGGCGTAGCTTTGCAAACCCTGGGGTACGATGATTGCGACCACAGAAGTGGCGTAGTCAACATCCATATCCGAGTTCGAGATAAGTTATAGATTATAATCTGAATAGTCGGAAGATCCATGGATCCTGGGTTTCTTAGGTCAATCCCCGAGGCCTCTGTGTTTAGTTTATTTTATTTTATTTCTGTTTTAAATCTGAGTCAACCAACCAACTAAACAACCACTTTTTCGTACTAGCCGGAATAAAATATAGTATAGTAAGTCTACCAGAGTTCCTCGTGGATCGATCTTGCTCTAGCTACAAGTGTCTTAACCGTGCACTAGCGGTAACAAACGAGTTTAAACTCCTAGGTCTACTTTTTAGTATTTTTGGGTGAAACCTGAGAAACCCTAATCCAGGACCATCATATAAGAGGAAAGATCTTCAGATGCATCGCAATCTCTTAGCTTTAAAACGTAATAATATAAGAGGAAAGATCTTCAGATGCATCGCAATCTCTTAGCTTTAAAACGTAATAACCCCCTTAATCTTGACTTCAAATACTCTATCTGCCTCAATTGAGTTCATTAAAAGCTCGTCATCACAAAGGATATGAAGCTTTAATGGATATCATAGTTAACATGCAACACCTTCAACCATTTAAGTCTCCTGCGCGAGAAAAAGGTAAAGCCGCAAAAATAATACATATAAGGCCAGCACTGGAGCTTTGGTAGTCTCCAGTGCTAGAAAATGAAACGATTTTTGCTTTAGGAGATTCTAGACCTAGTGAGAAAGGGAGAGGAAATATCAAGGAGAGAGAAAGTACGCGACTTATATTCCAAATTATCTCAAGTATGATAATACATACGATCAAGCAATAAATTTAAATTTAAATTATAAAACCATAAAAATTTATATAATTGAATGCTATAATCTTTATGCGAGGTAATTTCTGGATCATGTGAATTTACTTATTCTAAAAAAGATGTTTTCTAAAATTGAAAATTATTGATTGTTTTAATTAGTTTAAAATTAATAAAATAATATTTGATTATTGATTGTTTTAATTAGTTTAAAATTAATAAAATAATATTTGTAAACGATATAGACTCCCACCAATTTTGAGAAATTGTATCCGATAGTTCTCATTTTGAATTGACAATTCAGATACCCACAATATGAAAGTTGAATATCTATTTATCCACTTAGGTGGATGTTACATACTTAGAAACCTCTCATTTAAAGTTGTAAACCTATATATCCACCAAATTGATTCTTACTTCGAATTACTGTTTGTTAAACGAGGTTCAAAACCCATACTTGTGGGAAATCAGATTCAAAACTTTCATATGGTGGGTAAATGGATTGCCAATTAAAAATGGGAGCTATCTGATACGATTTCTCAAAATTGGTGGTGGTGGTAAATGGATTGCCAATTAAAAATGGGAGCTATCTGATACGATTTCTCAAAATTGGTGGGAATCTGAATCGTTTTCACATAATTATTCTAATAATTAAATCATAATAACATATTTGTAAATATGGTTCATGAGGGTGATTCTGCTACGACACATCAACTATTTTGCTTCTCAAATAATATATCGGAGATTAACAAAACTTTAAAAACTATTATATTATTATATTTATATTTATATAATGTTGAAAAAATCTTGGTGCCAAAAAAAAAAAAAATATTGAAAAATCTAGATATTCATTTTCTAAAATTTTAAACCTTTATAAATAAAGGTCTATATAGGTAAAATATTAATGTTCCATAGTTAATTTGAAGATTGCTGAAAATACCATCTTATTATAGTATTTGTGAAGTACTATTTTGGCTTTGCCGAATTTGAGTACTATTTTGGCTTTGCCGAATTTGTCCTTATAATTAAGGGTAATTACGGTATATTTTTACCACATTTAATAATTAATTCTAAAATAAATTAATTTTAAATATTGAATAGATTAATTTTATACCTATATTTAGAATATTGATATTATATTTAATAATTAATGGTAAAAAGTATTTAAAAAATATAAAAATATTTCAAAAAGTAAAAAAAATAAAATAAAATTAATTTTATTCGAAAATATATATATCTTTAAATTAAAACGTATTTAGAAGTTTTTTAGTTTTTAAACCTGGGATCATTTAGCTTTTTAAATTATTACTTATACCACGTATTTAGAAGTTTTTTAGTTTTTAAACCTGGGATCATTTAGCTTTTTAAATTATTACTTATACCAGAAAATATACTTTATCATTTTTTAAAATAATTGTATAATAAAATATTACTTGTGCTAGAGAATAATTTTTATCAATTAAATCTACACAAAAAACGTAATTGATTCGTATTCATAAGAAAACGACATAAATTAGTATTAAAGAAAACTGTTTTCACAAGAATTGGTATTTGTCAACTAAATATATTTATTTTGGTCAATTAAGAATTCACTGTAAATTTTTCCATTAAGGCTTGTGTATATATTTTACATGAAATGATAGATATGTTTATGTATTAATAAAAGAGGTACTTGAATTTCCGTGTTGGTTTCTTTTCATTATCAGATGGTTGGGAAATGGATTTGAGTGGTGCAACAATTCCATTATGGAGTTTGATTTCTCCATAAATTTATAAATAATATATTTATCAATTAGATAAATATATATATATATATATACTAAATTTTCTCCCAAATATATCACGGGTTCATTTTTATTTTGATATTAAATTGAAACATTTTAGAATAATATATAATCGTAAAAATGAATAAATAATTATAAACTATCGTTTTATTATATAAACTATCGTTTCATTATAAAAATCAATGAAATAATAGTGTAATCAATGAAATAATTATGTAATGCTCTAAATTGTGTTGTAATAACATATTAGTTGGATATGAAAAAATACTTAAGTTTTTAAATTGATGTAATATTTAATCAAACAATATGATAAATGATTGTTACAATTGATATTTAATCAAAAACGAATATTTTGTAATTTTCTATATAAAAGAAAATAATTTATTAATATAATATAAAAAGTTTTAATTTAATACTAAAATAAAAACTAATCCGCGATACATCGCCGGAGAATATCTAGTTAAAAATGAAAATAACATGCTCTATATGGTTTTTTGTAAAAATCTTTATAACAAGAAAAAGTAAAGAAATCTTCTTTCTTTCCTGTAATCAACATCCATCAAAATGTTAAAATAAAATTGTTTGAATCACAATAAAAATTGTAGTTGAATTTTCAGGATTTGAGTTACATTTTTTCAAAAAGTAAAATATGGTTGAAATAAAGTTCAAACTGTGTTGAAAACTTGAAATTGTTAAAACCTTATGCCATATTCTCCCAAAATAAAAAATAAAAAATAAAAAATAAAAAATCTTATACCATGTATGAATGTATCTATATTTTTTCATAATATTTCCTTTTCTTTTTTTGGGGGTGGTCTCCGTTTATAAAAAAACCGTCAAATCAAAGGAACCGTTTCTTCTCAACACTCTCACTTCGTGTGGTCTCCGTTTATAAAAAAACCGTCAAATCAAAGGAACCGTTTCTTCTCAACACTCTCACTTCGTCTTCTTCTCTCTCTCTCTCTTTTTTTTTTTTTGTCTATTTATATTTCTATATCTATTCACCAATTATCCTTTTGACTTTTATATTTATCCATAAGTTTAAGACCTAAACCGGTCGGTTTAGTACCGTCCAATCGAACAGAACCCAATTTGTTTTTTTAGCAAGAACAATCTGCGTATGTCTATACCATTTCCCTCCATTGATGTAGCCTGGAGGGAGTTCATCAGAAGGATTGAGAGCTAATGATGTTGAGACACGTGTCGTTCTACATTATGGAATCCCATCAGGATCTCATTTGTTTGCTTATGATCCAATTCAGAAAAACCGTCAAATCAAAGGAACCGTTTCTTCTCAACACTCTCACTTCGTCTTCTTCTCTCTCTCTCTCTCCCATATTGGTGATCTTGCAATCACCTTTAGCCATCGTCGAGTTTTAAATCTCTGTCTATTTTCATTTGATCGATTCGGAAAATTTGAATTCATTCATCCTACGATTTGACTTCGCCGCTCGATAAAGATGTTCGTGAAGAAGTTGGTCGAGATAGCAGCGAAGAAGGTACCAAATCCAAATATACAATTCTCTTCTTCTACTTCTTCTTTTTAAATCTTATACAACTGTTCATGATCTCCTTCTGCGATTCAGTGAAACAAGATCTCAAACTTTTAAAAACTTGTTTTGAAGTTTAGCCGAAATCGATGTTAGATCCATTCTTCATAATATTATTTGATTCTTTCCCCCCTGAGTCTTAGTATTATTTTCGAATAAACTATTAATTGTGTCCGTTATTTTATACTAGATTAATTTTAATTACCGATCTGATTTGATGATTATTTTTTGACGGATTATGATCACACAGATTTTCATTACTTGTGAATGTGACTCTGACTCTGTGTCGGTTCATGGTTAGTCCAGTTGTTTAATTAATCCTCTTACATTGACCAAAAAAATGTTTATGACGTAAGACGATTCTGTCGCCACGCATGTTCCGTGTCTTAAATTTTGAAATAGTGACATTAAATTCCACGTGTCGTTCTACATTATGGAATCCCATCAGGATCTCATTTGTTTGCTTATGATCCAATTCAGAAGATACTTGCAGTTTCTACCAAGTAAGCGATTTCTTTTTAAAAGAAGCTTTATAAAGTTGGTTGTTCATAATAATTTTTGGATATTTTCTTTTTTGAAAAAAGCTTCTTAAAGTTAGTTGTTGATTCTCAGGGATGGTAGAATCAAATTGTTTGGGAAGGATCAAACTCAGGCTTTACTAGTGTCAGAAGAAGCATCTACAAGCAAATTTCTTGAGGTGTTTGACTACATTATCTGTTTAGTCTATCTTTATACTCTTTTTTATTACAATTACATAATCTGACAAAAAATTCTTCCTCTTCTGTTTTGAATTGTACAGTTTGTACAGAACCAAGGAATCCTTCTCAATGTGAATGCTAAGAATCAGATTGAGGTAAGACATTTCTTGAAACAAGCAAGTAGTAGTAATGTAGTATCATTTGAGGCTTTGAGCTTTGGTCTGAAAGCTTAAGTTCTTCATGCAGGTTTGGGACTTAGACAAGAAGCTTCTATCTCATGTTCATCTTTTTAATGGCCAAATCACTTCTCTTCGGGTTATGCAACATACCCGTTACTTGTATGCTTCATTTCTCAATCTTCTTTGGTATCCACTTTGCGTAGTTTCTTGAGTTGATGACAATGAAAACAAGTGTGGATTTGGATTGGCAGTTATGTTGGAGATTCTTCTGGTAATGTATCAGTGTTCAAAATCGAACAAGATTCTAAGCAAGTTATACAAATGGAGTACACTATACCTTATCTAGCATCAAATGGTAGTCAACCAGATAGTGTATAAAAAGAGTTTTGCTTTTGAATCAGATTCAATCACATCTTGAAGAATCTTGTTTTCATGTAGGCTCCCCCGTTGAAGCTTCTGAGGATACTTCAGTTGTGAGCATTCTACCACAGCCAACAGCTGAAAGCAAGAGGTAATATAACATATCAAACACATTTTTATGATTAAGTGCCATTTTAGTCATTCACACTTGAGCTCTCGATATTGCAGGATTTTACTCATAGCAAACATAAACAGGATTGTCTGTTGGTTCTTGGAAAGTCTGGACGTGTGTATGCTTACGATGGTTATATGATTGAGAAATATCTAATTCAGTCTCAATCCAAATCATCTCCTTCTCTCCCAAAGGAAACTGTTGTTAAGCTGCCCTTTTCAGATTCTAGCAGCATCACTGTAGCAAAATTCCTCACAAACCCTTCACATTTGCTGAATCTCTCAGATGAGGTAAACTCTGAATTGTGAGATTGGTCCACCAACTTCGGAACGAAATAAACATTATTGAGCTGTGGATTCTCTTATGCTGCAGGATTATGCTCAGCTAGCAAAAGATGCTTCGCCATTTTTACCCTTCCAGACAGTGCCAAAGGAAGGTTCCCGTTCTGCACATTTCCCTGGTTTCACAAAGGTTAAGAATGTTTACATCACAGGACATAGTGATGGAACCATTGGTGTATGGGACATGACCTGTCCTTTTCTCATTCCTGTCTTGTTCCTGAAAGAACAGGTAAAAGTTCCCAGCCTCCTTTGTTTATAATTCATAAAGGTATATCTTTTAACAAGTATTTGCCTTTGTTCTGTATTTCTCAGCAAGATATCTCTTCACGCGGAACTGCAGCATTACAGCTTTACATTATGACAGCAACTCAAGGCTCCTTATTTCTGGTGATCAAGACGGAATGGTAAAAATTTTACTCAACATATACTGTGTAATTCCACTATCATGTAGGCTTATAATAGAGTGTTAACCCGCGCAGGTTCGTCTTTATAGGTTCAAACCTGAGCCGTACCTAACAGAAAACAGTTTTATTCCTTTCCAAGGTATGCTAGAACATTTAGAAATCATGTGTCTTCATAAGTTGATATTCTTTTGTTTTTCAGGAAGCTCAAAGAAAGGAAATAACCATATTGTTCAAAGTGTTAAGTGCGTAAAGGCTTACTGGTTCCATAACCTGTATTCAGAAGAGTCAAAACTCGAAACATCTAGCTATTGGATCAGATCAAGGACATGTAAGCTTGTACTTCTTCCACTTCCTTATAGGATTTGTTAGTTAGATTGATTGATGCGTTAATACTGGTTTACTTATAGGTTTCTCTGGTTGACACTGAGGAAGCAACTGTGTTATATTCAAAACACATCGCAAGTGATATCTGTCCAGGGATCATCTCCTTGCGTTTTGAGAGTTGCATTGTACAAGGCTTCGAGAAGAACGTGTTAGTGGTTGCTATGAGAGACTCATCGGTTTTTGCTCTGGACAGCGATACAGGAAATATGATTGGAACCAACATGATTAAGCCTAAAAAACCATTCAAGGCTCTATATATGCAGATCCTAGGCAGGTCCACCTCTCCCTTTTTAAGTCTAAACAACAATCAAGATGACATTAATCTTTCTCATCTTTATTTGTAGATGGGAAACAAGATTCTTCATTTGAGGAGTGCGCAGTTGATGAGATATCGATAAGGCAGCCTTCGGTTTTGATTTGTTCGGAGAAAGCTATATATATCTACTCCTTGACTCACGTTACCCAGGGAGTGAAGAAGGTACTCCACAAGAAAAAGTTCAGTTCTTCATCCATTTGCTCAGCTTCTACATTCTATGGAACCTCTGGTGTTGGTCTTACACTTGTTTTCACAGATGGAACGATTGAGATAAGGTGAAAACGAAACACAACTACCTTTCCATCTTTCTTCATATAAGCAAAAACTCTTACATCTAAATGTTTTGACTTGCCTCAGGACTTTACCAGAGCTCTCCCTGCTGAAACAAACTTTCATTCGAGGCTTCACATATTCTCTGCCAAAGCCAAATGTGTTACCAGAGATTATCATATCCGCTGCTCGGGATGGAGATATAGTCATGGTACTTTTCAGAAAACGTACCCTGAAGTTCATTGTAACAAGTACTCAAGCTGGATTTTCTGATGATCATCATCTTTTCTCTTTGCAGGTCAATGGAGATGATGAACTTATTGTCAGCTCAGTTTTACCTCAAAAGGAAACATTTAGGTAAGACTGATGCACGTATGATTAGATCTATAGCATGCAGATGATCTGAAAAGAGTGAAACTGGCTTTTACTTTTGTTCCAGGCTTGCTGAATCCTTGAGCCGAGTTTACAAGAAAGAAAACGTAGTTTCTCTTGAAGGTATCGTCACATCATCATCTCCAAAAGAAAAGAAGGTGAAACATTAGCGTTATCGCTTTACCATTAGACTAAAAACAACCAAGTATGAGTACTAATTCATCTTTATCTTGTTTGTTGCAGGGTATGTTTGGTTCTGTATTCAAGACACCAAGTATGAGTACTAATTCATCTTTATCTTGTTTGTTGCAGGGTATGTTTGGTTCTGTATTCAAGACTAAACCTAAGCGCGCAACTGATACAGAACAAGAAAGTACCAAGGAAACAGCCGAGGAGTTGTCTAGAATCTTTGCAGTGGCTAATTTCCCATGGAATAACAATGCTGATGGTGGAAGAGAGAGCAATACTGTTACTGTTACTAGAGTTGACGATGAAGAAGAGTTGGCTGATGGTGGAAGAGAGAGCAATACTGTTACTGTTACTAGAGTTGACGATGAAGAAGAGTTGGACATTGGTTTGTTCCACTTTTAATGTCCTTTGGTGATGCATTATTTGAGTTTGACATATGTATCTAATCTTTGTTTCTCTTTTTTGACGTGTGAAGATGACATTGACATTGACGACCATCACGATCAACAACAACAAGAGAAACATAAAGAACAAGGGATATTGGCAGGGCTTAGTAAGCAGAAGATGGCGAATAAGTTTAGCAGCTTCAAAGGTAAGCTGAAGCAGATGACAGCTAAGAATGAGAAGAATGTTGTAACCAATGACGAGAAGCATGAGGAGAAGAATGGTGCTACAGTCGATCAGATCAAAAAGAAATACGGGTTTGCTTCATCTGAGGTAAGCTTCTTCTATAAACCTTAATACGAGTTTGTAATTCTGCTTATTGATTTTCCATTTTATTGTGTGTTTGCAGGAAATGGGAGATGCTAAAATGGCTCAGAGTAAACTTCAAGACAACCTGAAAAAGTTGCAGGTATGGCGTGATGATTTAAACTTTATTTTGGATTTTGATTGAACCGGACAACCTGAAAAAGTTGCAGGTATGGCGTGATGATTTAAACTTTATTTTGGATTTTGATTGAACCGGTTAAGAACTTGAAATCTGTTTGAATCAATTCAGGGAATTAGCTTGAAGACAACAGAAATGGAAGATACTGCCAAGTCTTTTTCTTCTACGGCTAAGGAACTGTTGAGTGCTGTTGAGTTCAATAAACAGAACTCAAAATCTTAGCTCTCTTTTCTCTTGTTCCATAATTTTTACTTTTGGGGAAAATTCAATTTATTTTGTGTGGCCATATTGCTGAAAAATACTGATAATTTTTACTTTTGGGGAAAATTCAATTTATTTTGTGTGGCCATATTGCTGAAAAATACTGTGGATACTTTCTTCAAAGTATGTACAAAAATTCAAAGATCAAGGGATGACAGATTTTTTTTTTTTTCCGCTGAATGAATTTTTATTAAATGGTTTTGTCTCGGAATACCGCGGCGATGGATGACGCAAGATAATCAGGTAAATTATAAATCATTGAAAGAGAAACATAATTTGGGGCAAACATTGGCAGAATTTAGCAAATGTTTAGTGCAGACAAAATGTCAAGTAGGAAAAAGTAGTAACCAGTTGATAACAACAT
>CM071716.1:34697127-34715848 GCA_036630335.1 Physaria fendleri | reverse complement strand
TAGAGAATTTTCATATACCTAGTCACCAAAGAGAAAAAGAATCACTAAATTAATGAAAAACCCCACAAAATTCTCAAACATTTATATGTAAACGAAAATTACAAAATGAAGCTTTTTTGTTTCGAACAGAGAAGAAACTAAATGGTAGAAGAAGAAGAAGAAAGAAACCTGCAAGATCTTGTTGAGCAGTGATATTTTGGTGCATATCAATAAGACGTTCAGAAATGGTGCCATAAATAGCTATCTGTTTTCTGAGAGTTTCATACTGCTCATCGGTCATCACCTTCCCGTACATTCCTCCACCGGCACCGGAGCCGCCATTAACATCGATCCCTTGAAGATTAGGAGAGTGATGACTATTGGATTGTTCCTGATTATCCCATTCCATCATCTCTTTTTGTCACAAGATCTCTCTCTTTTCTCTGTGTGAACGAAGGAAACAGAGCAAAGTCGGTGCTTTTCGAAAGTATAAGGAAAAGGTGAAGGCAGGAAAGGACAAAACAAAAAGCTTTATCTATATATTTTTTTTAGGAAATAATATGTCTTTCAATGCGATCGCTTTGATACAAATATTAAAAGCTACTTCGACCGGATTAATGAACTACCTTTTTTGTCCAGAGTTTTACTACACAACATTCTTTTTTTAACTCATACTTCTTCCATTAATATAAGTAGAGGGCCAAATTGACCATACAAAGTCATTAAGACTAATCGGATCCCACATGATGGGTTAACCAAGTTGGAATTAGAGTGTCTAAAACTGCAAAATAAGGAGGACACAAAGAGATAACTTTACATATGGCATCAGCACAAACATTACCTTTTCTACCAACAAAAGAAATGGAGTAGTTCTTAAGAAGACAACATCTTCTAATTTCCTCCACCAAGGTATTGATCATAGGCTCAGATGCTTGGTTCTTAATAGCTGAGACCAAAGATTTGCAATCACTCTCCAAAAGAACATCTGAGTATCCCAGGTTTGAAAGACATTTCACAGCCCATGCCATTGCGGAAGCTTCTGCTAGCAATGGCGATGACAAAAGAGGATATGATTTTGCACCAATCCAAACTACACTTCCATGTTCATCTCTTAAAATCCATCCAGCTCCACATGTTTTATCCTTCTTCGATAAGGCAGCATCTCCACATGTTTTATCCTTCTTCGATAAGGCAGCATCAATATTGCATTTGAGTCTCCCTGATGGTGGTGCCATCCATCTTGTATCTGCCGGATTAGAGGTGGGATGGCTCGTAGTTTGTGGAATCTGTTGATGTTTGAAGAACTCTTCTGCTTCTTGCATACCCGAGAAGACCATATCCTGAATGTTTTTATCTTTGCCCTCAAAGATGAGATCATTACGTGATTTCCATATCTTCCATAACACCCATGGCCAACTCTTCATATGTTCTGGTTTAACCCGTTCTTCACCATCTTTACCATAGAGACATGCTGCTATATTTTCGTAGACCGATTCCGCAGGAAAGGGAAAGAAAAGTGACGCTGATGAGGAGACAGCCCATGAGAGTCGCGCATAAGGGCATCTGAAAAGGACATGGTTGATGGTTTCTTCCTCATCTTCACATCTTGGACAGAGACTGGATTTTGATATCTGTTTCTTTGTCAGATTTTTGCCAACTGTTAGATTATTTGCTAGACATCTCCATAAGAAGTGTTTAATCCTCGGAGTCGTCTCCACTTTCCAGATATCTGCAAATAACTTAGAGAGTGATGGTTCTTGTTGAGCTTCTGTCCTCTCCCATTGTTTTGAATTCTCCCATAGCCAATACGCTGACTTTACACTAAAATGTCCAGAGGCATTATGAATCCAAGTGTAGTGTTGAGTAGCTGCATATTCAGTTGGTCTAACTGCAAGGATCTTAGTAACTTCCTCTCTGTCATAAGCTTGCAGCAACCTTGGTATATTCCATTGGTCAGACCCTGGATCTTTAAACAATGACCAAGTGATGCTTTCGGGATCTATACCTGACCTGAGAATGGGTGCACGAGGATATTTATCTGTAATCCATGGATCTCGTATAATGTCTGCACCTTGTCCATTCCTTACTTCCTTCTGCAATCCTTTCCTCATAAGGTGTTGGGATGCTATAATACTACGCCAGGCAAACGATGGTCTAGAGCCAATTCTAGCCGTGAGTGGATTTCCATTAGGATAATATCTAGCTTGAAAAACCCTAGCCACCAGCGAGTTAGGTTTATTGGACAATCTCCAAATTTGCTTTCCAAGTAAAGCCAAATTAAAGCCCTCTAAATCTCTAAAGCCCAGTCCACCATTAACCTTACTTATAGCTAATTTATCCCAACTCTGCCAATGTATTCCCCTTCCTGTTTTGCTATTCCTCCACCAAAAATTGGCTAAGATTCGGATCAGTTTTGAGATGAGGGTTTTGGGCAGCAAATAGCAAGTCATGGTATATGTTGGTAGTGCTTGTAGCACAGCTTTGATCATAACCTCCTTACCTCCTTCAGAGAGATAATTCGATCTCCATGACTTGACCCTTGAAACCATCCTCCTTCAGAGAGATAATTCGATCTCCATGACTTGACCCTTGAAACCATTCTTTCCTCTAGAAAGTTAAGAATCTGAACCTTAGAACCAATCATACACTCAGGTAGCCCGAGATAGATTCCTTTCCCTTCTTGCCCTTCAATCCCTAAAATCTCGTTTGCTCCTTGCTGAATGTGAGTTGGAACATTTTGCCCAAAGATTAGTGTAGATTTACCCAAATTCACCTTCTGCCCTGAAGCCTGTTCATAATCCGTTAACAGCTTTTTAACCACTTGAACTTGAGAGGCTTCTGCTTTACATAAGAAGATACTGTCATCTGCAAAAAGAAGATGAGAAATCTCCGGCGCTCCTTCAACTATTGACACCCCTGAGATTTCCTGTCTTCTTTCAGCAAGTTTGAACCCATTAGCTAACACCTCTGCACATAAGATGAATAAGAACTGTGACAAAGGGTCACCCTGACGGATTCCCCGCGTTGGGTAAATATATCCTGTTGGCTGTCCGGATTCCCCGCGTTGGGTAAATATATCCTGTTGGCTGTCCATTGATGAGAACCTTGAAAGAAATGGTAGTGATGCATTTCATAACCCAAGCTATCCATATTTCTGAGAATCCTAGACCTCTTAATGTGCATTCAACAAACAACCATTCTAACCTATCAAATGCTTTTGTCATATCGGTCTTGATGGCTAGGAACTCTTTGGACGGCGTACCTTTGGTTCTCATGGCATGGAAAACTTCCTGAGTAATTAGAATGTCGTCAGTAATCAATCTATCCCTCACAAAAGCAACCTGCTGTTCTGAGATAAGTGAGGGAAGTACATTTTTCAATCTTGTTGACAACACTTTTGATACCACTTTGTAAGCGAAGTTTGTCAAACTAATGGGCCTGTAGTCACTTAGCGTTTCAGCTGGCTTAACTTTAGGGATCAAGCATATTAGCGTCTCATTGATTCTTCTATCCATTTCTGCTCCATTCATAAAATCAGAGACCATTTGGCATAATGAATCTTTAACCACATTCCAATGTTGCCTGTAGAAAATACCACTGAAACCATCAATACCCGGTGCTTTATCCCCACCCAAATTGAAGACCGCCTTGCGGACTTCTTCCTCAGTGACTATAGAGGTAAGTTGCAGGTTTTGTGCCTGAATCACTGATGGTTGAAGGGCTCGTATGAGGGGTGAATCATAGACTACACTCTCTGAAACAATCTCAGATGTGAAGAGCAAAGTGAAGTGTTGTCTGGCCAGTTGACTTAATTCATGTTCCTTAAACGCCTGGTACCCGGTTGTAACATCCTTTAGAGAATGGATCTTGTTCCAGTGGCGTCTGGTTTTGGTAGAAGCATGAAAATACCTCGTATTTTTGTCTCCAGCATTTAACCAATTGACTCTACTTAACTGTTTCCAGAACTGCTCTTCCTCTGAATAAGCTTCTCGTAATTGTGACTTCAGAAGGTGGTATTGATTCCAATCAAAATCCATTTCATGAGTAACCTTATCTATCTGAGCCTTCAAACTCAGGATTTTCTTTTTAGAATTTGTCTGAGTCGTTTTTTTCCACAGAGACAGATGTTTCCTTGTTGAAATCAGCTTATCTATGAATCCAATAGCAGTATTACTATCACCCTCTCCTGACCAGCCTAGATCCACTTCCTCTTTAAGCCCATCTTTGGTGATCCATCTGCTGTCATATCTGAAAAGCCCATATTTCCTTTGTTCCTCACCATTTAGCCCAACAAAGATTGGGCTATGATCTGACCCAACTCTATTCAAATAAATCGACTTTGCCTTTGGGAATAGGTCAAACATAGCATGATTAGCAACACTTCTATCTAATCTGCAATGTACTTTATGACCCTTACGATTTCCAAACCAGGAAAGAGGATTGCCCTGGTAAGGAACTTCCAATAGGCCGCAGCTAGCCAGAAACACATTAAAATCCATATAAGAGGATAGACTTCTGCTAACACCACCTGCTTTCTCATTTGGATTTGTAATCTCGTTAAAGTCTCCCAATAAAATCCAAGGATGGTTTCTTAAAATGCCAATCCTGATAATTTGTTCCCATACAAAAGCTATTTCCTTTAAAACAGGGTCACCATAGACTCCTGTAACAAAAAATTCATGATTTTTAAAACTAATTTTCACGTCGATGAACCTTGGAGTGGCAGCTAAAACAGATACTTTAATTTCTTCTTTCCACATCATAGCTAAGCCTCCACTTTTACCCTCTGGTTCCACCGTTTTTACATCAAAGAAACCCAGATCTTCTACCAAAAGTTCAATATAATTACGACTATTCTTGGTCTCACTGAGGAAAACCACCTCTGGAAGGTATTGACCACATACCTCCTTTAGGTGTCGAACTGCCAATGTGTTCCAGGTGTCGAACTGCCAATGTGTTCCCCACACCCTGGCAGTTCCAACCTATTAACTTCATATGGAGTTTGGTGGTTTTTGGGAAACCACTACCCTTTCAGTTGAAGACACCATTTTCTGAGTCTGTTTGGATGGGGAATGTCCTTTCTTTTTCAGGCTTCTGTCTGACACCATTTTCTGAGTCTGTTTGGATGGGGAATGTCCTTTCTTTTTCAGGCTTCTGTCTTTAGAACCCGACGAGTTACCCTTTTTAGCCCGTTTCCTGGCTTGGTTGGAATTTGAGTTTGAACTCCGTCGTCTCTTATAAGACCTGGCACTCATACCAGCTGATTCAGGTGCTTCAATCCTCTCAATTCTCTGGTTCATCGGTGTTTGTAGTGAGACAGTCCGCCCAGAGCTAAGTTGAAACTCTTCTGATTGATTTAAATTCAGATCCTCATTACCCCGAGAAATGGAGTGCTTTTTAGAACTAGAAGAGCCTCCAACCTTTTTACCACAAGACAGAATTCGTGTACTTGGTGGAGAAGACGTATTAGGATGGACTACTTTTCCAGATGACAGAACAATTTCATCCTCATTTATCTGTGATTCAACCATGGCCTCTTGTGATGCATTACTCGTTCTTCTATTAACTATTCTCCACTCTGCTCCATGTTGAATACTTTTTCCTTTATCTTTTGTAGCAAATCTACCTCTAGAGGTGCCTGTTCCACGTCCACCAAACTGGGAGTCTGGGGTAATGTTATAATTTAGTCGCTGAACTGAAGTTCCTCTACCCCTACCTCTACCTCTGGCTCTCTGCGTTCCAGATGTTGCTGCTGTTTCTGATCTCAGGGGAAGTTTTGCCAATTCACGGTGGTTCTGAAGATTCGAATAAGGATTTCTGATCTCAGGGGAAGTTTTGCCAATTCACGGTGGTTCTGAAGATTCGAATAAGGATCAAAACCTTGGAAGTATGGGCAATGACTTTGAACATGAGTAATTTTGTTACATGAATAGCACCACTTTTTCAATTTCTCATATTCCAGCTTGACTGTAACTATATCTCCATTTTTCCCCAACCTTGCAGTCTTGGTAAAAATCAGAGGTTTATCAAACGGAATCCAGATCCTGGCTTTCACATATTCTAGGGATGAGGAGTCTCTGGCATGAAGTTGTTTAAATTCCACTCTACCCAATTTATCCCCTATTGCATTAACAGTAGTATCAGAAACATGGTCTACTGGGATACCCTTCATTCTCACCCAAAAATACCCAATTTATCCCCTATTGCATTAACAGTAGTATCAGAAACATGGTCTACTGGGATACCCTTCATTCTCACCCAAAAAACAACTCTGTTCAGGTACTCCTCAGCTTGTTCCGGTTTCCATGGCTCGCCTGCAACAATCCACCCATTAACAAACCAAGGAGCTTTCTCCATTACTATCTTTCTATCATCTGGGTTGACAAAAATGAATTGAGAGTCTGTTTGTCCAATCACTCTTCCTTCAACTTTCCCTTCCATTCCCCATAAACCCGGGAGAACCTCACAAACTCTTGCCGGACTTAACACTTTGTGATTAATAATCCGCACAATGATACTCTTCGCCAAATCAGCCTGAAATTCCAAGTTTTCTGAGTTGGGTATTACAATGATATCTTCATCTGGGTCTTAAATTTCAGAATGAGATTGATTAGTTTGCTCTATTGCTGGAAACCGAGATCTTTTTGTCATCGTAGATCTGAGCTTTCAATTAGATACAGCTATGAAGAACAGAGATGCTCAAAGTTGCTGCAATATATTGCAAGCAAGACCAAGCGGAAACTCTGATAAAAGTGTCTACCTCCTTATAGCTTAATCGAAGCCAAAAGTACTTAAATGCTATTCGGACTGTAGCTAATAAGGAGGAGTAAAGGAAGATCTTACTTAATAAGCCAAATAAGGAAAGATAATCACTGGATCTGCATCGCGAGCATTAAAACCCTAATCACCATTATCGCTTGAAAATCGCCTTTCTCTCTCTTCAACGGTCTTACTAATCACCATTATCGCTTGAAAATCGCCTTTCTCTCTCTTCAACGGTCTTAATGTTCTTTTCTCTTTAACCAATTTTGCGAAGGATTACTACACAACATTCAACTAGCAAAGAGAAAAAGAAAAGAGAAATGAGAATGCATAATAAGATTTATAAAGTTTAGGTACGGGTAGTCGGTTTAATCTGATCGGGGATAATGAATTTAGGTAGATTTTTCTAGACATTGAGAAAGGACCACTCAGGATTAGATAGAGGGAAAGATCCCTTGGAAGATCGAGGTCGATCAGATCAAAGGAGGCAACCCTGAAGACCCAACCGAAAGACGAGCAAATTCTAAACAAAGAAAAGTAGATCGACAATAAAGAGGGCAAAAGATCAGTTATTGGAGAGTCATAAAGAGAAATCGAAAGACATTTTGTGTTTCTGATTATTCTTCCATTAATGGTTAACAAAATCTCAAAAACAAATCTGGTATCAAAACTGAAAAGGTTTTTGACATCAGCTAAACCGTAAAAAAATTGATTTGAACACTTACGTAACCAAAATACAATTATTTTTTTTTTTTACAGAACTTCAGAGTCAAGGACCAAAATACAATTATTTTTTTTTTTTACAGAACTTCAGAGTCAAGGTATATGAACTCCGGTTCGTGTTTATTTTGTGATTAACGGTCAAATTGGTATTAATAAACTTTTTAATGAGATAAAGAGAGAAAATAAATAACTGTTTAGTATTGGTATTAATAAACTTTTTAATGAGATAAAGAGAGAAAATAAATAACTGTTTAGTTTCATATTTTCTCTACTGATTAGTTGACATTCCATGATTTATAAATTGAGGTTGCGATCTAACTTTTCTGACATATTTCATTATTAGTATCAAATTATATAGTAGTATTTGTCAATTATTTTATCGAGATCATTTTGCTTCACCGTCTTTTGCAGTGTCATCACTTTTTTTTTTTTTGGTCGACTAAGTTATATTATTATTTAATACGAAAATGCATATTGTTCTAAGAAGATTAAGCTGGCTAAAAACACGACTCCCCGCAGTTTAATGTTCAAGTAAGTAAAGACACATGCCAAAACAAACAAAAATACAAACGATGAAATTAAATTAGGTGGTCGGTTCTAGCCTAACCGCCCATGTTCCATAGGCACTTAGATTTTAATAAGATCAATAGCCAAAATTCTTTTTTTAATTTGTACTATAGAATTGTCTTTATGCTTCAAAATAAAATGTGATCATGGTCGACAAAAACATGAAAATATAGAAAAATAAAAAAGTAATACGTAATGTGGTCATGGCTCGTGCTGTTTTGCAGTTGGAGACGTAGAACGGTAGAAGTGTTTATTTAATGAATCTCATCGTCTAGTTCTGTTCTAAGCTTCCGTATTCATTTGCATCTCACCAAAGAAGTGTTTATTTAATGAATCTCATCGTCTAGTTCTGTTCTAAGCTTCCGTATTCATTTGCATCTCACCAATTTGCTCTCGCACTTAAAAAAATTTATTGTCGCGGCCCAGATTACTATCTTATAACAGGCCCAGACCAGCCCATCAGTTTGACGGTACTAGTATGATAGTATCAGTTTGTACAAATATTGGAATGGGGACGACTGGAAATGATCTTAGTTTCAATTCAATCTCAATCTGTATGCACATAAATGTCAAACTTTAACCAGTGATTCAATTTCAAAGAAGATGATAACAAGATCCTACAATATGACCAAAAGACGAGCACAAAATCAGATAAAAAATAACACAATCATCAAAACATAGCTAGTAAAATAGGAGTGCAAACACATGTCAATCTCAAAGCTAAATCCAAAGTTATCATGAGAGGAAGTTAAAGTTACATCTTAATTATCCCATTAGTTATACAGAAAGGGGAAAATGTAGAAACAAAGAAACTATTCTTCTCCCTGAGTTACATCTTAATTATCCCATTAGTTATACAGAAAGGGGAAAATGTAGAAACAAAGAAACTATTCTTCTCCCTGAGGGAAAATGTAGAAACAAAGAAACTATTCTTCTCCCTGAAACCTAACTAAAACGCATAATACAACAGGGATGCTTAAAACACAAACAACTGAACCAACTCCTAAGCATCATCTTTCACCTGTAAAAAAAAAACAAAACAGCTCAAACTTATATCAGACTAACAAGAAGAAAAAACAAAAAAAGATTTTGTAACCAAGTCAAACCTCTTCACTCCCTCCAACAAGTTTCTCCTCATTGACTTCAGAGTTGGTCTTGTCAGAACCATCTCCAGGGGTCTTGGTTCCATTAGCCTCATTGACTTCTGAATTGGTCTTGTCAGAGTCATCTCCAGGTCCCTTGGTTCCATTAGCCTCATTGACTTCAAAATGGGCCTTGTCAGAGTCATCTCCACTTGTCTTGATTCCATTAGCCTCATTGACCTCTGAATTAGTCTGGTCAGAGTCATCTCCAGGTGCCTTGGTTCCATTAGCCTGACAACAGATCAATATGGTTTTGTCAACAAAACAAAACTGAATAATACTCAGGAGAGTGTTTTATTTTTTTGTTGAAATTACCAGTTCCATCCTATACTGTTGCATAGTCACGGCATACTCACTCTTTTTGCTGTTAGCTTTTGCTACAAAAGGTTCTTTTTCCTGTTTCATTTTGATTAGGTTTAAACATAATACTCAAGTACATATCTAACTCTAATTAAAAAAAACAAAACACGATTAACCCAAAAAAGCTCACTTCTTGAGTCATTGATTTCCACTAAAAAACAAAACACGATTAACCCAAAAAAGCTCACTTCTTGAGTCATTGATTTCCACTTCTTTCCTGCAGCTTTACCAACCTAAACAATCCAAACAACAAAAAAAACAAACTAAGAGATTCCTATCGGAAAACAACAAACGACAAATCTCAGATGAGATGAGTAATAACTTACAATAGAGACAGATTTGTTGTCAGGGTTAGCTACATTAAACTCCCTTCGGAATTCGTCTCTACCAGAGAAAATAATTAATTAGAAATTCAAAAAAGTTATCAAATTACCGACAAAAAAGAAAGAGAATGATTATTACAGGAAGACGAAGAAAGGACTCGGAGGTCTCTTAGGCTTGTTTGGATCTTTCGTTTTCTTTCCACTATTACCTCTAACTCTTAATCTGAGAATCAGAGCAGACGATTTAAAACAGATTGAATCTCAGATTTCGTGGATAAAGATGGTTAAATTGATTAGATACATACCTGTCATCAGTGCTCCTCGATTCAACTTCGATTTGATTATTTTTCATCTCGAGATCTGCAACAGAGGAAAAGAAAAATTAGAATCGGCGATGACTCGGACGAGTCGGTGTGTACAAGCTTACCTCCGGTGTGAACGTTCTAGGGTTTTAGATTTTTTTTGATGAATTGTGTTTTCGTTAATTTAAAGAAAATAAATATTTGGTAAAAAATCTCGTGATCCTGGTACTTTGAATCTTGACCGTCCGCATCGTAAACAGTGTCCAGATCAACCCGTGTAAATGGTTACCACGTGTCCCCCTTTTTTTTTGGTCGGCCCACGTGTCACCGTTTCTATGTTGGTTTTGAGGATGCGTTCATTCAGATATACTTCATTGTGTTAACAACCAGAACATATTTTGTTTATTACACCACGATAAATAAATCAGTTAATCACATGAGTTCCTAGGTTGTTCTCGGTGTTATAATTGATCATCTGCTCTGTATGAACTAAATCACTATAGTATGAATCAGTGGCCGAGTAAGCGGATCCATTGTCCTCTAAATCACTATAGTATGAATCAGTGGCCGAGTAAGCGGATCCATTGTCCTTTGGCCATCCAAATGTTCTATTATCTGAACCATACTGACAAAACAAACGAACAGAATTGTCATATTTACTTGTGTCATAATAGATACTGTCACAGTGATTGTATAGCTCACAAAATATGTTTCTTTGTGGGCTCACCTGAAATTGCACCATTTCGGCATCTGTATTAGTGCAAGCCACAAAGTCGTTCAAGAAAGCATCCTCTGATGCTGCAGAGTGCATCATTTTACCAGATGAAAATATCTCATTTGGTGCGTACTTTGATTCCTCGCAAGAGAAGTCATCAGGGTTATTCAAAACTTTACCAGATGAAAATATCTCATTTGGTGCGTACTTTGATTCCTCGCAAGAGAAGTCATCAGGGTTATTCAAAACCTCCTCCAACAAATCTGTTAGTGATACATCTGGTCCGCTGGTGCCATCTTGAAAATGGCTTCCAATCTCATCATAAACGAAATCACCAGCATATGTACACGGTGGTGGCGGTGGTATACTTTGATCTTTAAAGTCACAAGATAACCATGGATTCTCTTCATTTGCCTATGAACACAACTCAAAAATGATCAAATCGCTTTAAATAAAAAGTGTTGACTATTCAAGAGTACCATACCTCAATCATTGTCCTGCATCCGCCCGAATCATCTGATGGCTTCTCCACAGCATCATCAAAGAAAGGAGTATCTTGGAATCATCTGATGGCTTCTCCACAGCATCATCAAAGAAAGGAGTATCTTGGATAAGTTCAGATGATGTCTCATCAGATGGTGAGTATTTGCAGGTGGTGGGAGATACTTCATCAGACTTAACACCATTGATCCGATCATCAAACTTGTGAAAAAGGCGACAGAGAACAAAAGGAGTTTGACCAGGAGCAGTACCATCAAGATCCTTATTAGTAGGACGATACTCGTGCATAATCCAATTGGTTCGCTCACCTTTAGGAGCTCGTCCACGGTAGAAGACTAGAGTCTTCTTCATACCGATTAAACTCTTCTTAGACTTAATACTCCGATCCTTACCCGTGGCTTTCCAGTACCCTGAATCAGTAGCTCTGTTAGACCGATGACCGTTAGGGTATTTCCGATCACGAGGACAGAAAAAGAACCACTCTGGATCGTTCGTTTTAATCACTGAGAGTGCTGCAACCATCAGATTTGTTCAATTTAAATCAAAAGATTCCAAAAAAATAAGGTGGAATCGAAAATCAGGAATCAAAGAACAAAGGAATCGAATTGTGAGAGTAAAAAAGGTACCAGGAAGATCCCAAGGTTCCCATTTACAGACATCCACGTCAGGAATGACTTTGACATCAGAGTGACGTCCGTTGATCTTGAGACGGAGGTAGTGATTGACGAGCTCTTCATCGGTAGGTCTGAATCTGAAACCTAGAGGAAGCGACTCCATTGATACAGCACCCATTAATCTACTTCTTTAGGGTTTTCCGATTTTGAATACCTTCTTCTCTCGCTGCTTTCTAAAAAGTCTTCATCTATTCACTTTACTTTTTTCTTTCTTTATTTGTGTCGATCTATTCATTTTGCTTTCTCTCTCTCTCTCTCGTTTTGTTAAATCTTTTTTTTTTCTCTGCTGAAGACCACGTGGAGAAAGATATCTTCCACTTAAAACACTTATCTTCTTCTCTTTTCTGGCAAAATAGAAAAAAAAAACACACAAGAAGCAGACCTTTTTTCATAAGATACCCATTTTAATCCGACCGGTAAGTTGATTCAAATTTTACTGTAGGTTGATGGCTCTTCGTAATTGTCAAACCACGGCTTCACCAAAATATACTAGTACTTTTTTTCCCTTCTTTCGCTTTGTTCCACGAGCTTGCCAAATAAAAATTTAAAAGAGCTCTCATTCTTTTATTTTCTCTTGTTTTGATTATCATTTGAGATTAATGGTGTAACAACCCGGTCCAAGGCCCGCGCAAAATTGAGATCCAATCACTAAACCCTAGGATATCTCCTATTCTCAGAGTCTATAAAAGGAGAGGCAAAGCTCCTTTTTCTTCACACACTCGATGCTCAGCAAAGCTTTGTCAAAATTCTGACTCGTCGCCGCCGCTTCAGTTCCCGCCGTTGTCAGAACCGCCGGAACTCGCCGGAGAATTTGAGGTGAGTTTTCTCAGTTTCAATGTTTTGATCGTAACTTCTTCATACGATCTCCGTTTTGAGTGTGCGATATATAAAACTGTAGTTCTCTCCGAGACAAAGCCAACGCCGCGTAGTTCTCTCCGAGACAAAGCCAACGCCGCCAGAATCGTATAATTTCGACACCGCACGCACCCCCACGCGCCTCCCGAAGTTCTGTTGAAAAATTTGACCGTCTCTGATCTACGTGATCTTCAGGTATGTGTTAGTTCTTGCTGTCTTGATTCCGAATCTGCCCTTAGTTTCTCGAGAATCATTGTAATTTGTTAGTTATGGTTATTTTAAGTTTGAAGGACAAAATGGTCTTTTGCATCAAAAGTCGATATGAACCAGAATCTGGTTTAGTGATGTTTCTGGTTTGGTTTAATCTGGTTTAGTGATGTTTCTGGTTTGGTTTCAGTCTAATATCAGAAACTCACTTTATTGTCGAACTTTCTATTTTCGGCAGGTTTCCATTTTAAAAAACTTTCCAAATTTGGAAAGTCCAGAAAAGGAAAGTCTTCTTCCATTGTTGCTAAGGTGAGGAATCGTCGAGTGTTTCCATTAGCTCATTCTTATAGACGTAGTCTCTAATTTGAGTCTTTGATTAAAAGATGTATGTAACGTGTCTAATTAATAATAGATACCTTATTACTTGTTATTGTATAAACTATAACGATGATATATAGTTAATAGATACCTTATTACTTGTTATTGTATAAACTATAACGATGATATATAGTTTATACAATCACAAGTAATAACGCATATATTATTAATTAGACACGTTACATACATCTTTTAATCAAAGACTCAAACTAGAGATTACGGCTATAATAATGAGTTAATGGAAACACTCGAAGAATTCCTCACCTTAGCAACAATGGAAGAAGACTTTTCTTTTATGTACTTTCCAAACTTGGAAACTTTCTTAAAATAGAAACCTGCCGAAAATGAAAAGTTCAACAACAAAATGAGTTTGTGATCTTAGACTGCATCAAACCAAACCAGAAACAATACTAAACCAGATTCTGGTTCATATCGACTTTTGATGTAAAAGACCATTTTGCCCTTCAAACTTAAAACAACCATAACTAACAAACTATAATGATTCTCGAGAAACTAAGGGCAGATTCTGAATCAGGACAGCAAGAACTAACAGATACCAGAAGATCACGCAAATCGGAGATGGTCAGATTTTTCGATGGAACTTTGGGAGGTGCGTGCGATGGCTAAATGATACGATTTTGGCTGCGTTGGCTTCGTCTCGGAGAGAACCACAGTTTGATATATCGCACACTCAAAACAGAGATCGTATGAAGAAGTTACGATCAAAACGCTGAAACTGGGAAAACTCACCTCAAATTCTCCGGCGAGTGTATGAAGAAGTTACGATCAAAACGCTGAAACTGGGAAAACTCACCTCAAATTCTCCGGCGAGTTGCAGCAGTTCTGACTACGGCGAGGACTGAAGCGGCGGCGACGAGTCAAAATTTTGGCAGAGCTTCGCTGGGAATCGAGTGTGTGAAGAAAAAGGAGCTTTGCCTCTCTTTTTATAGACTCTAAAAAGAGGAAGTGCCCTCGGGTTTAGTGATTGGGACTCAATTTCGCGCGGACCTTGGACCGAGATGTTACAAATGGTATCTTTTGGTATTCATAAAATTAACCTTAAAACCTCAATTTCGCGCGGACCTTGGACCGAGATGTTACAAATGGTATCTTTTGGTATTCATAAAATTAACCTTAAAACTAAAGTAAAACAGTAATGATATTATATCTATTTGTACATGTTAAATTAGGGATCATCTTCTCATATCACTATTCAATCAAAATTTCTGAATTACAATGATTAAAATTAATGGCGATCGTCTTGATATATGTTTTATTAGGAAACGATCACAAGTTGTTTTCACATCAAATAAAATTAATCTATATAGAAGAATCAATCAGGGAAACAATAGGAATAAAAAGTAAAGCTTTGGCATTACGAAATGTCAATCCCAACACTTCAATTCCGGTTCCCTTCTCTTTTCTTCTATATGACACTTACAGACGCGAAAGCGTCGAACCAACTGGAAAATAAGACATGACAATTGGAGTTCTCGGAGATTCAGATTTGGTTTTTGGTTTCTTCTTCAATGACAAGACTTTCAAGTTACTCTCATCAGTAGAGCTAACTCGGGAATCGGATTTAAAGCAACCAAAGATTAAATGGAAGAGAGACGACATGATGATCGGAGTTTGTAAAAAAGTGTGTAGTAGAACAATGAATGATATATCACTCTTTAGGATTTGATTTTCAAATAAGTATGAGAAGGTTATGTATTTAAAGGAGCATAAATTATCTTTGAGTGTTGAATACGTCCTATGAAAATGACATCTTGTAATGATATCTTGTTAGCCAAGCTTATTATACTTTTGACAAGTCTTGTTTTGTACTTTTGACTCTTAATAGTTAAAAATATTTGTCAAATTAGACCTACTATCATGATATAGATAGACCTTGTTTCCGAGAACAAGCCTAAGAGTTAAATTAGGGATCATCTTCTCATATCACTATTCAATCAAAATTTCTGAATTACAATGATTAAAATTTAATGGCGATCGTCTTCATATAAGTTTTATTAGGAAACGATCACAAGTTGTTTTCACATCAAATAAAATTAATCTATATAGAAGAATCAATGAGGAATTTGAGTTTACGCCTTAATCAAATTACTACAGTTTTGTGCATATAAAAAATATTTATATTCAGTATTACTATCTTAACATTTGAAGTCGTCATAAAATCAGATTGAAAAAGAAAGAAATCTTAAAAAAATGAGAAACAATTATATTTGGCTTTTAAAACTTAAAGTCTTATTTTTCGGGTTATCACAAAACCTTTAATCCATTCGAAATGACCCTGGGTGGGTAATAGATTTGTCCTTGTGAATGGCCTTGATTGGGGTCGGCATACAAGATCTTAAAACCAAAATTCTCCATGGAATTTCGTCCATGGTTTTGCTTTATAATAGAAAAATTTTCTGCTCATTCCGAAGATAGTAAACGATATCATTATGTTGTTTTTTTTTTCATGATCATAACTCAATTGATGACGAACTGCACTTTGGAAATGTTCGAGTAGTGGGAAAACATATTACCTACCATTATAGGTGACTTGTTTTAACATTTTAGAAAAAAAAACTGAATTTAAAATAAATAGAGCATGCTTTGATTAACATCTATTTTAAATACGGTTAACATTGATTATTTGGAAACTAAACTTGCTAAATCAACTACAAGATAAAGAATAAAATTACAAACATAAAAAAAAATTGAAGAATAAACTGCACAAAAATAATTTCTGGAATTAATCTGCATTTTTAAATGACTTTGCAGATTTTTGTTTTTACCATTTTCCCTCTACTTGTAGATGTCTATGTCTTTGCAGATTTTTGTTTTTACCATTTTCCCTCTACTTGTAGATGTCTATACATCATGAACAAAAAGTAAAGCCTTCTAATTACGAAAAGTCAATCCCAACAGTTCTATTCTCTTTTCTTCTGTATAACACTTACAGCCGCGAAAGATTCGAACCTACGGGAAAATAAGACATGACGATTGGAGCTCTTGGTGATTCGGATTTGGTTTTTGGTTTCTTTTTCGATGACAAGACTTTAAAGTTACTCTCGTCAGTTGAGCTAACTCGGGAGTCGGATTTAAAGCAATCAAAGATGGACGCAAAGAGAGACGACATGATATAATCGGGAGTTCGTAAAATAGCGTGTAGTAGAAAATGAATGATATTTCAGTCTTGAAGGTTTTGATTTTCAAACAATAATGAGAAGGTTATGAATTTATAAGAGCAGAAAATATATTTGAGTGTTGAACACGTCCTATGAAAATGATATCTTGTATCTTGGTCGCTAAGCTTATTATATCTTTTTTTGACAATTCTTGTGTTGTACTTTTGACTCTTATAGTTAAAAAGGACATTAGTCAAATTAGACAACTATCACGATATATATTAGACCTCGTTTCCGAGAAAAAGTCTAGGAGTGAAATTAGGGATCAATTAGACCTCGTTTCCGAGAAAAAGTCTAGGAGTGAAATTAGGGATCATCTTTTTCATATCACTATACAATCAAAATTTCAAAAATTACTATGATTAAAACTAATTAGTGTGATCGTCTTCATATACGTTTTATTAGAAAACTCTCACAAGTTGTTTCACATCAAATCACATCAAATAAAATTATTCTATATAGAAGAATTTTAATGAAGAATTTTAGGTTACACCTTAAATCAAATTAGTACTCCTTCTGTTCCATTTTAGTTGATTTCCTATATTACTACGCATAAAACAATAAACATAATCATTATCTTACCTTTTCATTATATTAATATTTTAAATTATTTATTAATTATTCAAAACCTTTTCATTATATTAATATTTTAAATTATTTATTAATTATTCAAAAACCAATAGAAATCAGTTTAAATTATGGAAATGAGTGTAGATATGGTATCCAAGACTAATTAATTGTTGGAAATCAAATATTGTGCAACAGAAATATAAGACTAAAAAATCATATATAATGGAACAGACGGATTACAATTTTATGCATATAAAAATCGTTGTGTTAATGTTACTATTTTGTCATACTGTAAAACATGTCCTGGCTTAATTCACCTTAAAATCTAGTTTAGAAAGAAATCACAAACTTGTAAATAGAGAAACTGTAAATCATGCCAAAAGCTAACGCAATTTATTTTTTTCAGTACCATATATAAAATTGGTGTTTTTTGATCCGTTCTAAATTATAATCATCCAATTATCAGAAATCTGATATTTCTGCCACAAAACAGAAAAGTAAACCGCTGAATTCTGATATTCAAATCAGGATTAGTAAAAGATTTCTCTAATCCGGTACATCATTGCTGATCAAAATCTTGTATTACTTTCCTCAATATCATTAATTCGTCATCCACATTTATTCTCTTGGTTATTAATTTATTCATGATGTTTTGCATTTTAGTAAAAGATGTGGTTTTGATGTTTCAAAACCACACTGAGAGCATCTCCAAGGGTGACTTCAAATTTGAAATTTCTCTAACTTCAAATTTGAAGTTTTTATTAGATTTTTCCAATGGTTTAACTTCAAAATTAACTTCCTTCAAATATTTTATATTTTGCATAATAGTCCTTGATGTTATTTATATTATATCAAAATCATTAAAAAATTTAAATATTTATGTTTTAGCCAATATTAAACTTATAAAATATTTAATATAACATAAACAAATTAAAATTTATGTTTTGTATACGAAGAATACTATATATAAAGATTTTATCATTGATTTTGAGAAAATAAAAAGTTTAAAATTTTTGAAAAATCTATAGAAAATATAAGAAACATTGAAAATATGAAAAATAGATCTAGAGAAAGTTTATAGAAAATATAAAAATATTGAAAAATAGATCACATTTGAACAAATATTTATGTTTTAGCCAATATTAAACTTATAAAATATTTAATATAACATAAACAAATTAAAATTTATGTTTTGTATACGAAGAATACTATATATAAAGATTTTATCATTGATTTTGAGAAAATAAAAAGTTTAAAATTTTTGAAAAATCTATAGAAAATATAAGAAACATTGAAAATATGAAAAATAGATCTAGAGAAAGTTTATAGAAAATATAAAAATATTGAAAAATAGATCACATTTGAACAAATTAAAATACATGGTAAATAGAAAATGTAAGATAATGTTCATTTTAACCTATTTTTAAAACAATTAAGTATATTTTAAGTTAAAAAAATATTGAATTAGAAAAATATATCATTAT
>CM071716.1:34595333-34606461 GCA_036630335.1 Physaria fendleri | reverse complement strand
CGTTGGTCTCATTGCTGGATCTTTCTCTGTACAGCTCAGAGCCAGTTCTGTGACTTGAATCACCTGTTCCCTAAGATTGGAATCCAGAAGCTCGTCCACAAGAGCCGGATCAATGATTGTTGTCAATATGTCTTCAACATTGTTCTTGCTGCTGCTGCTCAGCACTGATCTGACCCAAGTTACTATATCTGTGTTTTCCGGGAAGGATTTGTCCACGGCTCTCTTCCTCGTTACAAGCTCGAGCAACACAACTCCGTAACTGTAAACATCTGATTCTCTTCCCCTCACGGTTTTGTAAGCGTTTTCTGCACAGTTTCATGGTGGGTTTAGTCAATGATCCAGAAAAAAACAGGGCATTTATACAACAAATTATGTAAGCACTAAACCAGTCTACATTGAAGATGTATTACCTGGTGCGATGTACCCGGTGGTGCCTGTAACAGTTGCAGTTGAAACCGTTGAGTCATCAAGAAGGCGAGCCAAACCGAAATCACCTATGTGAGGCTCTAAATCTGAGTCCATGAGTATGTTCTCTGGTTTGATGTCACGGTGAACGATTGGAGGATGACAGTCATAATGTAGATAGGATAGCCCGTGAGCGACACCAACAGCTACGTTGTACCGTGCAGACCAGTCTAACACATTATCTTTTGGACTAATGCCGTGGAGAACGTCATAGAGGCTTCCTTTGGGCATGTATCTATACAGCATTAAACCGTCATCCTTTCTCAGCCAAAACCCTTCCAACTTAATCAGATTCCTGTGTCTGACTTTACCGATTGTATCAATCTCTCTCATCATACTTTGGTTAGCGCGGATGTGAGATGCAAAGACGAGTCTCTTCACAGCATAGACCTTTCCTGACCCCAAAGAAGCTCTGTAAACAATTCCGTGAGCTCCTCTTCCAATGATGTACTTCTCGTTGAGATTGTCAGTTGCTGCAAGAACTTTGTTCAACAACAAAGATGGACCTTCATCTTGGGTGAAGACCTGAACATCTTTCACTGGTCTTTCTTTTCGACGGCGCAAGCAAAAGAAAACAAGAGCAAGAATAACAGCCAAAACAAATAAAGCCGATAAGACCGCTATAAGGGCGATTTGCCAGGTCCTGAGGCCGCTTTTCCTGTGAAGATGTATTACCTGGTGCGATGTACCCGGTGGTGCCTGTAACAGTTGCAGTTGAAACCGTTGAGTCATCAAGAAGGCGAGCCAAACCGAAATCACCTATGTGAGGCTCTAAATCTGAGTCCATGAGTATGTTCTCTGGTTTGATGTCACGGTGAACGATTGGAGGATGACAGTCATAATGTAGATAGGATAGCCCGTGAGCGACACCAACAGCTACGTTGTACCGTGCAGACCAGTCTAACACATTATCTTTTGGACTAATGCCGTGGAGAACGTCATAGAGGCTTCCTTTGGGCATGTATCTATACAGCATTAAACCGTCATCCTTTCTCAGCCAAAACCCTTCCAACTTAATCAGATTCCTGTGTCTGACTTTACCGATTGTATCAATCTCTCTCATCATACTTTGGTTAGCGCGGATGTGAGATGCAAAGACGAGTCTCTTCACAGCATAGACCTTTCCTGACCCCAAAGAAGCTCTGTAAACAATTCCGTGAGCTCCTCTTCCAATGATGTACTTCTCGTTGAGATTGTCAGTTGCTGCAAGAACTTTGTTCAACAACAAAGATGGACCTTCATCTTGGGTGAAGACCTGAACATCTTTCACTGGTCTTTCTTTTCGACGGCGCAAGCAAAAGAAAACAAGAGCAAGAATAACAGCCAAAACAAATAAAGCCGATAAGACCGCTATAAGGGCGATTTGCCAGGTCCTGAGGCCGCTTTTCCTGCTTTGAGATTGATCTTTGCAGTAATTTAACCCTCTGAGGTTATTGTTGCTAACAGAGAAGGAATGTGGAACGCAGAGATTGGGATTTCCTGAAAACAATGACATGTCAGAGATCAACTCATTCTTCAAGTTTGCTGGTATTGAACCATTGAACAGATTGTTGGAGACATCAGCACGTAGCAACGAAACAAGATTTTGAAGAACAGACAAAGAGCCTGTCAATTGTTACATTCTTCAACAAACCCAGTGAAGGTGGGATTGTACCTGATAAGTTACCATCCACAATGACTAGAACGTCCAGGTTGGTGCAATTGCCCAATTCAGGTGGGACACCGCCTTCGAATTTGTTGTACGACAAATCTAAACTCCACAACTTGCAATTCGATGATCCGAGACGAACCGGCCCTTGTAGACTGTTGTTAGCAACAAACAGATCAGTGAGATTCCCCAAAAGATTGAGACTTTCAGGCAACGAACCTACTAATTTGTTCCTTTGCAAATACAAAAGCTGCAGATTACTGCAGTTCCCAATTTCTTCAACAAACCCAGTGAAGGTGGGATTGTACCTGATAAGTTACCATCCACAATGACTAGAACGTCCAGGTTGGTGCAATTGCCCAATTCAGGTGGGACACCGCCTTCGAATTTGTTGTACGACAAATCTAAACTCCACAACTTGCAATTCGATGATCCGAGACGAACCGGCCCTTGTAGACTGTTGTTAGCAACAAACAGATCAGTGAGATTCCCCAAAAGATTGAGACTTTCAGGCAACGAACCTACTAATTTGTTCCTTTGCAAATACAAAAGCTGCAGATTACTGCAGTTCCCAATAGACTCAGGGATGTTACCAGAAAGCTGATTCTCATACATTCGCAGATCCACAATCTCCTTAGCCTCACCAACACTTTGAGGAATCGGACCGGTTAAATTGTTGAACTCAAGATTTAAATACTGCAACTTCGGAATTCTAAACAAGGATTCAGGCAACGGACCTGTGAGAAAGTTGATGTAAAGATACAGCACCTCCAAGCTCTTCAAACAAGGATTCAGGCAACGGACCTGTGAGAAAGTTGATGTAAAGATACAGCACCTCCAAGCTCTTCAAGTTATCGAGAGTATCAGGGATCTTACCAGAGAATCTGTTTTCAGACAAATCTAAAGTAACAAGCTTGGTACAGTTTCCTAAACTGGAAGGTATAGTCCCAGAGAAGTTGTTTGTACTCAGATCCAAAATCTGCAAGCTTTTGAGCTCCCCAATTTCAGAACCCAATTGACCTGAAACCTCAGAGTGGTTGAAGTTCAGAGCTATAACATTCTTAGAATCATCACAAGTGATACCAAACCAGTTACATGGAGTAGATTCAGATGAGTTCATCTTCCATGTTGAAGTTACTTCAGGTGGTACTTTATCCAAATGCTTCAAAAGCGAGAGTAGAGCTAGCCCATCTGAGTTTAAACAAGAAACAGAAACGAAATGGGTCGAGACAAAGAGACAGAAAAGGAGAAGAATTTCGAACAACCCAAGATTCTTCATAACTCAAGAAACAACCCCCTGTATTGAAAAATCAAGATTGAAAATTTGAAGCTCAAGCCTCAGTAGAATAAAGCTTGCATGAGAAAGAAAAGAGACAAAAGGACAGAAATTGATCGGTAGGGTAGTAATAACTGAAGGGTCTTGCCGTTATTAAATGACGAGATGTGTAGTCTTTATCAAGTGAGAACCCAAACTTCACTGCTTTTCCCTTTTGGATGCTGTTTCTCATTTAGTCTTTCTTTTCTCCTCATTTTCAGACACACGTGTTTTTTTAAGAAAGAAGTCGTCTCTGTTTCTTTGATCCTTCCTCGTGAAACGTGAGTCACTTCCGTCTAAAATTAGTTAAAAAGAGTAAGAAACTGTTAACAATAAATTAACAATCAATAATGATACTTAAAAACTAGTTCATTAAATAATTGTTCTGTTTTGGTTGGTGAATAGTCAACTAATGGAACTGGGCAGGTTTGGGTCCATTAAGTATCAAGTACCTACGCATTACCAAACAATTAAATAATTGTTAACAACCATTATATAATCGTGTCACTATCTAATTTTAAAATTCAAATAAAGTGTGTATAATATTCTTTTTCTTTAGTACTGGTATTTAAATAAATAAATATATATATATATATATATATAGTTGCATAAGCGAATTTTGATTCCACGTTTTTAATAGAATTTAAAATTCATACGTATAGAAAATTGGACCTAATGAACTGTAAGTTTTGTGGTATCAATCTAGCTTACCTAATGCACTTGGAAGTTTGCATACGAGTTGGTTATGTTGAGCTTTAACGTGCTTAAGGTGCAGTTTTCCAGAAGTGTTAACAAACCTAATGTTGGAGGGAATTTACCTGACAATTTACTTTTGGAAAATGCAGGAGGAACATCGCTTTCGAATTGATTGTATGTTGTATGATAAATGTAAAGTTACCAGATTCCTACATTTGGTTAAGCCAACCCAAAGTGTTCCTTGTAGCCTGTTATTTGCAAAAAAAAACAGCTCAGTGAGTGAGATTCATCAAAAGGTTGCGACTTGCAGGTAATGAACCAACTAACTTGTTCTTGTGCAATGTAAAGCTAAAAAGAATCATCAGTATTTTTTTTACCATGAGAATATTGGGACATATCTTTGTAATTCTTCACCTTCTTGCCATGCTTGTCCTACTCCTATGCTTCCACCTGTCTTGCCATGCTTGTCCTACTCCTATGCTTCCACCTGCTTTGCTGCAAAGAGAAAACAGATGAAGCCATGAGTTTAGAGACGTCTGGTCATTGTGACTCTGTGTTTCTCATTTTGCTTTACTAAAAAGCTCAATTGCTGTTAGCTTAATTATATATTTCAATAGAAAGATGCATACTATTACAAACCATGGAAATAGGAAAAAGTCACACTTGTTCCAAAATGTACTACACAGAGCAGATATTATTGAACTAAATCAGCAGAGTAGCTTCTTGCAAGATATTTCACATCTTCCAACAGTTTCACCGCATGACTCATCGTTGGTCTATTTGCTGGATCTTTCTCCGTGCAACACAGTGCCAATTCTGTCACTTGAAGAACCTGTTCCCTAAGATTCAAATCCTGAAGCTCGTCCACAAGAACAGGATCGATGATTGTTGTCAACATGTCTTCGACATTGTTGTTGCTGATGCTCAGCACTGATCTGACCCATGTTACTATATCTGTACTTTCCGGGAAGGAATTATCCACCGCTCTCTTCCTTGTTACAAGCTCGAGCAACACAACTCCGAAACTGTAAACATCTGATTCTCTTCCCCTCATTGTTTTGAAAGCATTTTCTGCAAAATTTTCATGGTTGGATTTAGCAAATGAAACAGCAAAACAAGACAACAGACTGTTTATACAACAAATTTATTAATTTAACTAATTCCTAACAGAAGTTTTAACTGGTTACTAACTCAACTGAAACATTAGACCTCCTAACAGAAGTTTTAACTGGTTACTAACTCAACTGAAACATTAGACCAATCTACTATGTATAATGTGAAGATGCATTACCTGGTGCAATGTACCCAGTGGTTCCTGTAACAGTTGTAGTTGAACCCATTGAGTCATCAAGCAGGCGAGCCAAGCCAAAATCCCCTATATGAGGCTTCAAATCTGAGTCCATGAGTATGTTCTCTGGTTTGATGTCACGGTGAACGTCAAATTGTTGTTGGATATGTTGAGTCTTGTTAGTCTGTCAAGATCCCCCAACTTGACTGGAATTTCACCTGTCAAACCGTTTTCGCTAAGGTCCAAATCAAAGGTCAGATCCTCTACTGACCCAAGTGATGAAGGAATCTTACCACCAAAAGCATTTCGAGCAATCTGCAGTGTTGAGAGCTTTTTAAGCTCAGAAAAGAACTGAGGAATACCTCCTGAAAACTGGTTATTGCTGAGAACTAAAGTCGCCAAGCCTTTCCAGTTACTAAAGTTTGAGGGAATCGAACCGTTCAATGAGTTGAACCCAACATCAAAACGCTCAATATTCACACACTTAGATAGCTGAGGTGGCAGGGAACCTTCGAGAAGATTATGCGAAAGATTCATGTATCCGAGGTTTTGTAGATTCCCAAGTTGTGGAGGTATCTTTCCTGTGAGTTTGTTTCGAGACAGGTTGATGCTCGATAGATTCTTACAGCTTCCGAGGCTGTGCGGGATTGGTCCTTCAAAGTTGTTGTTATTGAAATCAAGAAATGAAAGGCTATGATCCTGAGAAAACTCTGGAAGAAGACCTGAGAGGTTATTTTCTCTAAGGATGAATCTCCTTATGGTCTTACAATGACCATAAGAAGTTGGTATCATACCGTGAAGCAGATTAGAACCCAAATTGAGTATTCTCAACTTCTTTCCATGGCATAGATCCGGTGGTATCTCTCCTGTGAGTTTGTTACCAATGAAGTCAACCTTTTCCAAGCTGCTGTTCACACCTAAACCCCGCGGTATCTGTCCATAAAAGCTGTTGTTGAATAGCGTAGCGAGCTTTAGACTCTTCATCTTGGTTATTTCCACAGGTAGTTGGCCAGTGAGATTGTTTTGATAAACTAGCAACTGCGCAAGACTCTGACTCTTCCATATCTCGATAGGAATCTCACCCGAAAACCGGTTCTCCTCTGACTCTTCCATATCTCGATAGGAATCTCACCCGAAAACCGGTTCTCAAAAAGCTCCAAACTTTCTAGCGTCTTCAGCTTCCCCAATGCACTAGGTATCTCCCCTCCAAGCTGGTTATTGTTCAGCTTCAACAAGTTCAAGCTACTACAGTTCCCTAGCTCCGTGGGGATACTCCCAGAGAGACGATTCTCGGAAAGGTTTATAATTGTAAGCTTCTTCAACAAGCCCAAGGAAGAAGGAATTTTACCCGACAAGTTACCATGCACAATGGTTAGTTTCTCAAGGTTACTACAATTGCCCAATTCAGGAGGGACACCGCCTTTTACCATGCACAATGGTTAGTTTCTCAAGGTTACTACAATTGCCCAATTCAGGAGGGACACCGCCTTGGAATTCATTGTGCGACAAATCTAAACTCAACAAATTCTTGCAGTTGGATGAGCCAAAATGAACTGGCCCTCGTAGACTGTTATTTGCGACAAACAGATCAGTGAGATTCCTCAAAAGATTGAGACTTTCTGGTAACGAACCAACTAACTCGTTGTTGTGCAAAAAGAGCATCTCCAGATTACTGCAGTTCCCTATAGACTCAGGGATGCTACCAGAAAGCTGATTCTCAAACATACGCAGATCCACAATCTCCTTAGCCTCACCAACACTTTGAGGAATCAAACCGTTTAAACTGTTGTACTCAATATTCAAAAACTGCAACCTTGGAATTCGAAACAAGGATTCAGGCAACTCACCAGTGAGAGAGTTTTTGAAAAGATACAGCTCCTCCAAGCTCTTCAAGTTATCGAGAGTATCAGGGATCTTACCAGAGAATCTGTTATCAGACAAATCTAATGAAACGAGCTTGGTACAGTTTCCCAATCTGGAAGGTATAGCCCCAGAGAAATTATTTGTACTCAGATTCATAATCTCCAAGCTTTTGAGCTCCCCAATTTCAGGACCCAATTGGCCTGAAATCCTAGAGTGACTGAAGTCAAGAGCCGTAACATTTTTAGAATCATCACAAGTGATACCAAACCAATTACATGGAGTGGATTCAGATGCGTTTATCTTCCATGTCGAAGTTACTTCTGGTGGTACTTTGTCCAAATGCTTCAGAAGCGAGAGTAGAGTTAACCCATCTGAGTTTAGACAAGAAACAGAAACGAAACGGGTCAAGAGAAAGAGACAAAAAAGGAGAAGAATTCTGAACAACCCAAGATTCGTCATCTGAGCTTAAAACTCAAGAAAAATCCCTGAATCAAGATTGGAATTTGAAGCTCAAGCCTCAGCAGAATAAAGCTTGCATGGGAAAGAAAAAGGGACAAAAGGGCAAAAAATGATTGTTGGGTAGTAATAACTGATGCTTCTTGCCGTTTTCTAACGACTAGATGCTTGGTCTTTATTAATAACGCTGTTTCAACTTAAGTTTTCTTTTTCTCCATTTCCAGGCACACGTGCTTTTACTAGAAAAAAGTCTTCTCTGTGTCTTTGATTCTTTTTGTGAAACGATAGATCCGTCTAAATTTAGTTAACAAGAGTAAGAAACATTAACAGTTAACAAGAGTAAGAAACATTAACAATAAATTAATAATGAATAACGATACTAAAAGAATAATTGGTCATCTTTGGTCACTATCTAAATTTTATATTTGATATATATATATATATATAATACGTGTATAATATTCTTCTTGTTTAGTATTTGATAAGAACAACTTAACGTTAATCTACAGCTGAAACAAATTGACTTTCAAATCAATGACAAAGTAAGCTTCCCAGAATTCACATTCAGTATATAATTTCGACCTAATCAACCGAGACTTTTGTGTTATCATTTTTTTTTTCAACTTGGCCTAGTGGTTTTTGTGTTATCAATTAAAAAGGTATCATAGTTTTAACGTTATGCTATTCTGGTGTAATGTCACTAAATAATGTTACAAAAACATTATGTAGTAAACTATTACTGGAAAAGGATGTGAAAAGTCTGGTTTTGGTAATAGTTTATACCATAGTTGGGAAAAACAGAAGTGGTCAACTCTTTCCATTTACTAAGCTCTGAAGGAACCAAACTGTTTACTAAGTTAAACCCAAGATTCACGTGACTAAGGTTTCTTAGATTCTCAAGTTGTATGAATGTTTCCTGTAAGTTTTTTTTTTGAGACAGATTGATGATGGTTAAATGATTTTAGCGTACATACCTCACCCAAAGTGAAACGAGTAGGCTTTCTGCAACACACGCATATGAACCATCAGTTTGCTTAAGCGTCACCTGCCATGGCCCTGTATTTTTTCACCATATCAGATATGGATAGAGAAAACACTCTCTCAAGTTCAGGCTACTGGTATTGACTATTGAGAATAGTTCTGCAAATCTGATAGAGGACTGAGAACAAGCATATCACATCATGTGCAGTGATCAAAGGAAGTCACAAACTGGTAGATACAGTTATGCCTTTATGTTATATATTGTTTTAAGCTTGGAAAAACTAGTGTAGCATTTACCAGGATATTGTTGGAAAAGAGCTCCATTGTAGTTCAACACAAATGGTGTCACTGCCACTGTCTTAGCCAAGCAATACAAACATTAGCTATTATGCTGCTTCGTTTATGTATGCAAACAAGAAAGGTCCGGTGAGAAAAGATTACCTCAATTGACAAGTATCTTGGAATACTCTCTGGTTAGCATGTAAAAGACAGGAATAAAATTGAGAAAGAAACCGATAATGCAGATCTTTAGGGGGAAATCCAAGCAGCGCTAGGTCAGCACTGCACAAAATTTCAAATGTCACCAGAACTTAGGAAACCAAGAGAGATTAAGTTACGCAGAAAAATGAGTTCTCGATAGTGGTATACACCGCAAGGTATTCAGCTCAAGATTAAACGAAAGAGCTGGGGTTAAACTGTTCCTGAAAGTATAGACCAACTGCCCAACAACTAACAAATTGCTATTAATTCAGAAGGCACAAAGAACAAATTAAAAAATTTACTATAGCTAATGAAGGTATTTAAACCAAGTTCCATGTAAAGGCAAGAAAAGATGAAAGGATTCAAATACCACAAACTTCTCTATAAAAGAAAATTCCCGAGTGCTACGGCTGCAACTGATAAATATATATAGGGTCGGTGGCTCTTTGAGCTCCCAAGAACCTGTAGTAGGACCACATAATCCTCATAAGTAAATGCAACAATCCATATGTTAACATAAGCAAAGATCCAAGTGAAAACTTTAGATGAAGGATTGTAGTTTTAGCTATACCTTCTTTTTCATCTTCAAAATCAAACTCTAGGGTACTCCTTATGGACCTGAAGAAATTTGTGACAGAACTACGAGGTATACAATCTAGAGACCGACACTTATCCCATTGACCTGAGGAGAGACACACACAAAATGAAGCCAATATTAAAAATGTTCAATTCTCATAAAGTTAATCCTAAGATATGCAAAAATTCTAGAAATTGGAGTTCTATTTCTACCAAATCAACTGCACCTTTGAAGCGTTGCAAAGCTCTACGCTTCTCAGCCTCGTCAGGAAAACCTGAAGCATATTCATAAGGCCAGAAAAACCAAATAAGAAGGATGAGTAATAAATAAGTCATGAAAGAGATAGAATTACAATGCAATCTCTGGTCACCAAATAAGAAGGATGAGTAATAAATAAGTCATGAAAGAGATAGAATTACAATGCAATCTCTGGTCTCAATTTTCTCCTGAAGTTTGCCAACAACGGTCACGGGCAGGCGTTATTAGCATCAATAAAGGCTGAACAGCCCTAGAGGCTAGAACAATGTTTACATATCATTAGTATTGTTTGACCATAAGATAAGAATGTCGGAACATATCTTTGAGGCACTTGTTGTATTCTTCATCTTCTTGTCATGCTTGTCCTATGTTTACACCAGATACGACTGCTTTGCTGCAAAGAGAAAACAGATGAAGATTTATAGACACCTAGTCAATTATGACTATGTGTTACTCATTTTGCTTTACTAAAAGCTCAATTGCGGTAAGCTTAATGATATTTCAATAGAAAGATGCATACTATTACAAACCATAGAGTATCTTTAATGCAACGATCTCACATTGGAAAAAGGAATAAGTCACANAACACAGTGCTAGTTCTGTCACTTGCATCACCTGTTCCCTAAGATTCAAATCCAGAAGCTCGTCCACAAGAACAGGATCAACGATTGTTGTCAACATGTCTTCGACATTGTTGTTGCTGCTGCACAGCACTGATCTGACCCAGCTTACTATATCTGTACTTTCCGGGAAAGAATCATCCACGGCTCTCTTCCTCGTTATGAGCTCAAGCAACACAACTCCGTAACTGTAAACATCTGATTCTCTTCCCCTCACGGTTTTAAAAGCGTTTTCTGCAAAGTTTCATGGTTGGATTTAGCTAATGAACCAATATAAAACAAGAAACAGAGTCTCTATATAACAAGCTTATTAATTTAACTAACTCCTAACGGAAGTTTAACCGGTTACTAACCCTATTGAAACACTAAACCACTCTGCTATGTATAATGTGAAGATGCATTACCTGGTGCGATATACCCAGTGGTTCCTGTCACAGTTGTAGTTGAACCCATTGAGTCATCAAGAAGGCGAGCCAAACCA
>CM071716.1:34566611-34577406 GCA_036630335.1 Physaria fendleri | reverse complement strand
CTTTGGTTACTTATACCCAAATATAACCATAAATACCCGAAATTTAATAACCACAAATACCCAAAATCCTAAAGTAACCACAAATACCTGATTCAATAACCACAAAAATCTAAACTCCCAAAAAATAACCATAATTACCCGAAACTCTATACCCATATATTTACATATACAATTTAGAGTTTTAAAATTTTCGGGTACTTCGGATACCCATTCGGTTCTTCGGGTATTATCCGAACCTGAACCCGTAGATCTAAAATAATTGGAACCGAACGGGTATTAAATCGGAACCGAATCCAAACCTAATACTCCTTTTTCGGTTCGGATTTTCGAGTTTCGGGTAAAATACCCAGTCCTAGTCAAGCTTATCAACAATTTGTTTTTTTCTTGTGATATTTGACTTCATACAACAAAAGCTAAAAACTTGAGATTTGTAAGAAAGTTCAACAGTATATAAATGCGGCTACGTTTAATAAACTATAGTTTTTACCTACCAAAAACAAATGCATCTTTAAGCAGTTGCACCACACTATACCAAATCTTTCACGTGGTTTTTACCTACCAAAAACAAATGCATCTTTAAGCAGTTGCACCACACTATACCAAATCTTTCACGTGCAATAATTTCTACTTACATCACACCACTCAGTATATCCTTTAAAATATTCTCCACATAAAGATATATTATTGTACAAATTTGACCACCACGGCAAAAAAAAAATTTTAAATTATGAATTTTATCAAGACTTCAAGATCTATTTGCTTTCTCGCAAAATCTTCGAAGCTGTAAAATTTTTTCAGGTAGATACGATTCGGTTAAAATTCAAGATCTTGTTCCTTTGTTTTACTTGGTCAAAGATAAAATTTTGGAGATATCTGTAAATAATAAACAAAAATTTGGCTCAGATCCAAAATATAATAATAATAAAATTAGCCAACTTGTTCCGTTAAATTTCTCTTTTCGCCTAAACATTTTAAAAATCACAAAAAGACCCAAACTGAATCACAGGCGCGAGATAAAAGGAGCGTGAGATTCTACTCCCGAAGTTTATATAAACCAAACCCTAAAAGATCTTCCCTCGCGTCTACCAACCCCATATTCTCTCCCACAGTCTCTACTATTTCGAAATCTGTGACAATGTCTGCCGCCGCCGGAGCTTCCTCGATCTCCGTCGCCGCCAATTCTTTCAAGAACGTGACTCTCTCCTCTAGATCACCTCTCCCATCCTCGATCTCTGTTGCGTTCCCTTCTCGCAGAAAGAATGCTGTTCAGCGTCGATTCGTTCTTGTTTCTTGCAACGCTGGTGATGGATCTAAGCCTACGATTCTTGTAGCTGAGAAGCTCGGTGAAGCTGGTGTGAAGTTGTTGGAGGATTTCGCTAATGTTGATTGTTCGTATAATATGACTCCTGAGGAGTTGAATACTAAGATCTTTGGAGGATTTCGCTAATGTTGATTGTTCGTATAATATGACTCCTGAGGAGTTGAATACTAAGATCTCGTTATGTGATGCGTTGATTGTGAGAAGTGGGACTAAGGTTGGTCGTGAGGTGTTTGAATCGTCTCGCGGAAGGTTGAAGGTTGTGGGACGAGCTGGTGTTGGGATTGATAATGTGGATCTGAGTGCTGCGACTGAGTTTGGGTGTTTGGTTGTGAATGCACCGACGGCGAATACGATTGCTGCTGCTGAGCATGGAATTGCTCTTATTGCGGCTATGGCTAGGAACGTAGCTCAAGCTGATGCTGCTGCTGAGCATGGAATTGCTCTTATTGCGGCTATGGCTAGGAACGTAGCTCAAGCTGATGCTTCTGTTAAGGCTGGTTTGTAACTTTTGACTCATCGCTTTAGTAACTTTCCATATCTTGCTGAATATTAATTGTTTTTGTTTTCTTGATATCTGTGATTGTTGTAACATCAAATTTAGTTGATTCGTTTCAAGATTAGTATTAGTGATTCTTGTTTGTGGAGTGATTGTAATCTTGCTGGCTTGTGGATGTAGGGATTTGGTTTTAATAATATCTCTGTGATGCAGGAGAGTGGAAGAGGAACAAGTATGTGGGTGTATCACTTGTAGGCAAGACCCTTGCGGTTTTGGGATTCGGGAAAGTTGGGACTGAAGTTGCTCGACGTGCAAAGGGTCTTGGTATGCGTGTCATTGCTCATGATCCTTATGCTCCAGCAGACCGCGCACACGCCATTGGTGTTGACCTTGTGAGCTTTGATGAAGCCCTTTCTACTGCGGATTTCATTTCTCTGCACATGCCTCTTACGCCAACAACATCGAAGATACTAAATGATGAAACCTTTGCCAAAATGAAGAAAGGAGTTCGTATTGTCAATGTTGCTCGTGGAGGTGTCATAGACGAAGATGCATTAGTTAGAGCTCTAGATTCTGGTATTGTTGCTCAGGCTGCACTTGATGTCTTCACTAAAGAGCCTCCAGCAAAAGACAGCAAGCTCGTGCAGCATGAGAATGTCACTGTGACACCTCATCTTGGAGCCAGTACCATGGAGGCTCAGGTGTGTAGTTTATCTTTCAGTCTAGGTGATATTTATTCATGATTTTTGTTGTTTAGATTCTGTTATTTAGTTTGTGTTTTGGGTTTTACAGGAAGGAGTTGCCATCGAAATTGCTGAAGCTGTTGTTGGGGCTCTGAATGGAGAGCTTGCTGCTACTGCAGTCAATGCGCCTATGGTTTCTGCTGAGGTGAGTGTTCACAACATGTGAGACGTCATTGAAAGAGGCGAATTTGACACCATCTTAGCTATAGCAAATTATATCTGTTCTGAGTTGGTTAGAGATCAATTAATAAGCGACGATTGTTGAAGTGTGACTGGATTTTATTGTGATTGATTTAAGAGTCTCATTCATTTTCTCTTCTCTCCTTTTTCACTTATGAATTGGAATAAGGATATCAGTTTCATAGCGTTGCTGTTATCAGATTTCAATTGTTTTAAGATTATCTGCATTTTGGTTATTTGCTAAAGCTTACATCACATTATATCTTCAGGTACTTACTGAGCTGAAACCATATGTAGTGTACGTAGCCTAGGATCCATTAATGAGCGATGATTGTTGTAGTATGAGAGTGGATTTTGTAGTGATTGATTTTAGGAGTCTCTCATTCATTTACCTTCTTCTCCTTTGTCAATAAGGATATCAGTTTCATAGTTTTGCTCTTATCATGTATCAATTGTTGTAAGATTATATGCATTTTGGTTATTTGCTAAAGCTTACATCATGTTATATCTACAGGTACTTACTGAGCTGAAACCATATGTAGTACTAGCCGAGAAACTAGGAAGACTAGCAGTGCAACTAGTAGCTGGAGGAAGCGGTGTGAAAAACGTGAAAATCACATACGCATCAGCAAGAGCCACAGATGATCTTGACACAAGACTTCTACGAGCCATGATCACCAAGGGAATCATCGAGCCAATCTCTGATGTATACGGAGCCACAGATGATCTTGACACAAGACTTCTACGAGCCATGATCACCAAGGGAATCATCGAGCCAATCTCTGATGTATACGTCAATTTAGTCAACGCCGATTTCACAGCCAAGCAGAGAGGTCTAAGACTATCAGAAGAACGTGTGCTCTTAGATGGTTCACCAGAGAGTCCATTGGAGACAATAACAGTTCAGCTAAGCAACGTGGAGTCAAAATTCGCCAGTTCGTTGTCAGAATCAGGAGAGGTCAAAGTTGAAGGAAGGGTTAAAGACGGAGTCCCTCATTTGACAAAGGTTGGATCCTTCGAAGTTGATGTAACTCTCGAAGGTAGTATCATACTCTGCAGGCAAGTGGATCAACCTGGTATGATCGGGACAGTGGGAAGTATCCTTGGAGAGTCTAACGTCAATGTTAACTTCATGAGCCTGGTATGATCGGGACAGTGGGAAGTATCCTTGGAGAGTCTAACGTCAATGTTAACTTCATGAGCGTCGGGAGAATTGCACCGAGGAAGCAAGCGATTATGGCGATTGGAGTAGATGATCAGCCAACTAAAGATACTCTGAAGAAGATTGGGGAGATGATCAGCCAACTAAAGATACTCTGAAGAAGATTGGGGAAATTCCAGCTGTTGAGGAGTTCGTGTTCCTCAAGCTCTAGTTTGATTCTTGAATCTTCGAAATTTAAATCTCACGGGTGAGAAATTGATGAAGGGTTTTGTTTTGTTGGTTTTTTAAGGCAATAATGGTATCTTCTTGGGTTTGTGTCGTTTTGATATGTGAACTTTGGTGTGTTTTTACGTTATCCATTATCCAAATTTTAAACTGTATTATGTTTGGGTCTGAATTTTATCCGGTTGGTTTGAAATCGGGTAATTTTAATTTTAAACTGTATTATGTTTGGGTCTGAATTTTATCCGGTTGGTTTGAAATCGGGTAAATTTTGTATTTTTTATTACTGTTTGGTTTTTCTTTAACCAAATGGTGGCGCTAAGATCTGTTAAATTTAAATTAAAAGTATGTAAACTCTCACATCCTACAAGAAAGTGATGTAACATCAATAGGAATGAGAAAACGGTAAAAAAATCCTTAAATTTTTGCGTTTTCTCGTTTAAACATATAAATTATCATCTCCCCATTTTAAAAAACAATTATTTTTTAAAATTCAAAATTAAACATAAACTTTCAAATGTTTTCCACATTAAAACATGTCATGTTGTTAAATCTTCTCGACGTTTCATTTATGAATCAATTTCAATTTGACTAATCTTTTGTTTTTTTCTTGGCACAAAACCTGCACATCTCATTAGTGATGTTGAATCGACCGCGGTTACTCCCGTCACTAATTAGAAAAGATAAAAACGAAAAAGGTAATAGCCTTTAATGCTTCCAGGAGGTTGACATGTGATTAGGGGATATTTCGATACATTCAAATTCCAACATATATTACGATTTATTCTTGTCAATCAAAATTTTAACTCTTTTAACTCTATGTAATATAGTCAACATTTTTAGTGTAGGTTAGTCGGAGATTAATTTTATGTCCAATTTCACATTAGCTTATGTCCGTATTTTATAGAAACTTTCAAAATTTGTTACACATCTTACATTCTTCCACTTTATAAATTCTCTCTCGTTCTTGGCCAAAAGACTTTAAACCACAACCTTCATCTCTCTCTCCCAGTCTTGCATCTTCCCACCGGTAACCCATTTTCCATCTTCATTGTATTTTCACTTCTCCTTTCTCTTTCTCTCTTAGTTGATTGTTTTCTAATCGTGTTTTTTGTTCTTGAAATTGTAGCTATCATGCCAAGCAACATCCAAAAGCTGTACAATACCTACACCACAAAGGTTCCGTTTATCATGTGGTACGGTGTAACTTTTACCTTTTTTTACCTTGTAATCAATGCACTCTACATCTGTTTTACCTTGTAATCAACGCACTCTACAACTCTGTTTTAACTTGTAAATTTTTTTGTTTTATTGAAGTTATTAGCTGTTTCCACTATCTCTACATCTTAGAGTGCGTTGTTTCCACAAATCTTTTTGTGCAAGGACCTAACTCTACAGAAGCTTTAGCAAAGGTTGAACGTGTGTTACAGAAAATAAAGCCATCTGATGTTGGTCTTGAGTCGGAAGCGGCGGTGCGTAACAGGTCTAACCCTGCAGTAGAATACACTTCTGTCCATGAGTGTGGCAGCTTCTTGGTAAGATGCTTGAGATTTTTATTTTTTTGATGCTTGCTTGATTACTTCGTTGAGTTAGTTCGAAGTTTAGTTTTTTTACTTGTTGAAATTTGGCGAGTAAATTATAGTATGGTTGTGATATTTGATAATAGTGGAGAATATATAGATGGCTTACATTGTACTTGAATTTCGTGAGTGAAGCTACCTAGACGTTAAGTAGGAAGTTGGAATATTAAGTGAGGTAATTATCAATTTTTGGTAAAGTCTGATAAAATTTGAGATCATATGAAAATAAGTAAAAGCGGCTAAGGAAAAATCGAGAATCAAATTTTAGGTATGACTAACTATGCTTTGATCATCAGATTCTTATCATCTCAATGCCACCCGGATCTGTCATACCAATCAATGCCACCCAGATCTCTCACCCAGTCCACTTTTTTGGACATCACATCTCCTGCACAATCTCTGTACAATCACCACTAGCCTCGTTCTTCAAAATATCCGCTGTGAAAGGTAATATCAAAGGAACAAACGACAATGAAGTGATCTGGCTCGAAAATTCTTAACCTCATGCTAGCTTGGTGGTAAAGAAAGCTCCTTATAACAACCGCAATGGTGTTACACTCCTTATAATGGTCCCATGATCAAAACATAGTTTGGCCTTTGATCATGATAAGTATTTATGATTCAATTTGACAACCATGATTGGATAATGTCTTTTGATATTGTGATAAGCAACAGAGTACTTAATTATTGTTAATTGATAAAATGTAGAGTGCTTATCGTTAATTGATAAAATGTATGATTTGGAAATGTCTATAACTAGTGCAGTTATTCATGATATTTTTGATAAAATGTATGATATAACTAATCTAATTTGGAAATGTCTATAACTAGTGCAGTTATTCATGATATTTTTGATAAAATGTATGATATAACTAATCTAGATGTTTTTTAATTATTCTAATTTTCAGTTAAACAATCTTTATAAGGGCATTTTAGATATTTGGTATATGCAAACGGGGAACTTAATTAAAAGTTTTTAAAACAGTACTATAAGGAAAAAAAATGAAAAGGAGTTTCGATTATGGAGTGGCGTTAGTGACACATTTTATTATTAACCTTATGTGTTTTATATATATTTTTTTTCGATTATGGAGTGGCGTTAGTGACACATTTTATTATTAACCTTATGTGTTTTATATATATTTTTGAAATGATTAGATTTATTTCTCAAATCATATATAAAAGATAAATTAATACTAATCAAAATAATTATAAGCGAAACATAAAAAAAAAAAAAGAGAAAATATTAACAAAAAAATGAATAAAACATAAGCAAAATACAAGCAAAACATATACAAAACATAAACAAAATCTGAGTAAAACATAAGCAAGATATCAAAACATAAACAAAATCTGAGTAAAACATAAGCAAGATATACGATTTGACTATTGGTATTAAGTTAGTTAATATAATTATTAAATAAATAATTCATGTTTATAACATTCAACACATATGTCATATGTTTTATCTTTAATTATTTTACAATGAAATTGAATTAGATGCATACGATCTTCGTTATTAATCATGTCTAAATTTCTTACTCCAAACATGATGATAGAAAAATTAGGATTAAAGTGTCCAGAATCGTTTCATCATTAAAGTGTTAAGTTTCAATGATTGTTGTGAAACAAATCGAATTTGACATCCTGCCCGAAAATTATTTTGGTCCGTTAGCGATGATTGTTTCAACATGTTTTAGCATAATGTGATGAATTTACCACTTAAATTTTTTAAAACATTTTTATTTCAAACAAAAGCTATAATTAAACCTTGATTTTTTTTTTTGATTTTTTTTGGCAGTGAACCTTAACTAAAAATCTATTTAAAATTATTTTAATTTAAATGATTAATTTTCAAAGTAAAAAATGCTTTTCTTATTTTTATGTACACTGTTTTCTTATTTAACTAATGATTTTAATTTTACTGTTTTCATGTTGGATCTCAAGGTAATGCGGAATGTCAAAAAGATGAAATGATGGTGTGTGAAGAATGTTTTCATCACTTTTTGTAAATATTAGAAGTTAAAAAGTCAAAACTCTTGTTTATAATTTAATTTGTTATTTGTCAATGTCTCTGATTAATAATCAATCTTAATAAGCAAAATATGAATATTTGATGCAAATGAAAAATGTTATTAGGATTTAACGAAATAAATTTAATATAAATTTAAAAAGTCAAACAAATAATAAACTTAACGATAATTTTGTGTTTCTAACTATTAATTCATCAAACTCTTTGTTTTTGATAAATGGTATTTTATTTTGATTATTAGATATTTTTGATACCTCATATAATTTACTCAGTTTTTATTTGACAAAGGGAATCAAAATTAGATATTTTGATAACAAATAATATTAGATATATACACGAAAAAACATCTTGTAATATTTATTTAAGGTTCAAACTTTGATAAAAATAATTTTATTTTGACAAACAACATTATTTGTTAAAGCTAATTCTAGAATTACACCATAAATAGGAGACAGGAGATGTATAAAATACAATAGAAATGTATAATCGAAAGAGACAGGAGGGTTTTGTTTTTGGACGATGAGAAACAAAAAAAAGAAACACAAATCTCATTTGGTCATTTATGTGTTTTGGTTCCATCAAACTTGCAAGAAGCTAGCATATTTAGCACCAAGAAGAAGCCTTTGAATACACAAGAGAGCGTTCTTTGTTACCTCAGCGTTCTCGTGATTCATCAGTTTCATAACTTTTTCTTTTGCTTTGAGATCTGCTACTATCACTCTTCCTGCTGCATGGTACTGTATGAACTGTGATAGATCATAACATGCCACTGCCAATGATCTAGGATCACTTGATGTGTCCAGAATCGTGAGGAGGACCCTAAGTATCTGCATCCAAGTTTTTTTAACAACTGGTTAAGTAAGGTTTGCTGTGATGGGCCAAACAAGATCGAGCCATGCCTGATTTTAAGCCTTGTATAGAGATAAAAGAACAAGACCTGGAAGTCGTTCTCCTCGAAGCTTGTGACATTCTCACGCCAGAAATTGGCCTCTTTGTGCATTGGGTTCCAGTCAAGATGGCCAAGAAGAACCTCTTGTTTATATTTCTCAAAATTGGGTTCCAGTCAAGATGGCCAAGAAGAACCTCTTGTTTATATTTCTCAAAGGAACTCAGTTTCTTGATATTGTCTTTTAGCCCTTCTTCTAGTTGGTTCAGAGCATCCAGCAAGTCCTTACAAGTTCATAAATTTTAACAGGTTTAACTATGACCGTGTACTAAAACCCGGTTTTCTCATTGTAGATAAGCAAAAAGTTATTTCATGTTCCACATAGCAGCTAATATGTAGTCTTCAACTTCGTATTAAATGCGTCTTACCTCGTCACTCCATGCTTGTGTTTTTAGAATGTGGATAATATGTGGGAGTCCAAGATCAACCATCTGGGCGCCAAATGTAGATTTAGGAAGCAAGTTCCTGAATGTCAATATGACAACCCTGACAACCTGTAAGAGAAACAAAATATCGTCAGAAAAACATAACAACTAACAAGTGCATCACACTACACATTAATGATCCAAAACAACAATCTTGGTAACTGGTGACAAAGATTCTGAATGATCAACCAAACCAAGTCCTAATTCAGGACAAGAATGACCAATGGGCAAAAGAGAACAGAGATCACCTTTTCCTTAGTTGAGCTCTTAACCACTTCTGTGAGCCTTTGCATTGTCCTTGATGTTGCCGCTCTTAACCACTTCTGTGAGCCTTTGCATTGTCCTTGATGTTGCCAAGTACTCTATTGCAGGTTCATAATAGGACAGGAGCCAGATGCAGAGACATGTTTCATACAGAAGCTGTCGGTTGAAAGCATATAAATCGCTTGTATTAGGTACTGCTAAATTATGGACCAAAAGAAAGTTTTTCTACCTTCTTAAAAATGAAACAGAACTATCTACAAGTTACTAATTTTCCAGCCCACACTGTAATAAGGGAGCAATGTAAATCAAAAGATTTAATAGTAGTTTGAAAATCTATTTTTAACCAGCGTCTGTCTAGTCCTTACCTTTTTGCCACCTACTTCGCATAATTTGGAAACTGCAATACTGAAAACTAATTCCAGTAAAAATATATATTTACCTGGATAGACTGCTGAGTGGATGCTGGAGAAATTAAAGGGACAAGTAACTTCACCCCATCTGTCAGAACAAAGGATGATCTGACAACAGGTTCCTTAAGCAGTGATGACAGACAGCTAATTGCAATTGGAACACCACGGGTAGGATTAGGATGAGAAGGTTGCTTCAACTGCATATCAGAATTAAGGATTGAGATCTATATGATGAAAATTAAAAAGCTTTTTTGGATGTCACAATACAAAAGGTTCCTTCCAAAATCACCATACTTGTATCTATTACCAAAATCAAACACACTTGCATACAGAGAAAAATTGTTTGTTTTTGCCTGAACTAATTTGTTATTTGTGTGTGTTTGCATTATGTAATCTAGGCATGGCCAGAGTTAAAATTGTTATTGCTGATTTCCATAAATACAAAAAAAAAAATACCAACGAAGAAGTTCTAGATCTACCAACGGCATTTTCTATAAAACAAAGACAATTAACATTTAAACACTAATGCAAGACCAACATACACTAGGAAGAATACAACGAAGAAACCAACAAAAATAGAAAGACAACAGAAGAACAAACCTGACCACAAAGCCATTCTACCAACCCCTTAAGTACATCATCCGTTGGAGTAATCTGCTTCTTTGAGCCCGAAGCTTCTCCATTAGAAATAACACCATTACCAGCTTTTGGCCTAGCACTATATGTTGAGAGGCGAGCAAGACCCACAAAGTAAATGAGGATGTATGTTTAAATCATTTAATAAAAGTATGATAAGCGGTATTGAGTACCTTATTATCCATACAAGAATCTTGCAGCTTTTTTCTTGAATGAACCAATTTCCCTTCCACAGCAACCTGATAGAGAACACATCTATTTGCTTGCATATTTTTAAAGATAAGCAGCCTAAACAGAGGAAAAATGTAAGTCTAAAAGCAATTTTCCCCCAACAGAGTTATACAGATGATTCCCCTCTGGCAGGAACATTGTTGTTTA
>CM071716.1:34501339-34511621 GCA_036630335.1 Physaria fendleri | reverse complement strand
GTAAAAGAATGTATAACCTATTGTCATCAGTAACACCTTCGTTTTTCCATATTCTTGTCAATGCAAGCAGAGACAAGGCACATTTCAGTGTTTCAACCTGATGTACAAAGAATTAAACAAAATATAATCTTGAAGAAGTATCTCGCTTGCAATAAATTAAATCACATTAATCGATTTGAAACTCACCAAAAAGTTGGCGGTTGTAACACTATACTCATATTTCCCAGCTCGCTTCGACCACACGATGAGTATAGCTTGAGAACTCGTCAGGATCGTCAATGCACATGTTACTACACCTCTATATCATCACCGTTAAAAGAAATCAAAAAGAAGAATTTTCATAATTTGACATAAAAAATGAAGAATTTACTTTCGAGTCCAGTTTGTTCGTTCACTGGATCCAACACCCAGAGTAGCCATAGCAATACTAGGCGAAGAAACTGTCAAATCAAATCATATCAATAAACACACTAAACGAACAAGATAAGTGTAGAGATTGAGAGAGAGAAAAAAACACTCACCAGTGTGTGATTTTCCTTTCAAACTCTCGATATCAGAAGCAACGTCATGATCATCGTCCTGAAACTCAGTACAAGAGCATCAAACAATGACTAAATCCAAAATTAAAAGCAAATGAAATACAAAAGTGATATAGAAGAAACGAACCTCATCTTTGATTTTTCGATACTCCATTGTTCACCTCCTCTCTCAGATCTCTGTGATCTCTACTCTCAATTTGGAAAATTAAATGCAAGAGAAGAAAAAAAAAGAAATTGGGCCTTTGAGTTATTGGGCTATTGGGCCTTAATCCAATACATGATTGACGCGTCTGGGCTGAAAACTAAAGTAAATAGACCCCACTAAATGGGCCCCACAAAGTAGAGATGAATAAAAACACAGCTGTGTTAAAGCTGTGATCACTAATAATCTCACATTCATCTTCAAATCTCGTTCTAGAGGAAGAAGAAGAAGAAACAAACAATGAGTTCAATAATGGAAACTCTTCAGATTCGTAAACCAACTTCTCTCCCCGTTTCTCAATCATCTCCCACCACCGACGATGAGCCAGGTCTTCTCCGTCGTCGTCTCTCTTCTCTCTCACTCAATCTCTCAACCCAACCATCCAAATTCACGAGATCTAAATCTGTTTCCGACATTGGAGAACAAGGATTAACCTCTGTGAAAGAAAGGATTAACCTCTGTGAAAGAATGGTGGGAATGGGGTTGGTCATGGATTCTTTCAAGAAAACCAATATTTATAAGAGATCTTGAGCTTAACAAAGAAGAAGCTAAATCGATTGGTTCACAAAACAGAGGAAGTATAATGCACGTTTTCTTTAAAATCCGATCTCAGATCCGTTATCTTATCGGACCTTCTTCTCATGATTCTCTTCCTCTTTCATGTAAACACAAGCGTCAACGGTAAAAAAATTATATGATTCACTTGGGATTGAATTTTTCTTTTTGTGATTTGTTGGTCAATGAAGTATAATGCATAATGTGATTTTCTTTGATTTTGTATTTTTCCTATAATTAATTTGCCTAGAATTTTGTTTATCAATTTATACAATTTATTTTGATTTGTTGTTATGGAGTAATATGAAATTTGAGTCTTTTACACGCTAACACATGTAATTCTGCATTCTTCGTATTCACAGATTTAAATCTAACATAAAAAATGACATTTTATTTATAAACTAAAATGTCATGTAATAAAAAATGACATTTTATTTATAAACTAAAATGTCATGTAAGAACGTATTAAACCAAACTTGGGTTCCATGAACTAAGGAGACGTGTGGTGTGGCCGACAGAACATATGTCGGTGGCAACAATATCGTCGGTGGCGTATTTATTTTCTGGTTATAATTTAACCTAAAGTCGGTGTGAACTAGTTTTTAATTAAAAGAAATGGTTAGGCTAATGTGATTCCATAGATTTAGCTAATCGTCATAGGTTTATTTGTAACAAAAATAACCAAAAATGTCTTCTCTAATAGGCCCCTCGAGATGTGGTGGGTGGGGTACAATCCATTGAGAACGGTCCAACCCAACATCTCGGAAATACCACAACAAAACAGACCATGTATACGGGTCACATATGTGGGAAGCCGTGTTGACGTTGGGTCGGGATTTTGGTTCTGATACCATATTAGGAATCATGTTCCTTATATACTAGTGAATAATTGTCCCAACTTCCGATGTGAGACAATTACCAATCTCTAATAGTGCTCCTATGTTAACGTTAAAAAGATGTTACGCTAAATTAAATATGAAGAAAAAAAAATTATACGTTAATATATATACATTTTGTTAAAGGTTTGCGGCGTTAAAAAGCATGAAAAAAATACTTATGTAATTATGTAATATGGTTTTGGTATATAATGTTCTAAATTACAGATTGTATAGCCAATGAATGACTAGTTTAAAACAGCTTTGAGTTTTGGTTTTATTTGAGTTTAAATACAGACATAACTTAGAAAAAGCAACTTTGATTATATGATTGAGACTAGCTAGCTCATTATCTCCCACATCATAGGCAATATAGTCATGTATTTAATGTAAATTGAGTTGTGTTGTCTAAAATAGATGAAGAGTCGTGATCGTCTAGAAAGAAAGAAGTAATAAAATGCTTAGAAATCACACAATGCAACAAAAACACAAAAACAAAAACATTTTCTAGTTTTTAATTATACAATATTGAAAGAAAAAAAAGTTTAATAATGGAAGATGAACAACTAAATTAAGCTCACTAACTTAAACAATGGCCATTATGACAAACGGGTCTGGGTCAGATGGTAACCTCATCTTTGACCTATGGGTCAAGGGTTCGAGTCATCAATAATCAAAATATTGGAATGCAGTAGGCAATATGGCAACCATCTAAAAATAATCAAAATATTGGAATGCAGTAGGCAATATGGCAACCATCTAAATGTCAACAATCTACTCCAATAATGAAGACGTCCATGGATTTCGATCCTAGGTTCTCTCCTTTATCCTCTCTTCTAAGTAGTATGTAATAGTCACTGGATTAAAAAGACAAAAATAAAAACAATGGCCATTATAAATAATCAATCATACATACAAACAATAAAGAGGCAAAGAAACAACCACCAATGCTAAGGATTATGTGGGCTGGGCCGGGCCTGACCATAATATGATAGATCCATTGAAACATTTCTCATAAACCATCCATTCTCATCTTCTCAAGTCTCAGCTAAGAGCAACACAAACAGTTTCTGGAAAGTGATTTATACACAAAGTGTTACCTTCAAATCAATCTTCTTTAGTTTATTCATTGCACAGAACTTCTCGAGAACAAGACAGAAGAGTATAAACATTCTATGGATCAAGTCTTTAACACTGTATGATATCACAGACCATGGGTCAAACTCAAAGTCAATAAGTATAAACATTCTATGGATCAAGTCTTTAACACTGTATGATATCACAGACCATGGGTCAAACTCAAAGTCAATAGTCCTTTAACACAACATAAAAAGTCTCTTAGGTTTATGACTCCAAAAAAAAAGACAAAAGAATACACAGTTGAAGACTTAAAGTGACTGGTAGTACTATTTAAAGGACAAAGACCACACATGATTAACTAAAGAGTCTAAAGTTAAAGTGTATCATTATGTTTGGACAAGATTCTCCATTATTGCATATTTTTATTTATTTATCATTAATTATGTAAAGTTAATACGATTTGAAGATGCTTTTCAGGTGTAAACAAATTAAACTTTACCTATAACTTTAGTTTTTATTTCCAATTATTTTATTTCAGACACTCGAGTCTTCTTGTCATAAAATCAGATATTTACAAAAAAGTTTCCAACAACTTTATTTAGACACTCAAGTCTCTTCTTGTCATAAATCAGATATTTACAAAAACTACCAAAGTTTTCCCTAATTACAGTATTTGTAGAAAAATAAAAATTTAAAATAACTAGTTGTTATTTTTTGTTTGTCTGTAAACAACTAGTTGTTATTTCTGTTCATCTAAAATCACACTATTTACACTTTTTTTTCTTCAAAATGCTTGAAAATCAGTGGAAATATAAATTTTCACAAAAAAACATTAATAATATATCACGTTAGATTTTGTTTCTCCACAAAAAAATATAACAAAAAAAAAAACAGCGGAGAAAATATTCCAATTATCTGTTTTTCCACTAATAATTGTTTTTCCACTAATAAATATAACAAAAAAAAAAACAGCGGAGAAAATATTCCAATTATCTGTTTTTCCACTAATAATATCTGTTCTTGTTATAAAATTTATTAATTTAATTGCTAATCATTTTAAGCAAATATCTGTTTGAAAAAAATCAGTGGAGCGAATATTCCACTAAGATTTTTTTTTTTCTTATTATTAACTTTATGAATTTAATTGCTAATCATTTGAAGCCTATGTTTATTTAGAAAAACACACTAGTTGATAATATTTAAGAAAAAGACCAAAAGAATAACCTAATTGAAAAGTCTTGACCTTTAACGCCAATATTGGTAAAAATTCAGAATATTTCAAGAAATTCGAATTCAATTGAATCTTGAATGAAAGATGTTACAAAGTCGTGGACCCAAATCGAAAAGATAACAAATTTATAGTTTATTGGTGTTAACTCCTCTGAAAAAAATTCTGTACGCAAACACGAGAGTGAAGAGAGCATATTCCTACGTGGTTGAAGAGAGCATATTCCTACGTGGTATAAGAGGACAGGATCAAAACGGCAGGTGTCACTAATCCCATCGGCTTCTCTCTGTTCACTTGTCCTTTCACAAAATTAAAAAAAGGTATTTCTTTTAATTTTAAAACCCAAAAAGGAAAAGCAAAAAAAATGCTTTTTGATTGCGTAGTGACGCCATTGAAGCAGCGGCTCAGTTATAGTGGCTTGTTTCTGCCTCCAATTCCAAGTAGCAAAACCTAGTTTTTATCTCTCCTTATCTACCAATTCACTCGGTCTTTCTTGTTTCCTCTTCTCTTCTCTTTCTTCTACTTTGAAGAAGAGATCAAAAAGTAGTCAAATTTATTCAAGATTTTGTCATCTGGGTTTTACTACGTCTAATATTTTTTCCAGAATTCATTTGGGTTTGTGTCTTTTACGTCACTAAAGGGTTTGTTATATTCTTAGGTCATGTTTTTCGGTGTTATTTCTGTTTTATCTTGAGCTTCTCAACAGTGATTATGTCTGATTTTGGTTTTCAGGTGGGTTTTGTCTCACTCATCGTTGATCAGTGAATCTGTTTTGGTGTAATTCGATTCAGATTTGTTGTTAAAGAGACGAATTATGAGTGGAGCTGTGCTTGTTGCTATTGCTGCTGCGGTTGGCAACTTGTTACAAGGATGGGATAACGCAACAATTGCAGGTGATTGATTTTGATTATGTTCTCAATCCATAATTCTGTGTAGGATCTGGATTTTGATGGTTATTTGATATGATTCATAGATAAAGTTTCATCCTTTTAGTTATCTTTTTTTGCTTGTGTGATGGATTTTGAGATTTCTTTTGGGACTATGCAGGAGCTGTGTTGTACATTAAAAAGGAGTTTAATTTGGAGGGTAATCCATCAGTGGAATTTGGGACTATGCAGGAGCTGTGTTGTACATTAAAAAGGAGTTTAATTTGGAGGGTAATCCATCAGTGGAAGGTCTAATTGTGGCGATGTCACTTATTGGTGCTACTTTGATTACAACATGCTCTGGAGGTGTAGCTGATTGGCTTGGTCGCCGTCCGATGCTAATATTGTCATCAATTCTCTACTTTGTTGGTTCTCTAGTAATGCTATGGTCTCCAAATGTTTATGTGTTGCTCTTAGGAAGGTTATTAGATGGATTTGGGGTTGGTATTGCGGTCACACTAGTTCCTATTTATATATCCGAGACTGCACCTCCTGAGATTAGGGGATTATTGAATACGCTTCCCCAGTTCACGGGCTCTGGAGGGATGTTCTTATCTTATTGTATGGTTTTCGGAATGTCGTTGACGCCATCTCCTAGCTGGAGATTGATGCTTGGTGTCCTATTCATCCCTTCCATTATCTTTTTCTTCCTCACAGTCTTCTTCTTGCCTGAGTCCCCTAGGTGGCTTGTGAGCAAAGGTCGAATGCTTGAAGCAAAAAGGGTTCTTCAGAGACTACGTGGTCGCGAAGATGTCTCTGGTTAGTCATATATCAATTCTTACTCTATTCTTTCAGTGAAAACAGTTCTTTTCTATTGAATGTTCTTATGCGGAAATGAATAGGTGAGATGGCTTTGTTGGTTGAGGGTCTTGGAACTGGAGGTGACACAACCATAGAGGAATATATAATTGGTCCTGCGGATGAAATCACTGATGATCATGATATAGCTGTGGATAAGGAACAAATTAAGTTGTATGGTGCAGAAGAAGGGTTGAGTTGGGTAGCTAGGCCAGTTAAAGGAGGAAGCACTGTGAGTGTTTTGTCTCGCCATGGAAGCACAATGAGCAGGAGGCAAGGCTCACTAGTTGATCCTCTTGTCACACTGTTTGGGAGCGTTCACGAGAAGATGCCAGAGACTGGAAGCATGAGGAGTGCCTTGTTCCCGCATTTTGGTAGTATGTTCAGTATGGGAGGGAATCAACCAAGAGGTGAGGACTGGGATGAGGAGAACCTTATTGGAGAAGGTGAGGATTATCCATCAGAACATGAACTGCCTGGAGGTGAGCTACCCGGTGAGACAGAGTTTGTACAAGCTTCTGCTTTGGTTAGCCAACCGGCCCTTTACTCCAAAGATCTTCTCAGAGAACATACGATTGGTCCTGCTATGTTACATCCATCCCAAACACCTAAAGGCTCAATTTGGCATGATCTTCATGATCCTGGAGTCAAACGTGCGCTAGTCGTAGGAGTCGGACTTCAAATACTTCAGCAGGTAATCTAGATAGAGACATCAAGATTAGTGTATCACCAAAGCTGTTTATGGTAACTTTATATTTTCTTGAAAATGCAGTTCTCAGGCATCAACGGAGTTCTTTATTACACACCTCAAATCTTAGAGCAGGCTGGTGTCGGGATTCTACTATCGAACATGGGGATTGATGCTTCTTCTGCATCTTTACTCATAAGTGCATTAACAACCTTTGTGATGTTACCCGCAATAGCTGTTGCAATGAAGCTTATGGATCTCTCTGGTAGAAGGTAACTAAAACTTAACCTTCCTTCTTTTTTCGATTCATAATTCACAAAGCAAGCTAAACAATGTCTTTTGTCTTAAACTTTGTAGGACCTTACTTCTCACCACTATACCAATCTTGATAACATCTCTATTGGTCTTAGTAATATCAAATCTAATTCACATGAACAGCATCCTCCACGCTGTCTTATCAACAGTAAGTGTTGTCCTATACTTCTGTTTCTTCGTGATGGGTTTCGGTCCTACTCCAAACATCCTCTGCTCAGAGATCTTCCCAACTCGAGTTCGCGGTATCTGCATAGCTATCTGTGCACTCACTTTCTGGATCTGTGACATTATCGTCACTTATAGTCTCCCTGTACTCCTCAAATCCATTGGACTAGCAGGTGTCTTTGGAGCTTATGCTATTGTCTGTTGCATCTCATGGTTCTTTGTCTTCATTAAAGTACCTGAAACTAAAGGCATGCCACTTGAAGTTATCACTGAGTTCTTCTCTGTTGGAGCTAGACAATAAAGGCATGCCACTTGAAGTTATCACTGAGTTCTTCTCTGTTGGAGCTAGACAAGCTGAAGCTGCCAAAACTGAGTAGAGAAACTAAAAAGACTTGTGATCAAAGTTTGTGTTATGTTTTTCATGTTTCATATGTTGGATTTGTTGTTGTCTTTTTGTACTTTATACAGTAATAATCATCTTCAAAAACACAAAGAAGTTGCAAAACATAGGTTAAAACTTGCAATATCTGTACTCATATTGTATTTTTTGCATCTAATTAGTTAATAATGTGATTTGATGATATATTATTAGTTAAATTTCACGGAAGCTTAATCACGATCTCCAAGATCAACTGTTACATTTTTTTATTTTAAATATTTATAACATTTGCCATTAAGATAACCTTGTTTTCACCAGCTAGCTTTATGATATAATTTTTATAAAATAAGATCGAATCTTAAAGAAAATAAAAAGTCTGAAGATTCAGATGCATTATAGGTAAGCACGCGTAAACTAATTACAACATGCACGAACCCTAATCCGAGACAATTTTTATTAAATCTTCTCGAATCTATTAAACAATCAATTGTACTTCAAAACATTTATCTAAATATTGCAACACATAACCCTATGTAGAGATTTAAAATTTATTAAAACTCAATATCATCAAAAATATCTGCATACTAATANNNGAACATTGGTAAGCTTTGTTTAATTTTATCCCAACATGCTCTAATTTTGTTTAATTACGACTAATTCAGATAATTTATATATTAAATAGAGAAAATTATGGAGAATGCTATTTCCGTCTCTGAATTTGATGGAGATTGTCATTTCGAAATTTTGTGAAAAATGATGCCACAGACGGTTCCAAAACACGCGTGCCACTGTCTACGAAAAAGATCAGCGTACCCCTGAATTTACAGATTTTTACAATATAACTGTCTTTAATGGTACCCCTGAATTTACAGATTTTTACAATATAACTGTCTTTAATGATCAAAACGAACCGTTTTGGCCAGATAAAATTGTAAATATGTGTAATCTCAGGGACACGCTGGTCTTCTTCGTAGACAGTGACACGCGTGTTTTGAAACCGTCTCTGGCAGTTTTAAAAGTCGTCTCCAAAAATATCAGTTTTACAAATTTTGGAAACAGTAATGGCAGTTTCAACAAGAGTCTCTATTAAATATATGTTTTTTTGAATCATTTGACAAGCATTAAATGTAATAACAATAATAGAGAAGAAAAGTATTACTCCAAATGATTCAATACTTGAATAAAAACATTAAATTGTGTTGACGTCATCAGAAAATGTCAGAGAGATCCAATTATTCTGCAATACGATGTTATTTTATTTTATTATATATATAGCATAATTTTATTTTTATCAAAAATATTTTTGATGTATATGCAAATTATACTGTATAGCTAGGATTTAATTATGTGGGAAGCACGTCATCATTGTGATTCTTTAAAGAATGTATTTGCACCTTAATAATTTAGAATTATCAAAAATATAGTATTAAGTGGATTCTTGAAAGAGATTAGGTTTAAGGTTTAATCGTGTAATTAAGGAGAGAAATTATTGTTTCCAGAAAAGCGACATGTTTAGGGTGTTGCCGGATTCAGACAAAGAGTTTCAATGTTAGAAATTTTCTTGTTTTATTTTTATTTAAATGAAAAAATAGAGAACTATTTCGTGCACGATCATCTTTTATTTTTTTGTATACAATAAAACTGATAAGTTATCATAACCACAAGGATTAACATTTGGTTAATTAGAACTTTGTATGCGGCGAGTCGGGAATCGGACGAAGAAGAAGAGACAATGGCTCCTGAGATCATTGAGAGCCATTTGATCATTACTTTTATGGAACAAAGTGGCTTAAGTTAAGCCCATCTTTCTCCACTCTTAAAGCCTGACCCTTTGGAAAATAGATTATTTCACTAATTTAGTATTTTAAAGAAGTGATGGATTAGTGAAGTACATGTGGTAAAGATCGGATTGGATGATGGAGATGCCGTTTAGTTGGACTTGGATCGACAACTTCATCGATCTTGAAATGATCAACGTTCATGTTCAAGTCAATTAAAACGTAAAACTTGGACTTGATCGACAACTTCATCGATCTTGAAATGATCAACGTTCATGTTCAAGTCAATTAAAACGTAAAACTTGCAAAAAAAAGAAAAAGAAGTGATGAATGATATTAGGTTTTAAATTTTAAAACATTAACGATTAATACATTTTCTTTCGTCTATTTTCTGTATGTCTAATTTTCACCGTATATGTCGTATTCCTAGTTAAAAATATTACATTTGGATATTGATTTTGAGATAAACTTTAATAAGACAAACATTGTATGAATTTGTATGGTTACTGTTTTAGTTTCAACTTTGAGATTACAGATTTAGTTAGGGTTTTTAAACACTTATTACATGATTTTGGTCTTGTCTTGTCATGTATATACGAAATTTATACGGATTTTATGAATTCAGAATTTATAGTTATAATATATATATATATCTTATATAATATTTAGAAAATACAAATTATTTTCAAATTATTAATGTAAATGTCATTACAAAAAGAAATAGTAGAGTTAAAATAAAAATTAGAAATATTTT
>CM071716.1:34475285-34486340 GCA_036630335.1 Physaria fendleri | reverse complement strand
TTAAAACTTCATTAGGTAAACCCAGAGTAGGAGAAACCCTAAAAAGGAAAGAGTACGATGGACTCAAACAACCCCACCCGAAATTTCAAACCCTCCCAAAAACACAATAAAAATCAAAAAGAACCAAAAAAACTTATCTACGAGACCTGAACCAGATTTGGAGACCTTCACGAAATCGAACAATACCTTCCTCTCGAAGAGCTTCTAAACAATTCCGGACTTGTCTATCAACAATTCTAACCAGAATATCTGCATTACAGGGAATTTGTCCATGTCTTCTAGCATTTCGTTCGGCCCAAACTATATAAACCACTGCCTGAAGACTACAGTTGATCAAAAAATTCCTCAGCTTACAACGTTCTCGAGAAATAAACTCACTAATAAGGGTAAGATTACTTGAGTAAGAAGCTCCCATAAGTGTACCCACTATACCACTCCAGACTTGATTTGAGTAAACACAATCAAGAAAGAGATGAGTCTTGACGAATGATTTATCCAAACCAGCTTCGGATTTGCTTCAGATTTGCATGATTGATCCAAACCAGCTTCGCCCAACCCACCCGAGGATGAACTTGACGAATGAGCTGCCGAGTGAAAGCTGTGTTAAAAGAATCTGTAAAGATGTTCTCGTCTCGCCTCCACAAATGAATATCCGGTGCAACCAACCGATGACAGCCACGATCCTTCAACCAGTGATGTGATTTTCAATTTCTTGATAGATGGGATTTCATGCCTCCTTTGACGTCGACTACCACGAAGCACATCCTCTACTGTTGCATTTTTTGAAACTCCCATATCAATGAATCCTCTAGAGCCCACCAAATCCATTAAACACCCTAGATCAGACCACTTATCATACCAACACCGTTCCTCTTCCAGATTTTATCTCAAATTTGTGCAAGTTTTTTGCCACTTCTCTCATTTTCAGATTTTTTTTTTAAATCCAAGTACCCAAAGAAGTACTGTCCATCGACCATATAGAACTACCTTTAAGCAGAACATTATCAACCCAATGCACCCATAAAGTATCAAATTTAGATACTAACCTCCAAAAAAGCTTTAGACAACTCACTTTATTAGTCTCTTTAAGACAGAATATCCCAAGTCCTCCTTCTTCCTTGGACAAACAAACTCGAGACCATGCGACTTTAGCTTTAGTGGTACTAAGTTCAGGACCCGACCAAATAAAAGCCGCATAGAGCGATTCCAGCTTGTGCAAACAGCCAGCGGGAAAATAAAAAGCCATTTGCCAAAAGGTAATAATGCCATAGATTACCGCCAGCGGGAAAATAAAAAGCCATTTGCCAAAAGGTAATAATGCCATAGATTACCGACTTTACCAATAAAACTCGCCCAGCATAGGACAGAGGACGGAGGGTCCAAGACTTCATAATCGACCGGACTCTCTCGACCAAAACCATATAATCATCAAACTCTATACGCTTTGTCATTAAGGGCAGCCCCAAGTAGGGAACTGGGAGATGTCCCTCAGCAAACGGATATGAAGAACGAAGAACTAAGCGATCAGCCAAAGAAACTCCACCCAAGTACAAAGAACCTTTATCCAAATTCATTACCAAACCAGAAAGCCGAGAAAAATGAGATAAAATTTCCATAACTCCTTCTATAGATCTCCGAGTACCTTTAGCAAAGACAAGCAGGTCATCCGCAAAACATAAATGCTTCAACCGAACTGCTCCACACCGAGGATGATAATCAAACTTTCTAGTTGTAGCTCCTATATCCAACAACTTATACAACACATTCATGCAAATAACAAAAAGGAAGGGAGATAGAGAACACCCCTGACGCAAACCTCGCGAACTGCCAAAAAATTCAGCCAACTCTCCATTCACCTGAACTGAAAATGAAGGAGTAGTAATACACACATCAATCCACTTAACAAACTGCTGAGGCAAGTTCATAAACCTCAAGACTTGGAGAAGGAAAGGCCACTGCACTGAACAAAAGCCTTTGATATGTCTATTTTCATAGCACAACGAGGAGAAATATCAGGACAATGATAATCTTTAACCACTTCAGTAGCTAATAAAACATTCTCCATCGAAAGCCTTTTAGGAACAAAAGCTGACTGATTTGAAGCTATCATCAAAGGTAGTAATTCTCTCAATCTCACAGCTAAAATTCGAGAAATAACCTTGTAAAGCACATTACATAAATATATTGGTCGATAATCTTTTATTGTAACTGCATCATCCTTCTTAGGGATTAAAGCCAAAATTGTTGAATTCACTGCTCTAGGAAGAAACCCTGTCTCGAAAAAACACCCAACAACCACTAGACAATCCACCCCTATCACACTCCATGCAGCTATAAAAAATTCACAAGTATATCCATCTGGACCTGGGGATTTATTCCTGGCCATGTGAAAAATAGTATCGGTTATTTCTTGATCTGTAACTGGTCGGGTGAGCAACTCAGCAAGATCAGGAGTGCAACAAAAATCCACCAAATTTTCCAACTCAGCACTCAACGATACATCATAAGATCAGGAGTGCAACAAAAATCCACCAAATTTTCCAACTCAGCACTCAACGATACATCATAAATATCTGGGATGTCATTCAAAAACTTTGTAAAATGATCAACCGCCTCTTGTTTGATTTGCGCAAACTCTGTTATTGTTTCAATGAAACTAGTCTTCAATTCACTAATCTTTTTCTGCTTCCTTCTAGCTCGAATTGAGTTATGAAAAAACTTATTATTCTTATCACCAACTTTCAGCCAGTGAAGCTTAGATCGCTGCCGTAAGAATCGCTCCTCAATATCACTAACATAATCCCACCGTTTTTGAGCTTCCAACTCTGCTGCAACAGCTTGAGGAGTCGGATTCGTCATTGTCTCCATCTGCGCCATACTTAACTCGGACAAAGCATCATTCGCCTTCTCTGAGATTTTGTGCAAATGTTTTTTCCCAATCGCACGCAGCACCGGTTTCATCTTTTTTAAACTCCTGGAGAACTTAAACATCACAGTCGTAGACACAAATAACCTAGGCCTTTGAGTCCAGAACTTTTCAACCTCCACACTAAAGTCCTCAAACCGAGTAAGAGCATTACTAAACTTAAACGGTTTCTTAGCTTGAGAAGGTAACCCACCGATCACAACTCTTCCTCAAAGATGATCAGAACAGCCACCACTTTCAAACACGCTATAAGATTGAGCAAAGCAACGATACCAATCATCATTTCCCAAAAATCTATCTAACTACTTACAAATTAGGTCTGCATCTCGCCTATTACTCCAAGTAAATAGCGGTCCATTTTAACTACTTACAAATTAGGTCTGCATCTCGCCTATTACTCCAAGTAAATAGCGGTCCATTTCCTCCCAAATCCGTAAGCTCACAAGAGTGAACCAATTCTTGAAAGTCTCTCATCCCACTCAAACTCTCAATAGGCAACTGCTGAGAATGCTCATCCACATCTAGAACTTCATTAAAGTCCCCACAAATCAACCAAGGTTTACCATTAAATAGAGGAGAATTATGATGAGACTCCAAATCACCCCATAGCTCTTTCCTTTCTGAAACTAAATTTGATGCATAAACAAAAGAGCAATAGAAACCTTCTACTGCAGGACCCATCTCAACAAGACAAGTAATTACTTGACTAGTTTTAAATACTGGAGTTAGCCGCACATCATCTCTCCAAATGACCCAGATACGACCATTTTCATGATATTCATAATTAGCCAACATAGACCAACCTTCACAAACTTGAGACTTAAGTAAAGCACTTCGCGGTTCCTTTACTCTTGTCTCCAATAAACAACCAATCTTCAAATTTTTATTATCCAAAAAAGATCGAATGACCTTATGCTTAGAGGTCCTATTGAGACCTCGAATATTCCAAGAAAAACCAGACATTAGGGACGCTTTTTGCCCTTCCCCTTCTTTCCTTTCCCCTTCCTAGGAGACACTTGTTTTTGTGTCTGTCCAGCAATTATTCGCTGAACGAGTTCTAATCTGGTGAGAATTTTCAACAGATGGTTCAATGCTTTCTTCCTCTTGGACTCCATCTTCAACCTCTGAATCCTTTGTTTCTAATACCGCAAACTTTGATGGGGAATTAATGGATTCTGATTCATAACTTTGAAAAGCTCGAGCTGATTTCTGCCCTGAGACTTGCGTTCATTCCTTATCTTCGTTAGAGTCTTCTGAATTTTTCAAAGAATCGTCCTTGAATGCTACCTTACTCTTCTCACCAAGAGTTAAGTTCGATTCATGATTCTTAAGTATGTTTTCTTCTTCCCCTGTTTTTTTCAACTAAGTCCTCAACAGGAGAAGCATCTTTATCATTCCTATTGGATTGAAGAGAGTTCTCCACCCCACCTTCAACCCCCGTCTCGTCCATAATCTGCCTAGGAGACTTTCCATTTGATTCTGCCTCATTCGAGCCTTTAACGTTTCCTCCGATGGGAGAGTGTGATTCAATCTCCGGAGAATGACATTCACCTTCTTCTTTTTCTTCGTCAACATTAACCTTCCTCTTTACTTGGATATCACCACCAGCTACAGTCACTACATCATTCATATCCTGAACCTGAGAAGACTTTCCCAAATCCAAGTTCTTTCCTTGAGAATTCAACTCTTCAAAACCATTTTTCTTGAGACAAAACTCTGAAATGTGTCCCCATTTAGTACAAGTACTACATCTTGGAGGAAGCCAAGGATAAATATAATTAACCGTCGATTCTTCCCCATCCACTGTAACAACAAACTCTTTTGTAACCTCCTTTGTCAAGTCCAACTCCACATAGATTTTTGCCTCATCAAACTTTTTACACTGTAATGTATCAGAATGAAGGTACTTTGGCTCTCCAGCCATGCTTGCTAGCCAACTCAATCCTTTGTCAGTAAATAAGCTTCTTGGAACATTCTTAAGAGTAACCCATAAAGGAATATTTAAAAGAGGAGGCTGCGTTTCTTCTATCACTGGAGACCATCTAGAAAGAACCATTGGTTGTCCCAAAATATTCCAAGTACTTCGACGTAGCACCTTATTCAGAACCTTTTAATTAGTTCCAAGTACTTCGACGTAGCACCTTATTCAGAACCTTTTAATTAGGAATACGAAATTTAACCATACGATCATTAACTTCATAAGCCTCAATAGCCAAATCTTTATACCCCACTGTCCAAATCTGCTTCACAACCATATGAATCTTGCCAATAGAGGGTGCCTTGTCCGGAAAACGGCCAATGAGAAGGTCATTCCAAAGAGGTGTAGCATCCTTAGTAATGTCCGAAGGCACTGTCGCCTTAGCACAACCTGAATCAACAATTTCATCAACGACATATCGTTTAAGCATAGAAGATTTTTTAACAATTTTAGAGTATAGAGGCTTAGCTTTTTCCCCTTGAGAATTCTCTGCCAAATTCTCAAGAGGAGCCCTTTTATTCAAAGCCGTTAGCTTCTATGTGCTCCTCACGCATATTAGAAGAACCTTCTAATGGTGATCGTCGAATCTCAGCTCGGGTTTGAGGCTGCGTAGTGCCAAGTTTTGGAAACGATTCATCCGAGAAAATTTGATTTTCTCGCACAGGATGAGAGGGCGATGACTGTTGTGACATCGCCAGTGAAGCCAGAGAAACACCGGTGAGCTTCCGTGAAAATAGGGTCGTTTGTTGAGATCGCCTTCGTAGTCGTTAGAGAGTTTGTTTCTTATTTTTTAATTGAGTATTGTCAATTATGATCTTAAGAAAATAGAGAAAAATGGAAAAGAATAAGTAAATAACTATTAGAAAGTACAAAAGAAATATAATATTATAATAAGATATATGTGTTCATTTAAAATAAAATTATCATTTGAGGAGTGATTTTGACGGATTATATTCGGTTGGTGATAAAGAACATAAATATGTAACCCAAAACTATAAGTGAGAACACTCATGCTACTACTAGATTTGGATATATAATTACATCATTTTGTTGGGTTTATGGTCCACGTTCCATAGAGCGTAGCCATTATATTTATTTAAATCGCTCACAATACGATGTTTGTACTTGTTCTCATTTCAAGGCACAGATAATAGTGTAAAATTTTGCATGTTTTCATAGTTTAGAAACTTTGATGTTACGTTCAACCAATTTTCCTAAACGAACTAAACTACAAAGCACATCTACGATTTCTATGTAAATACAACTCATTATGAATTTGTTATATTACCTTCTTTTCTTTAATTAATGGACTAATGTGTGTAATTATTGGTTGATGCGATTAGAACACTTAGTAGAATATAGGAGTAGCAACAAGCCAACTTGTAGCTAATTAATTAATGACATTTCACCTTAATTAAGATAACTGATAACTCATTACACATATATGGAAGAACATAGATTGCTACGTACGCTTAGATTCTCTCTATTAATCTTTTGTTTGTGTTGTCCTTAAAAGAAGAAGTTGTTGGCTTTTGTTTCTTGTAAAGTTTGGTTATGCAACTTGATGTGTTACTGCTGTTGTTTTATTATTCTAACTATTGTTATAAGGCCACAACCCTAACTTATTACAAAAACAAACACCTAATTTACTCGAAGTCTTTAAAAAAAAGAAACAAAAGAAAAAAAACTGTAACTAATTAATACAATTTTATAAATGACAAATGAACATACTTCTTATAAAACAAGGACGACACAGTTACTACTAACTAATTACAATGTGGTTTCTAAATAATTACACTTCTTATAAATACAAGAGCAACACACTTCTCAGATGTAGAAGCTAGAAAATATAATTTCAAGAACATATTGCGAATCATCACACTTAATCAAAATCTGTGGGACAATTTTGGAACCCATATTCAACTTTTCTTCGCCAAACATTTTGGCGTTACATGAACTTTATGAGCTATAAATTAGCCTCAAGCCTTGAGGAAATATTCATAACTCAAAACCATTGAATTTCTAAAAATGAAAAATCTAAGTATTACACTCTTTACTTTTCTGTTCTTGGTGACATTACTATCTTCTTTAGCCTTTTTCGACACTTTCACACAATGCCTAATCTCAAACTCTGACCCAAACCACCCCATTTCCTCCACCATATTCTTCTCCGGAAACCACTCCAACTCCTCCGTACGACAAGCCAACATCTGTAACCTCCGTTCCAACACCTCCACCACTCGAAAACCCTTCTTAATAATCACCCCAAGTCTATTAGACTTATAAAGATCAGATATTTCAGTTGAGTAACTAACTTATGTTTTGGTTTTCTTTTTCTTTTATTTTGCTTCACTCTCAGAATCGCAGTTCTATTTTTTGGCATAAAGTTCAGTAATTTTTTGGAATGAAAAATGCAAATCAAAATATTTTCGCCAATACGTAATCATAATTTTTCGGCAAAAATATAATAAACTTTTGACAAAAACACTACTAAAAAAAGGGTTATTGTGACGATTTTTTTGGTCACAATAAGTATAATTTCTTATTGTGACGATTTTTTTGGTCACAATAAGTATAATTTCGTAACAATAGTATCATTTGTGACGAAATGGTGACGAATGAAAACGGTTGCAATAAAGTCGTCACAAATTGTATTTCGTATCAAAAACGTAACAGAGTTGTGACGTATATACGTTGTAGCTATTTTGTCACATTTTATGACGATATATTAAAGTAACAAAATAGTCACAATTGCGATTGAAAAGATTGTTGCGCAATCATTGTAATTTGTGACTATTTCTATTGTCTCAATTTTGTCACTCATTATGACAATTAGAGTATCAAAAATGTATTACCGGGTGACCGCAGGCACACCTCCGGCGGCGACGAGGCCTTCAATGGCCTCCTGTGGGGGTGGCCCATCAGCCCCATCGCAATCGTCAATAGTGGTTAGACGAATATGTAAATAAATTTAGATAATTATGTATTACGTTGGACTCAAACTGTTTACCTTAAGTTCAATCCACAAACACTTAACCACTATACCACATTGAGATTTTGGTAAACATCTCTTTTAACATTAATATATTGTTATGATTTATTATGTTATTTAGATTAAATTTCCATCAAAATTTTCCGACTAGATTCAACCAAATTAAAATTCCTACAAAATTCTAAGAAATATTTTGGAACAAATTTCTAAGACTCTAAATTGTCACCAAATTCGACCCAAAATTCTGACTAAGTTAAGTTAGTTACTAGTGTTTAGTCAAAATAAAGTTAGAAATAGTGACAACTGAATAAGTCACAAGTTTGTAACAAATTTGTGACAATATATTTTGTCACAAAACTGTAATAGTTTGTTACATATGAAAATTTCATCACTATTTTGTCCTTGTTACAAATTTTGTTTAGCATATTTTTCGTCACAAGTTTGTGACGAAATAGGTACAAATTTGTGACATAAAGAATTAGTCACTTCGAAATAGGTACAAATTTGTGACATAAAAAATTAGTCACGTTTTTGTATCTAAAATGTCACAAATTTGTACGAAAAATATACGTAACAAAATTTCGTAGCAATAACCTATTTTTTTTACTAGTGTAAGAAAAAAGGAATTGAGCAGTCTACTCCAATTCAAGTTCAGGATCTTCTAGTGGCTTTGGCTGGGAGAGATATGATTGGAATTGCGTTCAACAGTTCAGGAAAGACATTTGCTTTTGTGCCATCTATAATTCTAGAATATCCTATTCTGGCACTGGTGGCTACAAAGGAGAAATATGAATCTTCTCTTGAGATGTAACTGTGATTGTGCTTATCTTCCATCTTGTTCTACATCTTTACTAACATGTTGATATCAAGTATTTTAAATTGTCCCAATTTTAGAGAACTTTATCATGAAAATCCAAACAGTTTACCCAAATTTTGAGAACATAATCAACGGTCTCTATTCTGAATTGCCTTTACCATATTAACAAAAACAAAAGGACAATGAAAAGAGAAGACATACATTAGTTTTGTGTAAAATGTCTTTAGATGATAGACTTGTTTTGTTTTTTTACGTTAAGACCAAGTAACTTGTTTGAAACATCGAAGTTAATAGTAAAACAATGGTGTGAATTATTTAGACTATACAATATAATAATAGGAAGTTGGATATTTTTATTTTATTTGATAGTATTATTAGTATTGGATTATGCGTTAGGTAACATACATTATTCAGAATTTGCATTCTCTGGATACAATTCATTAGTATGAGTCACTCTCTTAATCAATGAAATATTGTGTCTTATGTATTCTCTAATCTAATGTGGTCCATTATGTTTGTATGGCTTTAATGGTTGCCACTAGAATATCAAAACAACAATTCTACAAATACAAACAACAATTCATAAAAATTCTGAAAACACTATTTAAAATAGAACAAATAAAATTTTCAGAAGCATTATTTAATATGAAATGGAGATAGTATAAGAGTATAGAGTATATGTACATTTGTCTTTTTTAACTTTGATTAAAGCTTGGAACGTACAAGCTTGACTTTAGTTTTTCTACTGACATAATAAAGACAAAATCAATCAGTTATTTGTTCTACCCTTTATGAAACTGTTCAAATGTACATAACAAATAAGAGTGTACTCTTTGCAAGTAAAATATCAAGAACACATACTAAATTATTATTGGATTAGTTTGAAACAAATTCTATTAAAACATAGTATATTAGGTTCTAATGTTACAATATACACTTTAAAAAATCTCCCTGACAAAAAAAAAAAAAAAAAAAAAAAAAAAAAAAAAAAAAAAAAAAAAAAAAAAAAAAAAACACTTTAAAAAATCTATCTTCTAGATAATGGATATTAATTATTTAATTTTATTCATCTAAATTCTTATGAACACGATAACATATTAGATTGTTATGTGACTTATTTTATTTTGTTTGGCATATAGTTCGAGTCCTCTCCCTATCATCTGTATCTATCAGTTTTGTTTTTGACCCATAAGACCCCAAAAACTAGTGAAAAAAAAAATATATCTTCGAGATTGGTAAACTCTATTTTTACATGCGAAAATGCAAATAGATTGACGATAAAATAATAATTATGTTACTCCCTCCGTCTCAATTTAAGTATTGTTTAAGGTTTTAACACATTTTTTAAGAAAATAAACAAATTATATTTTATAACCTTATTTATTTTAATACTTTATTATATAGATTTTTGAAATTTACCAAAATTAATTACAATACAAGGATAAACTTGTAAAAAATTTACATTGAAAAATGAGAACAACACTTTTTTTTTTTTTTTAACAACACTTTTTTTTTTTTTTTGTCAAGGAACTTACTTCATTACTTAATAATTGTTTTGATTACAAGTTCGCACAATCATCTCATAGGCGTCTTCAAACCAAAAGACAGAAAGGTAAAACTCTAATCGATAAACACAAACAAGCGGAAAGTAAATGGATAGGTCTTCGAAAGGCATAGATAGTCGATGATGATCATCGTGGATAAATCCTTCTATGGGGTCTAAATGTGTGACACAAGTGATCTCACATTTTCCGAAGATAGACCATAATATTGCAGCTATGAGAAGTCCAGTCAAGGTTCTCTTTGAAGCTGTTCGAAAATTCTCTAACCGAGAATAATGCCGTTGAACGGTTGTAAACCGTCCCGGATAAAGGGTTCTATTAACAAGACCCAGAAATATCAGACACTCTCTTACCAAAGAACCAACTTCAGGTAAAGAGGAAACTTTTGCATCATCATAATCATGAGCTAAACAAGGATGGGCATAAGCACACAATATTCCTAGCCTTAAACAAGTTACGCCCATACCACCTAAATTATCCTCTACCATCCAACATCCAAAATAGGCTAATGGGCCTTTATGGCCCAATATTTGACTCGTAGGTGTAACGCCCCCGACTCTACCTGAGCCAGGCACGCTACAATTCGAATTGTCGGAGCGACTCGGGAATGGTCGCACCTAGTTGCCCTTTGACAATACTATTCTATCACACTCTATACTCTTTTCAAAACCTTTTTCAAGACTTTCTCAAAACATTCTTTCTCTCTATCAAATATTTGTCGCAAAACGGTTTTTAAAACGCAACTTTTCGAAAACTCTTTTGAAAACCTTTACAAACCAA
>CM071716.1:34345174-34366287 GCA_036630335.1 Physaria fendleri | reverse complement strand
TTTATAGTCAAAATACAACTAAATCTATCGAGAAAATTAACATTTTACAAAATGTTAGTTTCCTAATATAATAAAAATGAATTTATTACATTAAAGAATTAACAAAAATTAATATTTTATAGTTATGTTAATTTTCTAATTTTAAAAATTAGTTTACTTTTAAAAAATATATCTATTATTACACATAAATTGTTTTAGGAAAATGAATATTTAGGAAAATGAATATAATCATAATAAATTAACATTTTCAAATTAGGAAAATTAGGAATCAATGGTCAGATTAACGTGAGCTGACACGTGTCGTGATCTCTCTAATTATCATGTTTGACACATGTCGCGCTCACGTTACTCCAACCCAACTTTATATAATAAGATTAACAATAAAATTGCCAAACAAACCTTCAACTTTTGATATTATTAATGCAAATCCAAAACTATATTTAGAATAACAAATCTTACCGATTCATAAAGGTGGAAACTTTGAGTTTCTTTGTTTTGGTTCCAGAATAAAGAGACATTATTGCCTTTGAATTGTTCTATAACAATGAGAGAATATTAGATGAAGAAGCATTATAAACCAATTCTCTCCCAATTAGAGAATTGTAGATCAATGGTGGAACTGAATCAAATCCATGGCTTGATGATAAAATCCTCAGTGATCAAAAACATTATTCCACTAAGCCGACTCATAGACTTCTGCACTACTTCTCCCGAGACTATGAATCTCAACTACGCGAGGTCAATTTTTGAAATTATTGATTGTCCAAGCGTTTATATATGGAACTCTATGATCAGAGGCTACTCAAACAGTTCAAACCAAGATAAAGCATTGATTTTTTACTCAGAAATGCTTCGAAGAGGATGTTCTCCGGATTATTTCACTTTTCCTTATGTTCTTAAAGCTTGTTCTGGGTTAAGAGATGTTAAATTTGGAGGTTTTGTTCATGGGTTTGTTGTGAAAAGTGGGTTTGAAGTTAATATGTATGTTTCTACTTGTTTGCTTCATATGTATATGTGTTGTGGAGAGGTGAATTGTGGTTTAAGGGTTTTTGAGGATGTTCCAAAGTGGAATGTTGTTGCTTGGGGAAGTTTGATTTCTGGGTTTGTGAATAACAATAGATTTAGTGAGGCTATTCAAGGGTTTAGGGAGATGCAGAGTAATGGAGTTAAGCCAAATGAGACAGTAATGGTGGATCTTCTTGTTGCTTGTGGGAGATGTAAAGACATTGTGACTGGGAAATGGTTTCATGGGCTGCTTAAAGAACTAGGCTTTGATCCGTTTTTTTCATCTAAAGTTGAATTTAATGTGATCTTAGCTACAAGTCTCATTGATATGTATGCTAAATGTGGAGATCTTAGAACTGCAAGGTATCTGTTCGATGAAATGTCTGATAGAAATTTGGTTTCTTGGAATGCTATTATCACAGGGTATAGTCAGAACGATGACGCAGAGGAAGCAATACATATGTTTTTGCAAATGCGCTCTGCTGATTTTGCTCCTGATAAAGTAACCTTTTTGAGTATGATCAGAGTTTCCATGATTCAAGGATGGTCACAGTTAGGAGTTATGATTCACTCGTATGTATCAAAAACTGGCTTTGTTAAGGATGCTGCAATAGTTTGTGCACTTGTTAATATGTATGCTAAGACTGGTGATGCAAAGAGTGCTAAGAAAGCGTTTGAAGATGTAGAGAAGAAAGATACAGTAGCTTGGACAGTTGTGATCATCGGGTTAGCGAATCAAGGCCATGGAAACGACGCATTGAGTATATTCCAGAGAATGCAAGAGGACGGTAATGCTAAACCTGATTCAATCACATACCTCGGAGTACTATACGCGTGCAGCCACCTAGGTCTGGTTAAAGAAGGACGAAGGTACTTCACGGAAATGAGAGACCTTTACGGCATAGAACCAACGGTTGAACACTATGGATGTATGGTTGATATTTTGAGCCGTGCTGGTTGTTTTGAAGAAGCCGAGAGACTCATGACAACTATGCCAGTACAGGCCAATGTTAACATATGGGGCGCATTGCTAAATGGATGTGAGATACATGAAAATTTTGATCTGGCTGATCGGATAAGATCCACGGTTGATGAATCAGAAGAGCTTGGTAGTGGTATCTATGTGCTTCTATCTAATATTTACGCCAAAGCTGGCCGATGGACTGATGTAAAGATAGTTAGAGAATCCATGAAAAGTAAAAGTATAGCTAAACTTTTAGGTCATAGCTCTGTGGAAACAATGTTCTAAAAGTCTTTAACTGAAATTCAAAAACTCTTGTAACGATATTTGATGTTTTATTCAAATCTTCATCATCTGTATGCATCTGGTAAAGTGTAACCAGGGATCACTATCTTGCCAACAAACATCTTGCCCGTTTTGGGCATAACATGCCAGTGTAATGTCAAGTTGAAGTCTTTTCCGCGAAGATTATGTCCCTGAAAGATCCCAAACTATGATCAGTTTCTAAAGTAGTAAATACGCAGAAGCTTTGATGAGCTTGTTCTCTGTTACCTGATCGATGAATCGGTACTTGTTTGAGACTTGAGTTCGGAATTTGGCTTGTTCCTTGGTAGGGATTATGACATCCCATAGAGAAACCTGTCAGAGAATGTCAATATCCATTTGTACATCTTAAGTCAATCCAAAGCAAAGGGTTTTTGCATTTGAGCTGTAATAATACCTGATTCAGGGAATTTTTTGGGGTTTCATACTCAGCTGCTACAAAAGCAAAAACCTGCAAATGCGTTTCAGCATTATCATAAAACAGTATAGTATATTTTTGCAATGGCTTCAGGTAATAGCAAAAAGACCAGACTGTAAGTTGTTTTTAGATGCTAAACCTGTTTGGTGTTCCAAGTAAATAATGACTGTAAGTCTGCTGATATGTCCAATGTCAAGCTAACCTGCATCACATTGTAAACAAAACCCCTTTAGCAATTCATAAAGCAAGCAACTTTAGCAATTCATAACCTTAGACAAAAGTCGTAGCCATGAAAATTTACCTCATCATTTCCATAAGATTGCTTCTTAAACCTATTGATATTAAGTATCTGCAATGACAACACAACCAAAAATCACCCAAATCAAAAACTCAGACTTTTCCATAAATTCAAAAATCCGTAGATGAATTCACCAATTCACAATTCCAAAACCCAAAATTTAGAGGCTAAAACAAATATTATACATCACAAATCAATGACACAGATCCACCACATATGAACCTATCTAAACTGAAAACGTAAATCCTTTAAATTACCTGGATCTCAGCAGATGGATTTTGATTACTGAATTTATCTGAGAAAGAAGCAATTGCGCAAATGAAAGCAAGCGCCGTGATTGCGAAAGTGAGCAGAGTATTAGCTCTGTAACCAAAAGAATGCATCTTTAAGCTCCTCTCTTTTTACGACTACGATCTCTTCTTCGTTCCAAAAGTAAAAATCGTGTCTTTAGTAGATCGCTGATTCCTGTAATGTGATTGGTCAAAAACACGTATGATCTCCCAATGAGATGCTATTAAACCGTTATATACCCGGTTTAGGAATCGAAATCAATATGGTTGACTGATTAAACCGGTATTAGTTTGGTGCTACACTCTTTTAGGCCCAATAGAGTAACAAAATAATCCTCTAAAAGCCCATTTGGAAAAGTGTGATAACATTGTCAAAAGTTTAGACATGGAGAAAATACCTGAAACCCGACCCGAAACTGATTCAAAAATTATCGAATTCACCCGATTTTTAAAAGTATTCGAATATCTAAAATATTCAAAATCCGAAAATCTGAACCCAATCTGATTGCGCATGCCGAAAATATGAATTTAAGTAAGTTTTTGACAAGGACATAACTTTTTTCTGATTGCGCATGCCGAAAATATGAATTTAAGTAAGTTTTTGACAAGGACATAACTTTTTATAGTGAAAAATCATTGGAGTGATTTCTGCAATAATACACACTAAATTTGACCTATTGAAAATTACTTGGTCCAACCTAATTGATAATTATCAAAACATCATAATCAACAAAGTCTAAAGGTTGGTACTTTATGGGTCAAATTTGATATGGTATGATCATCAATAGTATTATTATCATAAACGATAATGCTCTCGTACCTACTCTACTATAGAGAATCAGCTACAAAATCCTTTTCACACAAAGACAAAGAAGATAAAATATATAAAACATTTTAAATCTTTCTTTGTATGTAGCCAATGACCATAATTTATAAACAATCATTCCACTAACAAAATTAAAACATATTGTTTCCAATTCTCAAAAGAAATAATTTTAAAAAAGGAACAGCCAAAGAAAAAAAAAACATAAGACTAAGACAAGCATTCATGTCCATATTCTAATTATGACATTACATAGCTCACATAACACTACAACTACCAGGATTCTCATCACTGAACATATGAGTATAAGAATCAGAATGCGGCGGTGGCATCGGAGGCGGATGAGCGTAATTAACCGCTGGATAAGGCCGAGCATACATCATCGGATGGTACATATCGCCGCCACCGTGACCACCACCACCATAGCCACCACCATAAGCTGCAGCTTGTTGTTGTTGATGTTGTTGGTTCATCATCATTTGCATATATTGTTGCTGGTTTAGTTGATGATTTGCTTGAGGCGGTTGTTGATAATATCCTCCACCTCCACCTCCACCTCCGCTCATCGGTAAGCCTTGAACCGCCGGAAAACCTCCTCCACCGTGTCCCATTTGTCCCATCATACCCATCGGGTTACCTTGACCCATTGGACCACCCATTCCTTTAGGGGCGTGATGATGATTGCCTTTGTTACCTCCTCCTCCACCACCTCCTTTGCTATGTTTCATCAGCTCATCAATATCATGGGCCCCATGGGCTTGTCCTTTAGATCCACCTTTACTTTTCTTAGGCCCACTATCATAATGATGAACTCCTACTCCTCCATTATCATGTGACTTTACCTTATTACCCCCATGACCTTCTTTCTTTCCTCCACCACTCTTCTTCTTATCATCTCCTCCTTTACCCTTTTTGAAAAACCCTAGAAGACCACCACCACCACCATCACTTTTGCCATGTGATTTTCCGCTTTTACCCTCACCTCCTTTATTCTCTTTCCCTTCTTTTTTACCTTTCTCTCCTCCTTTTTTACCATCTTTTCCATTTTTACCCTCACCCATTCCCTTCATTTGCACCGGAATATCAAACCCACCACCACCTCCTCCGCCGCCTTTCTTTCCCCCTCCTCCTCCACCACCACCACCACCTTTGAACCCATTCATCATCATCATTATCTCATTAGGTCCCTTAGGTCCACCACCACCACCACCACCATGATGACCACCCATCTTATTAGGCATCATCATCTTATGATTACCTCCACCATGACCATGTCCTCCCATATCATCATCATCTTCATCTTCATCATCATCAAACTCATCATCATCATAATCATCTTCACTAAAATCCTCATCATCATAGTCATCTTCACTAAACTCATCATCATCTTCCTCATCAGCAAACTTAACTGACTTCTTCTGATCCTTACCACCTCCCATAGGTGGCATTTTCATCTGACCACCACCACCACCGTGACCAGCAGCAGCAGCTTTCATCATCATCATTTGTTGAATCTGTTGAGGTGTCAATTGCATTGGTTGACCATGTCCATGAACCTGACCACCACCACCACCACCATTATTGCCTTTACCCTTCACTTGGTTACTCTCTTTTCCTCCACCTTTAGCCTTACTGTTCCCATTCATGTTGAGATTTGCAAATTGACCATTCATAGTAGGAAACCCTTTTCCTCCTCCTCCACCACCACCGCCTAAGATCTCAGCATGTTTGCCTGATTTGCTTAGTTTCTTAACCAGAATAGCTGGGTCAACGTTCCCTGTAACACTGACTCTCCCCTGTTCAACATCAGCTTTTACAGAGTAGACACCTGCATTAAGAAAAAATCAAAAGTAACCCATGTCAGAGCCTTCTCAAGTAGGTAACATAAGTTGGGTAATTTGGGGAGCTCATGTGAAAAATTTCATAACTTATGACTCCATGGTTAAAAATAGGAACTTTCAAGTAAGATTATTCTAAGGAAACCAACAATTTCTTTATGTATTTTAGGGAAATTGACATAAAAGAAGGATACAGATGGTAAATTTTCAAAACTTTGAACTCTTAACAGTTCTGGAAAACTGGTATTAACCTCTTTGATGTGAGAGGGTGCACAAATTTTAGAGATTTCACATATATATATATATGAGCTGAAAATTTCCGATCTATGGCTGTTATGGATAACCCATTTCATAAATCTCAGACCTTTATGTTTGATTTAGAAGCTAGCTTCACCAAATTTAAACATTTTGAAATGACCTTACAAACAAGAACAGACCTTCAATTTTTTGCAGCTGTTTCTTCACTTTATGCTTACATCCTTCACAGTGTACATTCACTTTCAGAACACAAGTCTGCAAAAAATCCCAAATCAGAGTAACCAATTAGCTCACCAATATAAATACACACACAAGCTTGAAGAAAGAGACAGAGAGATAAACAGGAAGAAGAAGAAGAAGAAGAGAAGGGAGACGTATACCTGAAGTTTCATACCATCTTGTTTATTCATAATATCTCTTAGATTTGAGTGTTCTCAACAGACAGAACACAAGTTATAAAAACAAAGCAAGAGATAGATAAGAGTTTCTAACTATTAACTCTTTTGTTCTTCTCTCTACTCCTTTATGAGTTTTTGAAGAGAAATGGTGAGAGATATTATAATAGAGAGAGAGAGAGGTGTACTGTGTAATAAAGGTGGTTGTTGTTGTTTAATAAGGACAGTGAAAGAGATCAGAGAGAAGCTAAAAAACACACTCAAACACTTTTGTTTTTGTTTTTTTTAATCTCTGTTTCAGAGTTTCTTATTTCTCTGTCTTGTAAATCTTCAAACTTTGAATTAACAAAAATACATTTTTAAATTCTTTTACTAATTCTTTTAAAATTTTATAGTACTTTTTTGTTTATTTATTTTTTTAGTTCATAGCTTTAAAGGTAGCTTCTTCAACTTTAGGAAAATTGAAAGTACAGCTTCGTCATTGTACTTATGAGCTGTATTCATCTTCCAGAATACGATTTGATTAACACCCCCCACCATTCGATTATTAAGTGTTCCTTAATTACAATACATAGCTGTATTTGTTTTTTTCAATAATTATTTTGTCTGTTATTTTTAATTTTTATATATATAAATTATCTGGTTTAGATGTAAATCACATATGCTCAATAATTTATTTGGTCGTGTTGTTATCATGGTTTATCTACTGTTATTAAAAATCGACTATCATTTGCTAATTTCACTTTTTTTTTTTCTTTCAAAATGTATATATCCACATATTAATAGATAGACGTGGTTAAGTAATTCTCCAGATATTTTAATTAGCAATAACAAAAGTTTAGTAATTAAACCTAATAATTTGCGTATGACACTGTTATTTACTTGAAAAATTCAAGATATTAATTATGATTTGATATTAGTGATTTAATTGATCATTGACTAGAGAGTTTAGGATCCAATCACAAGCAAAAAAAAAAAGTGTCTTTGTCAACAAAATGGACTTGTTTAACAAAATCACTTACGCAATGCAACTATTGATTAAAGATATTAGTAGCAATTAAAGATTCCTATAATGCTAAATTATGCGATTTAGATCTTACTTATATACTATCATATCACATATTAAACTCTTATATTGTCAACTAGGCCTAGACGCGGGAGAGGTACATGCTATTTTTAGTCGGATTGATATTTGATTTGCTACTTACAAATATTACAATTTTTAGACTTGTACTTGGTTTGTTAGAAACGAGTACTTGGTTATACGGGTATTTGCCCAAAAAATCCTAAGACTTTTGTTCTGTTATGGATATTTGCGGGTAACGGTAACAAGTAATTTTTAACGGGTACTAAATGTTTTTTTAATGAATAAAAAATATTACTTGCGAATGACGAGTATTACTTGCGAATAACGAGTAATACTTGCGAGTAACAAGCAATATTTATGAATAATAAGTAATTTTTTTGCAAGTCAACTAATTTTTTTGCGACTAACAAATAACTTTTTACGGGTGATGAATAACAGATAACAAGTACGGGACAAATAGTGAAATTTTTTCTTTGGTTTGTTATTTGTCATGTACTTGCAAGTAATTAAAAATGTGGACTTGATATTTACATTGTTCAATACGGGTACTTGCTAAAATAAATCGGGTACAAAGCAAGTAACGAATATCGAATGGGTAATGTGTACTTGTGTACAGCCCTATTGTCAACATAATGTGGTTAGCTCAATTTGTTAAAATATTAGTATAAGCTTATAATATTCTAACTTTTAACCTCTATTCTGATTTTATATTTGGACTCAGTTTTTTTAAAAATGTAAGCACTATAGTAGGTTTTTTTTTTTTTTTGTAAATATGTTTTTTTAAAAATGTAAGCACTATAGTAGGTTTTTTTTTTTTTTTGTAAATATGACCGTAATCATCTAATTGTTAGACTTATTTAATTATAACTAATAATGTAGAATTCAATTTCCACCAAATTATTTATTTTTAATATTTTTTTAAGAAAATAAAATTTCAGATTTTCGCTTGGGATCTTTATTATAATTGAGCAGATTTATTTATAATTCAGATTTTTTGCTAATTCTTAACACCGTGAAGTCTAAAACTAACATCAAAAACTGATTTAGGCAACTTTAGTCAACCAATTTTACAGGAAAATCAAAGGGAAAAATATATATATATATATATAATTAAATTGTTAAGGAAATATATAACGAAAAAAAAAAAAAAAGAGGACAATAATGTGGAAGATAGGGTTTAAATGGGGCACAAGACAAAAAAAAAAAAGAGGACAATAATGTGGAAGATAGGGTTTAAATGGGGCACAAGACAGGTAGGTCGCATCCACTATATGCTGTGGATAGAGTTTCTCTTGAGCTGAGCCAGCTTTCAACCACCTATTAGTTCACAAAATATATAAATTATTTAATGATCTATTTAATGAATTGTATAGTTGAAATGTTTATTGTTTGATATATAAATATCGAATTAATTGCTAATGCATGTGACGCATGTGCACCACTTCACTGTGAGAAAATTGATTAGTGTTAAGCAAATAGTATCACATAATTATGAAACAAAATCATATTAGGAGTAGTAGTGTATTAATATTGCGCATGTTATTATAATTCATTTAATTCACATCGTGCAGCTTTAAGTTTCTTGGAACTTTTGACTGTGTTTTAGTCAATAGAATTAGAATAATCTTCACAGTAAACGAGTAAGCTTAGCTTCAATACACGTGTATGTCCGTAACGACGTGGTAAGATAGTATCAAACTTTATTTCTTAATTCGGACATAAGTAATGTTTAGTTTGTTTACTAATCAACGAAATCATCTCAAAGTTGTATAAAGATTAAATTCCAGTCTATTACTATTACTATGGACATTTTATCCGGAACTAAGAACCTGACAAACCAAGCTAAAAGCAACAATATTCGGTTTGGTTTCAATTCTGTATTAATACCTATTTGATTTTAATTTGTTTTGGTTTGAATATAGATAATATCCACAGAACCGAAAGTATATCCAAACACTAATTTTTTTTTTAAAAAGTTAAGATATATATGAAGAATTATGTTATATATAGTAAAAAAAATAATTTAACTTTTATTTATTATATTTACTTTTTTCCTTATAAACTGATGATATTTTTTTTTATGATTAATTAATGTTTTGAGTATTTATAATTATTTCAGATATTTATAGTTACTTTAAAATTTTTGTGAGTATAAGTAATCAAATTAACCGAATTGAGTAAAACCATTTTTGGTTTTTAATCAAAATATAATTTTACGTAACTATATCAATCTAAATCCAAAATATATTGATCAAAACGTACCAAATTTGATTTGGTTTCTAAACGGTTATCAATTTTTATATAAGAAAAAACCAAAACCAAAATTATTTGATTTGCTTAGACCTAACTATTACTATTACAGTTTTACACACTAAGCTTATTTAGATTCACACGGCACTAACTAAATCGAACCGCGTACAATAGCTGGTCGGTCCACCGTCCACGAAACCTTATGGTCGGATTAAAACACGAAACCTATACTTGTAAGAAAGAAAAATAGAACATGTTTAAAGTATTTTTTTCTTTTAGCAGTCATTTTGATAGGTATTATTATTATTTTCTATAAAAAAAAAATAATTTCCTTTTATCTTTTCCATAAAACTTATTTTGTACAACTTTGACAAATCAATAAAAATTATTTAAAATTTTGGACTCATTATAAGATGTGGGGTTTTTTTCTGAAGCACATGGTATTGAGTATCCACATCAAACTGTTGTTTTTATCAATTTGTTTTTGCTTTTTTGGACATTGGACCTAACCTAAATCATCCTCTTCTACTACTACTGTATTCAAATGCACTGCACCAAATGTTTACTTTTTTCATTTAACTCAAGATAGATTATTCTGAACTTTATATAAAACCAGTTCCTGTAATATGCAAACTGGGTACACATATTTATTATAGCCAGCTTTTGCTTCTAAGTTCTAACAAGGTTGGAGTTTTTAAATTTTGTTTCTTTTCCTAATTTGAGATTTCTATTTTAAATACACTCTTTATGTTGTTTGGTTTATTCACGGATGATTTTAAGTACAACCAAAGTAAACAAACTATTGCCAATTTTTTAATCGAATCTTTTTTTTTTTTTGTATAGAAAATGACCTATTATTTTTTAAAAATATATATAACATCGTCTATTTTCATCGTAAATTATGATTTATATATTTTAGAATCGATTCTGAATTTATCTAGATTTTGGGATCTTTGTGGCTGAAATCTAGGATAACATTCTAAAGAAAATAATCTCAACATTTTAGTTAAATAACGGAGAAAAAAGATATCAAGAATTTCAAATATTCGTATTTGTTACATTCATCATTTTTTAATGGAAAAAAAGAGAGATGAAAAACGTTTTCTCACATTTTATAATTAAGTAACAAACCAAAATAACAAATATTTTGACTTGTAATAAGTTTTTAGTGATAACAAACTTAAAGTCATCTTTACATCAATACAAATAAAAATTCTTTAACGGGTATCCATTATAAACAAATATTTCTCGAAACTATAAGAATTCTATAAAGCACTTAAGAAACAAATTAAATAAAAGAAACCTACGTATTACAAATTAAATGGTCAAAATGATTTGAAATTATTATAGAACTATCTAAAACCTACGTATTACAAATTAAATGGTCAAAATGATTTGAAATTATTATAGAACTATCTAAGCTTTTTTCTCAACTGAAAGACTAACATAGAATTTTGAAGAAGAGCTTATATTACTGCAAAAAAAGACACAAGCATATGAATTATAATCATATACGTTCAAATCTATTTGGTAGCAATCTGATGTTCATGCCAACAGCCTAAATCTTATCTTGTACGAACCATGCTTCCCTATCAACAACTGTTGCATGTATTAATTAGCAATCCTAGCTAGTAGAATATTCTCAAAAGTAACTTGGTATCTTTATTAATTACACAATTGTTGTAAAATTGATTCATATTTTTTTTTTTGAAAGAATTGATTCATATTTTAAATATAATTGCCGACCAAATTAATTATAATTATGATGTATATACAGAAATGAGTGTAGACGTAATATAACAATATTTGGTCATGAAAATAGGGATTTGTGTTATACGATACGACCGACCAAACAAAAACAACAAACACAAGAGCTTAATGTAACATGTGTTAGGTTTGATTTTGAATGTCAAATGACGTACACGAAGATATATACGTGTTAGCTTTTTAATACAGACGAAGTTTGTTAGTAGTCGGAATCTCCAAAAACAAAATATAAATTCAAAATTTGTCACCCTGCCAAAGAAAAAAAAAAAAAAAAATTTGTCAAGACTTTTGACACCGTTTATTGAACATTTTCATATCACATATTTATATTCCCTGCCAAAGAAAAAAAAAAAAAAAAATTTGTCAAGACTTTTGACACCGTTTATTGAACATTTTCATATCACATATTTATATTAAAAAAAAAATCTTGTCGTCTTATAATATTTCATACAATTTTCAATATATATCACTCAATCACAAATTATATGAGTGGACTATCAAATAATTACTTGCCAATAGGCGTATATGGTTGTATCAATAGAAGGAAACAGCTTCTCCGGACGGTGGAAAAAAGGGTCTTCTTCTCCGAAGGAGCGACTTTCCGGAAGTTAGGGTTTTGCGACTAAATCGGCGATTCGATTAATTTTTCCGACGACTGGTTTAACGCGTGGAACAACTTTCCGGACCAGGGGCTTCTTAGCTCCGGCGTCGGCTTAATCTATTAGATATGGTCCTAGCTTGAGCGACGTCTCCGTTTTGAAGCTTCTCCGACGTTGATTTCTCGAACAAAGACTTCATGATCGACACTAGTTTGGATAGATTATTGCGGTTGAGCCTTCTTGCCTGAGGTTTTGACAGATCGCTACCTTGCCTCTCCGTGGAAGTGAGGATAAGAGCCAAACCTAGTCCGATGCTTCAACCTCTGCCGGGTTCGTTGGTTTGTTTTGCTTGGTCTTGAGGTTAGATCTGTTATTGGAAAGGGGTTTTAATCATCTATATCTGTCATCCTCTTTGGTCTATTGTTTTGGATTTTCTCCGGCAAGCTTTAGAACAGAGCCATCTAGCTCTACTTTTGTTTTGATTAGTACTATCGCCGTTAATAGTTCATTGAGTTGCTCCAGGAATTTGGTGTTATAATTTTATCTTCCTCTCCATGTTAGACCTATTGTACATATGTATGGGTTTGATTTCAGAATAAGGATTGAGGTTCCTGTGCTTCTCATTTGGTTTTGGTTAAGACTTTGTGCGCTCGCTTTTTCGGTTCCGTTCTATAGCTTCCTGATATGTTTCACGCTTGCATCGCTCTACGGCGCTTTCAGCCTTGCGCAATCTTTTCCTTTGTCTTCTCTGTCAAGCATCGCTCTACGGCGCTTTCAGCCTTGCGCAATCTTTTCCTTTGTCTTCTCTGTCAAAGGTGTAATGCCTAGGTAGGAGTTTCGAGCAAGTAGCCATCCATCCTACCTTTCATCTAGTGGACGTTGTATGCTTCTTAGCCTCTGCGTGTGTCTCTTTAGGCCAGTTTTGTAGGGTCATTCACAGGTCAAGAGCTCCTCGAGTTGCTGCAACTTCCTCAGAAAAGATGTGATCTTCTTAGAATCATGTGCTCATCTTAATAGAGCTTTTGCTTTCTCTTGCGGGTGGTTTTATTAGTGGAATTAGCATTAGTTGGTGCATTTTTAGCCTTGGTGATTGGTTTTATCACTCTTGGTTCTATGTCTTAGCCGAGTTCGTTTGGGTGGTTGGTTTGTCCTTTCAGCCATTTCTCTATATTTTTAGATGGTTGAAACTCCTTTCTTTTGGAGTTTTAGTTTTTGTTTTGCTTGTAAACCTTTGTAAGATTCTCTGTTTAATATTTATATGATGACCAAAAAAAAGTTGTATCGATAGAATATTCGGATCTAACAATTAGAAATCATAAAAGTGCTATATATCCAAAATAGTGTCACAAACTTTTGAATACAAAACATATCATATCTATATGGTATCTATATATAATTATTAAAGAGTTTGGTTAGGTACAAATGCATCAACTTTTGAAACTATATGAGTGTACACATATGTGTAATGGACATATACACCCTTAACAAGGACACCTACCCTTACATACAGACATAAGTGACACTATTAATATCTCTTTATCAAATGCCTCATTCTTGTTGATGATAAGATTGTGATTTTAGTGGTCTTGTTTTTTTAAAAAAATTCTTTTTCGTTTTGGATTTTCGTCTTGATTAGGTTTTTATTTATTCATAAAAATTCACATCAACGTACCCACTATATAGATAGTTCATAAAATAAATATCTTGCAATGAATTGTATTATATAAAAATATCATCTCAACACCTAAAAGAGTTAAAGCTATAAAATTAGTTGGTAACAATTAAAAATAAAATAAAAAATTAGTTGGTAACGGACTCATGAGTAAATATCCAATAAGAAAGTTAGCTGATGATATTTATTTTTGTTTTGTTTCAAGTTGGAAAAGTACATATATCCCCTCAATTTACTTTTTTTTTTTTTTTTTTTTTTTTTTTTTTTTTTTTTTTTTTTTTTTTTTTTTTTTTTTTTTTTTTTTTTTTTTTTTTTTTTTTTTTTATCAAGGATCGCCTCAATTTACTATTTCTCAATTTTACATGTTTCACTAGATTTTTTTTTTGTACACAAAAACCATTTCATTAAAAAAAATCGAAGTAACAAAGAGGGAGCCTAAGATGAACAAAGCCAATCTGGGGTTCCAGAACGAATAACACCCACATAAATAGGGAAAGAAAATGCAATTTTAGCCAAAGAATCCGCTGCCGTATTCGCTTCACGCCGAATATGCTCAAAAGTAGCATTCCATGGTCTTCTTCGAAGCACAACACCTAGAGATGAAGTGAAACCATGAAGAGATGGCCAGCTATCTGGAGAACGTAGTGCCTGAATAAGAGATTTAGAATCGCTCTCAAACAACACATTGTCCAAACCTAATCCCCAAACACTAAAAACTGCCCATGTAATAGCCATAACTTCAGCCTCAAGGACTGTCCTAAACTTTGGGAATGCTTTGAGACCATGATGAAGGATATTACTCTGCGAGTCGCGTAGCACCCATGCAACCCCACACTTATCTTTATCATCCTGCCAGCTCGCATCGACATTGCATTTGAGGAGGTTGACCGGTAGAGGAGACCATTGACGCGAGGCTACAACAGGAGAAGTCTGCTGTCGAAGTGAAATGGTCGACGCGGTAGCTGAACTACCATCGACTCGAGTCTGCGTTGAAATGCGATCTGGTATGTTGTACTTCGACCATTCCCTTGCGTCGACACCAGCTTTTGTGGCGATAAGAGTCGGGTTCGGAGAAGTTCCTTCAAAGCAAAATTCATTCCTCGCCTTCCATATATGCCAGAAAATCCAGGGCCAAGCTGCAACCTCCGATGTAGGATGAGAGCTAGACAGATGGAGACAATAGTCTATGAGCTCGTAAATGGATTGATGATCCGCAATAGAAACCAGTTCAGAGTACGGGGAGATAGTCCATACACTCTTAGCAAGCGTACAAGTGAAGAGCAGATGTTTAATATCTTCAATAGCACTACCACATACTTGACAATTTGGAGTTTGACGCAGCCGTTTCCTATGAAGTTCAGAACCAACAGGCAAGATATTAGATAGGCATCTCCATATAAAATTCCTGATTTTAGGATTTGCATCCAATGACCAAATGCGCCGAAACAGTTCAGAGAAATTTGGTCCAAACTCTGGGGCTTTTCCATTGGTGGAATTCTTAAGAGAAGTCCAAAGCCAGTATCCAGACTTAACCGAGTATAGTCCTGACGAAGTGTGAGTCCAAGAGAAAGAGTCCTTAGAGTCCAACGTCCCAGGAAAATTTTGTAGGATGAGCTTAATTTCCTGTTCCGAAAAGAATCGCTGCAGCTCATTCAAGTTCCAGTCAGCCCGGTGCGGCATTCGTAGTAGTTCCAAGGTTAAGTCGTCAGTGATCACTCCATCAAGTAGTCTTGGTGCCCGCGGAGTCTTGTTCTCGACAACCCAAGGTTCTGATGTTAAAGAAAGTGTCGTCCCATCTCCTAATTCTCGTTTGAGTCCGTGCATCATAATTTCTCTACTTGCAAGTAAACTGCGCCAACCAAAAGAGGGGCGTGACCCTAAGTCAGCATGAGTGATCGATGAGCGGTTGGCGAAATACTTTGCTTGTAAGTGTCTTCCTAACAAAGAGGAGGGATTACGACAAATTCTCCAATATTGCTTCCCTAACAATGCAAGATTGAAACCTTCTAGGTCCCTGAAGCTGAGACCTCCTTCATTCTTGTGTCTAGTTAGCTTATCCCACGATTGCCAATGAATACCTTTACCGGATTGTTGATTCCCACGATTGCCAATGAATACCTTTACCGGATTGTTGATTTTTCCACCAAAAAGTGGAGAAAGTTTGATGTAAGCGCGTGATCATTGTCTTAGGTAATAGGTAGCAAGCCATAGCATAAGAGGGAACAGCCATAGCAACCGATTTCAGCATGATTTCTTTACCGCCTTGAGAGAGGTAAGAAGAACTCCAAGAATTTATTCGTCCGCAAACTTTGTCTTCTATAAATTTGAGTGTTGCAGATTTCGAACCCACAAACGTTTCTGGAAGGCCTAAATAAATCCCTTTTCCACTAGATTATTAATGCCAGTGATCTTTTTAACTTTAGCTTGAGACTCCTGCGGTACTTTAGAACCAAAAATGAGACTTGATTTAGAAAAGTTGATGCGCTGACCCGAAGCTTCACTATAATCCTCTAGTATACTCATAAGCAATCGTATTTGAGATTCATCTATAGAGCTGAAAAATAGACTGTCATCCGCGAAAAAGAGGTGAGATAGTGAAGGAGCCGTGTCTGTGACTTTCAGCCATTGCAGGAGACGATCACCAGAGCCGTAAGCAAGTCTTGTAGAAAGAACTTCCGTACAGATGATAAAGAGAAACGAAGATAGTGGGTCTCCTTGTCGTAAGCCTCGAGAAGGTTGAAAATTACCATACTTGTGACCATTAATAAGAACACTGAATGAAACTGTTGAAACACAGTGGAGAATCCATTTGATCCAAGTATGACAGAAACCCAAAACCGTTAGTGCATCCTCTAGAAATTGCCATTCAACCCGATCAAAAGCCTTCATCATATCCGTTTTCATGGCCACCGAGTTCGCGGCTAGGGATGGGTTGGTTTTCAGACTATGCATAAGTTCATGGGCTATAAGAATATTATCTGAAATCAGCCTACCCTCAACAAAGGCTGCTTGTGAATCAGAGATAATCAGAGGTAACACCGACTTTAATCTTGTTGCTAGGAGCTTGGAAATAATCTTGTAAATGAAATTGCACAAGCTTATAGGTCGAAATTCGGAGAGCTTCTCTGCTCTAATACGTTTAGGCAGTAAACAAATGTTTGTTTCATTTATACGGTTGTCAAATTCCCCTGTGAGCAGAAACTCATGAACTGTAGTACAACTATGTTGCCCAACCGTATCCCAATGTGTTTGATAGAAACTTTCGGTCATACCGTCCGGACCCGGACATCTATCAGGTCCCGTTCCGAAGACAGCGGCTTTGATTTCCCCATCTGTAGCTTCTCGAGTTAACTTTGCGTTGGCAGCATCAGAAATTTTTGGAGAAATCCCTATGAACATATCAGAGCTGCGGACTCGAGAGGTGTGAATCAGTTCGGAGGAATAAACCAGACGTCCCATCTCGTACTCATTATGAAGTCGCCTATTTGTGTCCTCATCCAAGAGATGATCTATTCGCGATTTGCGACGGCGTTGTTTAACTGAAGCTTGAAAAAACCTGGTGTTTCTATCCCCATATTTTAGCCAATTCTCTTTACTTCTCTGTCTCCATTAATTTTCTTCTTCCATGTAAGCTTGTGAGAGCTCTGTTTTTAAAAGAGAAAACAGAGACCAATCCATTTGGTTTTGATGGGAAAGAGAATCAATTTGTTCCTTAAGAGTATTTATCCTTTGTTTGGAGTTGACGTGATTATTCCTTTTCCATGTGGCCAAACTACGTCGACAGTCTCGAATTCGTTGAACTGTATCAGAATTGGAGTTATTTTGAGAATTCCAGCCTGCTCCTACTGCCTCATTCAGTCCCTGTTTTCCTTTCCATCTAGAATCATAGCGAAATTGACCTTTGCGTGAGTGTTCTTCTCCGACACAATGAGTGAGAATAGGACTATGATCCGATCCTACGCGCTGTAAGTATAGTGATTCAGTAGATGGGAAATTGATAAACCAGTCCACGTTAGCGACCACCCGATCAAGCTTACAATGAACCAGTTCACCGCCTCTATTACCAAACCAGGATAAAGCATTACCTTCATATGGCACTTCAAACACACCACACGCGTCCAGAAATTGGCGAAAGCCAAAAAAAGAGTTCTCAGGACGCAGTCTTCCTCCACGTTTTTCATTGTTGTTGAGAATCTCATTAAAGTCTCCTAGCATGATCCATGGAGAGCGTCTGTTTCCTACTTGTTGTAACAAATCTGCCCAGACTGTGTCACGGTCAGAAGCAACAGGTTCCCCATAAACACCAGTCAAGTAAAATTCAAATTGCTTCCATTTTATTAAAACACCAATCCAATGCTTATTAGAAGATAAAACAGTAACAACAACATCATCTTTCCAACATAAAGCTAAAACCCCACTTAATCCTTCAGGTTCTATTGTATGAAGGTCCGAAAATCCTGCTTAAACACTAAATTCCTCCACATAATCTCTCTTTTGCTTGGTCTCACTGAGGAATAAAACCTTATGAGCATATTAACCACATATGTGCTTGAGGTGTCGAATTGCCAGGATATTCCCCAATCCTTGGCAATTCCAACAGGTCGTGATCATATCGACCTCGGTGGTTTCTGGCGAACCACCAACCATTGAGAGCGAGAGGAGTAGTTGTGAATAGGAGTGACAGGTTCCTGTGTTCCTGAAAATAAGGTCTGCACGTGTTCAGAGGTAAGTGCTGCTTCAGACTACATCTCTGTTCCTCGAGCACGTTTCCTAGCATTGAGTTCTGCACTAGTGCGTCTCTTCCTCTTGACCTTGACCTGTTTCCTAGCAGATTGAAACACGAAGAGGTTACTGGTATCCTTGTTCTGGAGCTGCTCTGTTTCCATGCTAGGGAATTGAAGCCTAGCTGCAGCCAATGGTGAGGTGCGAGTCTCAGGAGTCTGATTCTGATGCGGACCCGCAGTCTCATGAGCACTCGAATCCTGAGGCAGCTTCTGTACCCATTGCTGAGTCTTTGTCTTCGTGTTTGTGTTCAACCTGTCGAAGACCTGAGTCTTTGTCTTCGTGTTTGTGTTCAACCTGTCGAAGACATTACTTCCAGTGTTCTTTGGCGCAGCTTTGACTTTGCGACCCCTACCTTTAGCTTTGGGTTCTTCAAATACTTCCACTGTGGCTGGTCTATTGTCACCAACTTGCAAGGGTTGCTTGTAAGGGCAGCGAAACTGATCATGGGTAATGCGCTTGCACTCATAACAGCATTTAGTGAGCTTATCATAAGAGAAGTCCACAACAAATGCATCACCTCGTGGAAAGCTGAAAGGATGCCTGAAGAGAAGAGGTTGATCACTTCACCAATCTTCGACCCAACGGCTTCAACGATGTCTGCTCTGACTTTATGAACCGGTAGACCTTTAATGCTAACCCAGAGGCGTATGCGTTGCAAGTGCAGGGGACCTGGATTAGGAGTCCACTTTTCACCAATAAGAAGCCAATTATTAACGAACCAGGGACCACTTTCAATTGTCTTGACCAGAAGTTCCTCACATGGAAAATGAAACTGCACGGTATGTTGTCCAATCACACGTCCAGAGATCTGAATCTCCAGTTTCAGGATTTTTGGCAGATCATCAACCAGCTTCGCCGTAGATATGCTGATGGTGTTGAGAATCCTAACCACCATACTCAGCCTGTTTTCCTCGATAAGCTGCATATCATCTGTTTCCGGTAACATTGTGGCTGTTGCTAGATCCATAATCTCTGCATCCTTGAGCTTGTGAATCATAGTAACGTCACGTCTGGAAAATTGGTGAGACATGGTTGCAGGTATAGCGAATGTGACCAGAGAGTTTCAAGTAAAAAACAGAACACTCAAGGTTGTCCAAAGACTACCAAGTATTTTATTAAGAACTATGAGCCGAAATCTGGGTAAAAAACCAGCCGAAAAAGGAAGAAATTTAAAATTCCAGATTTGACTAGGAGAGTGGAAAGGAGGTAATGATGTTTGTGGGGAAAAAGAGGAGAATATAAAGGGAATGAGGTGGTACGAGGTTGAAATTTGGTTGACGGCGGCGGAAAAGGACAAAACCCTAGTCACCTATTGTGTCGCCCTTTGAGAGAGGACCCATTTTTTCCAAAACCATGTTTTACTAGATTATGACCCGTGCTACAGCACGGGTTAATATTTTTTCAAAATTTTATAAGATATTTAATATCAAATCAATAAGTAAAGATGTGAAGTTGTTGATTTTATTATTTCATAGTTAATTTGATTATACAGTTTAAAATAAAACATTTTTTTTCTTTTTTGTCAATAAAAAATAATTCATTAAAAGAAAACGAAAATAAACAATATTTAAGCTATATCATATCATACCAAAAATAATTTTTAGATACGGATGTACCAAATGAATTTATTATGATTACCTACCTATATCATAACACTCTATATATATATATATATTTTTTTTTTTGTCATGAACTCAATATTTTATTTTAAAAACAATTGTTTTACTAAGCATTTTATTATTAGTTTGATACCAAATGAATTTATTATGATTACCTACCTATATCATAACACTCTATATATATATATATATTTTTTTTTTTGTCATGAACTCAATATTTTATTTTAAAAACAATTGTTTTACTAAGCATTTTATTATTAGTTTGATTTTCAAACAATTCATATTCAAAAATATTATATTTAAATAACAAAATAATTATTTTAGATATAAATAAACAAACTATTTGATATATAATAATTAACCTAGACCCGGTAAGAACTCAAATCTTAACCAGTTTATATAAGTACATGACCAACTTTATTTTTGGTTCACCTGAATAATCAAATTCAACATTCATGAGTATGTCAAAATATCGAAACATTTTCCAGTTAATTTCATGAAAATTATATTTTACAATTATTACATTTTTTCTCTCTCAAAATATCGAAACATTTTCCAGTTAATTTCATGAAAATTATATTTTACAATTATTACATTTTTTCTCCACCACAATAATTGAACCTGATATCCATATGCACTCGTAAATATTCACACTTTCTCACATACATATATTTAAAATTATTTGATTTAGACCTCGTAATATAAAATTAAACTCAAACCCAAT
>CM071716.1:34316406-34330273 GCA_036630335.1 Physaria fendleri | reverse complement strand
TACTTTTATTTTTCCACGTTGCCATTGGTTCTCATATCCCTTAACCGACAAGTCCAGAAGCGTTTTCTCTATCTAGTGTATATAAGTTTTCAGTCTCCTTGTAATTGTTTTCTAAGATTCTCGGAGCCCATTAGAACTCTAGTCTTCCGCTAATCTTCAAAAACAATGAATTTGTAAAGATTTGAAAGTCAATGAATCCGATCCTATATAAAATGGCATAAGACCTAGGGAGGGACCTTCTAAAGCCATAAGCTACAAAACTATCAAGGAAATGGATCATGGACCAGTTGTCTGAATGGCTACTCTCAAACAGTACATACAAAAAAGTTGACCCAAGTGTTAGCCTTTGATGGGGATTATGAAATGTCAAGCGGAAGTTGTAGGAACATCCTCAGTAGGAAGCTGCATTGGCTTTTGAGGTTGTGGCTTTGGTAGTGGTGGTGGGGGTGGTGGTGGTCTCTTTGGTTTCACCGTATTCACTGTCTCAGCTTCAACACCAAACTTCATGATGACACAAAAATACAGCCATACACGTTCAAAAGAAGAAGAATATTTTCAAACACATCAAATTCAAGGTTGAATTAAGGAATAGACCTTGTAACCACAGCCTGCAACACATGCGTGAAAGCATTCCTGAGGTTTAAGAACATAGGCGCATGTGAAACAAGTGTTAATTACGGTTATTTTATCACTTTATTAAGGAAAAAGGTTTATTTTAATTAAGAAGAATGTGAATACTTCAGAGTATTTGGCAGCTCCAGGAGAACGATCAATATATGCAGTCCATTCTCTATCTTTTAGCACAGGATCTTTGTAGCATATCTCACTACAGTCTGCTACACCTATAGAGATTACAGTACTGTTACACCAATTCATTAACTTGTAAATGAGGAGATATCTCATGAATATTTCTATAGAGATTACAGTACTGTTACACCAATTCATTAACTTGTAAATGAGGAGATATCTCATGAATATTTCTAATGTAGTAGACAAGTTTGGTCCTTTGGTTTTATGACGTTGCATAGTAAGGACACATCTTATTACTCAATTCATTAACAATTTCATCATGGATTTTAAGGATTAAAATGAAGTACTTACAATCTTCCCATGAGTCACTATCAGTATCACATCCCTTTTTGCAGAATACTCTCCCTACACAGATTCAGGATTTCATCAGTGACTGAGCTGATGATGAAGCGAAATCTAAAAATCCGATAGCTATGGCAGTGAAAGAGTGTTACACAACAACATGGAGGATAACTATAAATTCAGCTAGCTTTTGTGATCTTGAATGGAATTTGAAAAACTCAGAGAATGAGAAGCTTTCATCAGAACAGCCAAACCAGGCTCTTTAACTAGCTTAAGCATGCTTGTGCCCATAGTTCCAAAGTCTTAAATCCAGCCAAGTTGTATGAAAGTAGATTTCACCAATAAAATATTAGGGCTAATGAATCAAGAACTCAATCAACCATACAATTCAAAGTTTCCAATTCAGTTTCAAAAGAAAGAGAAGAAGAAACCGTCCGAAGACTGATGGACTTCTGAATCAAGAAATGAATCAAACAATCCGGAAAGAGAAGAAGAAACCGTCCGAAGACTGATGGACTTCTGAATCAAGAAATGAATCAAACAATCCGAATCAACATCAGAGAAAATTCCTGTTTACCAGCTTCAACATGAAATTATGATAGGAATGTACCGAATCAGAGATTCTTATCATCGTGAACTAAAACATCAAAACAACGAGCCAAGAACCTAAAACCAACTGAGCTATTACGGATCCAAACAACATAAATTAAAGAAACAAGAGATACATACACGGAATCTGGGTAAGTGCTGCATACTTATGCGTACATTGATTCCCACACGGAGGCGTCCATTGATGCGGTATCATCTCTCTCTCTCCCTCTCTTCCTCCGTTCTTCGTTCCCGAGAATGTCAGCTGAAACCACAAGAATGCGTTTATATATGAAGGGTACTTCCGTCATTTACAGGTTCAATTTATCTCACAATCGAACCGGTCCATTTTCTATTCCAAACCGGTCATTTCAAATACTGAGTAGAGTATCCGCCGCTTTTCTTCATCTTCTTTGCCGGAATCGATGAATATACTCAGGCGATTACCGGGGAATTTGATTGCGAGAAGATATTACTACACGAACAGAGTTAAAAAGACGACGCTTTACTCCAAAATTAGTCCTTTAGGAAACCCTAAATCAAGTGTATACCCAGAACTTCAGAACTGGGTTCAGTGCGGTAAAAAGGTCTCTGTTGCTGAGCTTATTCGCATTGTTCATGATCTTCGTAGACGCAAACGCTTCCTCCACGCTCTCGAGGTAAGTGATTTATAGAAATCAACGGTCTTTCTCTCTGTAGCTGTGAAAAAAAAAATCTGAATTCTAGGGTTTTTCTAATTCAGGTTTCGAAATGGATGAACGAGACTGGCGTATGTGTATTCTCTCCAACGGAACACGCTGTTCATCTTGATCTCATTGGTAGAGTTCATGGATTCGTAGCTGCAGAAGACTATTTCGAGAACCTCAAGGAACAATACAAGAACGATAAGACTTATGGAGCGCTTTTGAATTGTTACGTTAGGCAACAAAATGTTGATAAATCTCTGTTTCATTTTCAGAAGATGAAGGAGATGGGTTTCGCTTCTTCATCTCTTACTTACAACAACATCATGTGTCTTTACACGAATATCGGTCAGCATGAAAAAGTTCCTGGAGTTTTGGATGAGATGAAGGCAGAGAAAGTTTCTCCGGATAATTACAGTTTCAGGATCTGCATTAATGCTTTTGGTGCTATGTCTGATCTTGACAGGATTGGCGTGATTTTGCAAGATATGGAGAGTCAACCGGATATTACAATGGACTGGAACACTTATGCTGTTGCTGCAAAGTTTTATATAGATGGTGGTGATCTTGATAAAGCGATTGAGCTTCTGAAAATGTCGGAAAATATACTTGAGAAGAAAGATGGTGAAGGATACAATCATCTCATTACGCTATATGCTAGGTTAGGGAACAAGACAGAGGTATTAAGGTTATGGGGTTTGGAGAAAGATGTTTGTAAAAGGCAAATAAATCAGGACTATCTTACCATGTTGCAGTCACTTGTGAAGATTGATGCTCTAAAAGAAGCTGAGGGAATACTTACAGAGTGGGAATCTTCAGGGAACTGTTATGATTTTCGAGTACCTAAAGTTGTAATTCATGGATACATAGAAAAAAGCATGGAGGAGAAAGCTGAAGCGATGCTTGAAGATTTAGCTAGGAGAGGGAGAGCTACCACACAAGATTCTTGGGGCCTTGTGGCTACTGCTTATGCGGAAAAGGGTGCTTTTGATAATGCTTTCAAGTGTCTGAAAACTGCCTTGGATATAGAAGGGGGTAACAAAAAATGGAGACCCGGGTTGAAGCTGGTTACAAGTGTTTTGAGTTGGCTCGGGGATGAAGGAAGCTCAAATGAAATAGAAAGTTTTGTTGCATCTCTTAGGAACTGTATCGGTGTAAACAAACAGATGTATCATGCTCTAATGAAGGCTGATGTAAGAGAAGGCGGAAGCAACGTTAATACTCTGTTGCAGCGCATGAAAGATGACAAAGTTGAAACTGATGAAGAAACCACAGCAATTCTCAACACAAGAAGTCCATGCTGAGATTTTTTACTCGATGTGATTGCCAAAACTGCCTTGAGAGGATTCAAGAATGTGATGTATTCAAGAGATGAGGTTTGCTTCAACAATAGGTCCACATAATATTTTAATATCTCAAGCACTAGAGCCTTATATCTTCAAGAACACTCTCTAGACTCTGATTTTCATAGCATGCTTTGAATATTCTACAAGAGAATCATCAGTTCTTCAAATGCCGGTTACTCGCAATATGAATCAGCAGAATGCAACGTTTAATAACAGTTAGAGCCCGAGTGTTTTATGCTGTGTAATTGTTTTAAGCTGAGCTTCTTGTGTTATTTTGGGGTATTCTTGTGGAAAGTTCTATTGATGTTTCTAAATATAGACGAGCTGATTCAAATTATGGGTTGGCTACTCAATGTGATGAACTTTGAATCAATCCAAACCTAATCACTTAATGCACAATATAAAAAATAAAAAATAAAAAAAAAAAAAAAAAAAATATATAAATCAAGAATTCAAGTAAACATGGATATGTTAACAGTAAAAACAGCAGGAAAAAAAAGCTTTGTTGAGATTATTAACCAACTTTACTGATATCTGGAGTAACTAAACAGCGTAAGAAGAAGCCCGAACGCATGCAGATTTAGAGTCTTGGCTGTTGCATGGTCCCTCAAGCAGCTTCTTCAACTCAGAGTTTCTATTATACAAAAATGGTGATCCACCTCAATCTGTTCTTACAACAAGAGAAACAAGAGAGCCCACTCTTCTATCTTTCTCTCTGGTTCATCGCGTGGCAAAGAATTTGTCTTTATGAATGATTATGGATTTGATGCAGAATGTGTTTCTTTCTTCGTATGAACTTTTCTCTTTAAGAGTATCTTCCTGAAGATGGCATCCGTTGCAGAGATCGTGGAAAGTCTGGCCTTAAACGTTTGTTTGACATACCAGCAAATGATCTAGAACATCAACAAGATAACATGTTCTAAATGTATCAACTAACATAAATCTATTTCGGTAATCGAAATTATAAAGAAAACAAACCGTGGAGACCCTTGTCGTTTATGCAGAGGTTGACCAATCATAGATCTCACATTACACAGTGCTTTCTCAGCAGCCTGAAGATAAGAAAAGAACATCAGAAATGGGGAACGATGGGATCAGAAAAACGCGAGGGAAGAATTCAGTTTAGTTACCTGCATTCTAGCTTCATCCCATGTCGATCCAACTCCTTTCCCTAAAACACGCCCATCTATTTCAACCTGAAACATAGTGCAGAAACTTCAAACCTACGCTTTTTCTATTGTTTGGGACCGGCCGAGCTCTTGTAAAGAAACTGTTCCTTTTTGGTAAGTAATATTAACATTTTCTCAAAAAGAAACTGGACATGGACTGATGGTCGTGAAGAACATGTGATGAATCTTTCCTCTTTGAATGAATGAAATCTAGAACTGAAAATATTCAGTCTTTGATTTTGATAAAGTTAACAGTTTGGATTGCGAACCTGTGCATGTAATTCATCTCTGTGGGCCATGTCAGATGGAAGCGGACAGGGAGCTTGAAAAGCCATCTCAAAACCCTCCGATGCACACTGGAATATATGGTTTAAGACAGATATCAGAGAAAAGAATAATGATTTGCGAATGTATGCATGCAACGTTATCAGCAATAGTTTTAAGATTAAGGAGACAGTTACCAATTCCCTGAGCGCAGCAATGGAGCCCGTGTGCCTCATAGGGCCTTCTAATCTTGGATCTGTAGGTCTAGAAGGAATTGGCATCGCAGTTTCATCTCTGGAGAATGGCTGATTATCAAGCATATTTGCATTTCCCATAATCATATTTCCATTGGCTAAGGGGCTAGAATCTCTATGGCTTGGCCCTGGGTCACCATTTGTACGGGACACATATACATCTGCACAAAAGAAGTAAAAACTCAAGAAACTGGAAGAAAACAAAAAGAAAATATGGGGGTATATCCTCTTCCTAAGACCAATGTCAATGAATCCGATCAATATCAGAGCTAGCTAAATTGCTCACAATCCAGGTCACCCTCGTATGGGGAGGAGGGCCATAGTTTCGTTATCATAACATATCTAAATAGTACCTCTGCAGACAAAGTTTAAAACATAAGTAAATCATGAGTCAAGAAACCTCACCAGCTAATTTCTGAATAGAAACTTCAGCTGCCTTGTGCAGGGCTTCTCGTCTCGATTTGCCAATCCCTTCTCCTATTTTTTGCCCAGAAAACCAAGCCTGTAAAGAATAACATAAGTTAAATGGATGGTTGACACAATCAACAAAAGTAACTCATCTAAGGGAAGAGAGGATCTCAAAGGTGTTCCACAGTAGCATACATTTCCACCAAAATGACACACAGAATACTATATGCAAAGCAAAAGCTTGGTAATTGCAAATAGATTGAAGTCTAAGAGCTAAAAGTACCTCAACAGAGAATCGCAAATCTGTACTAGCAACCAAACCTGGTTTGTACTCCACCTACAATGTCATAGTGTCATAAAATCTATAACACATCAACTCACAGACGGAATTAATGGTAACCATGATGATCTTCACACACCTTAGTTCCACATTTGATAGCAATTTCATGTAGTACTTCAGGTGGAGTCTCTGTTGCTGAGACACTTCGTCCAGGTATTAAGTCAAGATCATTGTTCCTAGAAGAAAATTGATTCCAAGATGGTTCTTCTCCTAGAGAGTCCATCCCAGGTCAGTAATTTATCTTCAGAACAAAATTACAAGAAATAATGCCGTTGCCTTACCATAGAAAGCATGAGAGCCAGGCATGTTGTTGTTTGACCGCAACTGTTCATCTCTCCGGAGCTGCAAATATATGACAGTGAGCACTGAACAGCATAATATAACCGCAGATAGATTATAGACTAACAAAAGTGATAGCAAAATCATTGATCAAATAAGATTAGTGGTACCTCCTTCGGCAGCCTGCGATTCTCAAGAAGCATCCTGTCAGATTGAGTTGAGTTATCAATTTTGGGAAAGAATGATGGATGGCGAGGCCTGTGCTTTTCCATATGTATCATTTCAGAATCCAACGGATATTCTTTGGAGACTGCTCGGCGAAGTTGAGCTGGATCCATCTCCTCTTCAACAGGAAACCAACCATTTCTTGGCTGCACATGTGGAGGTGGAGCTTGAACTGGAGGTCTTTGAGGAAATGGAGGTTCACTTGGAGCAGGATCCCTAGAATCTTGTCCATGCTGCAATATGAGGAGCCTCCTCCTAGTATCTGGATCTAGCTCTGATTCAGGCACCTCACCTTCCTCTCTAGCAGGAGAACTCTGCAAGCTTGGTTCTGATGGAACCAAGTGGTTAGCTATCGAAGTGGGTTGTTGAAATGGAATACTTGGAAAGGCCATAGCTGATGGTTGTGGAGCTTGTTGTGCGGCTGGTACAGGTACTGGAACCGGTACTGGTACTGGAACTGAAACAGAAGCTGAAGCCATTGGGTAATGAATGGGCGCAGCTCTCCTCGGATCTATATTTGTCGCCGGAAGGACAACTGAAGATGCAGAAAGTGCCTCCTGAATAAAAGGGAAAATGTATTTCTCTCATCATTGGACAGAAAACATTGAACCTAAAGACATGATTACTGGAATTGGCATCCTTAATGGATCACCACAGTAACTTCATAATAACTGAGCCTCAAAATGTAATTACCTTCATTCTTCTCTCCACTTCAGCATCAGCCATCCCGTCAAAAGAAAGTGGATCTTTGTTCCCATTTGAACCCGATGGATCGTCCTAAATTGAAAAGAGAATGAGTCAGGAAGCAGTTTGGAAAAGGAGAAACATTTACATCGCATAGAATTGACACAAGCGAACCAAAAATCCATGGGTTTTAAAAGGCTACAGGCGCCTCTAGGCGNNTTTAATGTCAAAACAATACTTAAAACTTATAAAAATATATCCAAAGTAATTTGAAACAAAGAAAAACAATTGTAATGAAGTTTTATTTCATAAATATTTAAACTCTTGAAATCTATCTCCTCAACAACATCCTCATCACCACTTATCAAGAAAAAAAATGGAAAATATTAGGTATAATTTTAGAAAAATATCACGATATATAAGCGTTTAGTTGTTTACCATTTTTGAAAAGCTAATATCCTGACTATTTTTGAAAAGCTAATATCCTGACTATATAGCTATAAATATGGAAGTTTAACTTAAAAAACCAAAAGAAAAGGAAAAAAGCGTCGCTTTTAAATATCGCCTTGCTTTATATGGTTCAAGCCTCTAGGCGACGCCTAGGCGCTTTTTTTAAAACCAAGAATCCATCTGCTCGCAACAGAAAGAATAACGACTAACCTCTACTGCCACGTAATGGCTGACATCAGGCGGAGAAGGAATATCCTCAACATCATTCTCATAAGATATTTCAGCAATCCTTTGGAGCAGACTATCATCAAAATCTCTGTAACCAATTTTAAATATCATTTTACCATCAGTATGTAAAAAGGAAGCACCCTTGATGATCTAGTAGGAGATGTCAAAGAAACAAACGTCTATTATCATATTTTACATTTTACCTGAAAAATCCACCTCTGACATTACAAGCAGCATTTCTGGCAACATACAGTACCGGAGTTGCAGCTGCCTACACAAATTGAAATGAATTATAAGTAAGGATTCATTTAAATGATTCAAGAATACGCTTTTGATAGGATAGGATCCAGACTAGCCCCATGAAGAGCCTTGCGTAGAATTCAGCAAGAAAGAGGTAAGCTTATATTTTATAAAACTTTAATTTGTTCTCTGCTATACAATCTAGGATTCTTTGAATACATGTATTCTTATGATCTTATCAGATTCACATGCTCTGTCATTTTAAAAACTAATTTTCACCCCAAAAAATTCCATACTTACTTCAGCTTGAGGAGAATAATAGGGAGCAAAAGCAGGAACCACATGCACTCTCGGCTGATCCTTCTCATCCCAAACTTTCAGTCGGTCATCAATTACCAGTGCCATCTTTGGATGACAGGTTCCATCGAGAAACACATTGAACAGTGATTTTTTAAAACCTGTGTGAATTACAAGCTTGTAAGAAATAATACCACGATGAGTCATAAGCGGGTATAAGTTAATAAAAAGTGTACCAGCTTTCACACAAACAATGCGAGCCAGTAAGTTGTTTGCGTGTATCAAATTCCCTTCTGGGTCAAGGAGCCTCCACATCTCTAAGGCATAATCCCTTTCAGCCATCGTGCAAACATATACTTCAAAACGCTTGCGCCCTTTTGCTGTCAAATAGCTTCGAAGTTCCTCCCATGAAGGCCTCAACCTCACAAGAACACTTGTATCACGAATCTGTTTGTAAACATAGGGATCGAGTCTCAGCCATAGAAGTTTAGAAAAATCTAATAGCTCAAGAAAGGAAAATCTGAAAAATGAAAGGTTAATTTTTCAAGTGTAATCCAGTCAAATATTCATGGAAATACCACATGTTGCTTACCTGTTATAGAAGTGATTCTTGGAAATCAACCACACAGCACACAACAATTAAATTGTCTTTTAAAATCGTAGTGAACACAAACATACAGGTATATCAGGAAAAGAAACTAAGAGACATGTAATAGCTTCAAGACATGCATACCATTGGATTGATGCGAGTCAGGACAATATTCTTTTCTTGCAACCTTATTATGGGCCGAACAAGTGGCTGATGGTTCTCAGACAAGGCAGGAACAATTTCAGATTGCACCTTTATCACCTCCCCATTGTCAATAACCTGGTCACTTTCAACATATTGCTTCAACAGATTTTTGTCATCTTGATAACGCTTCATCTCAGCCACCATAACAGCAATGCGTTGAGGGTCCACCTCATTGTTTATTCTCTGCTGCAACACCCCAATCTTGTCCTCAAATGAGCGCATGGTATTTGCCACTACAAGGGTTTCATCAAGATCAAAGACAATACCCAAACATCTAAGATTCAGCATGACAAGACAGGAATCATAAATTCCAGGAGCAACAGTAAATGCCCAGAAACAAGGACGGTCATTGTTTATATTTTCCGAGTACATGGCANNNTTAAAACCACATAAACCTCCCCTATACTATATGGGAAGAGATTATGAAGCCTCAAACTTGATGCAAGTCGGAGAAAGAGTAGTTCTATGATGACCCAGAAACTCGTTTTGCAATTTTCGTTAGTGTTTACTTCATAAAATCTTTAAGTCTAGGGCTTAAAGGTTACACTGGGCTTAGTATACCTTGTTTTCCCTGAGACAAGACGAGTAGAAGAGACTGAGTGGCTCCTGAGAAGGAGAACATGAAGCTTCCAATTTAAAACAGAGACCACGAGATGAAATTGTAGTAAGTACTGCAAGAGGAGGACATCTCTCACTAGATTGAGAAAAATGGCTAATTCTGATTCCCATCTTCGCTTCCTCCATTACTTCCCTCTGTTTCTTCTTCATCTGTCTCATTGCATCGTCTTCTTGCTGCTGCGGTTGTCTTGGAGGGTATATCTCCATTTCCCCAAGTCGTCCATCTCCATGGTACACTTGTACTTTATTATTACTAAACATACTTTCCTTCTCCTTTTACTCCCTTCTTAAAGTCAGTCCGTATCAGATCAACAGATGTCTATTGTCTCAAAAATTCGTTACTTTTTGTTGTCCCTTAGCTGATTGAATTATCACCAGTGCTCACAAAGTTATTTCGAATTGGATCCGTGTTTTGTCTATAGCAAGAATCAAGAAAAGATGAGATCTTGATAAATGGGTAGTAAGAAAGGATGAAAATTTTAGAGTTTGTTTTCGTTCTTAGATTTTGTTATCTATGAATCCAGATCTGTAAACTACCGGTGATGCATCCAGATAAGCCCTAATTCATCTTCTTCGGATAATGATCTGTTTGTCTGCTGGGGAAAAGATTATAATTGATGAAATTAGGTTGTGTGGATTTTGTGTTCTAAGATCAGAAGCGGTTGAGAGAGAAACCCTAGATCCGTATAAAATTAGGTTGTGTGGATTTTGTGTTCTAAGATCAGAAGCGGTTGAGAGAGAAACCCTAGATCCGTATAGCGAAGAGTCAGATTTGTGAATACGGCTTAAGCGTTCTATCATTCGGGTTTTAAAGGCAAACACGAAAGTCCCTTCACCTTCGTTTTTTCTCAACCATTTATTTTTAATTGAATACTATTTCTAAAATAAATTAAAAGACGCCTCAAAAATAAAATGACAAATAAAATAAATAGCAAGTGTCGGGACGAGGTAGACCAAGTGGAGATATCTACCCTCACGTCCCAGCACAAAGGATCAACTCTACTCTTCTCCCTTTCTTCATTTCCTCTTATAATTGTGGTCCACCAAAAATGTAATGTTAACAAAAAAAAAAAAAATAGTAAGCAAAAAAAAAAATCACCTATCGATATTCTTTTTCTCTCGTGAAAGAAAATAAAAAGAAAATTTCTCAAAAACTTTACTCCAAAAACTCTGGCACCAGCTCGTATTTAGCTTAGTGTTTCCATGGTCTGTTTATTTTAGAGTTATGTCGTCGTAATCGAATGGACCTAGAAGAGTAAAACATTGTGGGAGACTCCCCAATCCTCTTCCGAAACTTATCATAACCGGTAAGACATCATCTTCGTCGGATCATTTCATTTTCACAAGGTCGTTGTTCTCCTTAGTGACTGCTTTGCTAGGTAAGCTCCTCTTCGCTGGATCATAATGACGCTGACACCTCACTTCCGTTTCAATCTCTGAAGGAAGTAGTCTCTTATGCATCCTCTTGATCTCTTTAGACCAACACTGTATGACCATCTTTCAGTGAAGAGGATAATCACTGGGACTCCTTCCTTCTCCAATGTAGTCTTGCTCTTCACTGTTGCAGATGCATTTTTCTGAGGGTGTGGCTTTCACACTCTTGTGTTGACGTGGGTGTTCGTGGTTTGTTCAATCTCCAGCCGCAAAACCATCCTCTCTGCTTTGCCTCACTAATCCTGATTCAATTTCTCAGCGCCTTGTCTTCTTGAATCCTTTAGACTCTTTAGTACTTAGTTTTCTAGAACCCAATAGTTTAGTACTTCGTGTCTTATAGGTCTCGTACTTACTTTTGTTGTAATGAACTTACCTAATCTTTTTTTTGTCATCATTAAACTTATATTTTTTTGTCATCATTAAACTTATATATGGCTGAAGTCCAACTTTTACAAACTAAGACTCGCTAGAAGAATTTTCGCATGGCCCAGATGAAAGACACAACTAGGTGCAAAAATCCTAAGCGAAGAAGAACCCCATATGCAGGTTTGGCCCAGAGCCATGCAACTTAGGCATGGGATAGGACATCAAAATATTATAGTTATTTTAAGGGCATAAGAAAAAATTGGACTACAACTATATCTATAAAGTTGAGTTGTTCTCTTCTATGAGGGTCCACGTGTCCTTTTTTTTTTCAATTTCATCGGCTTGAAAATACGGAGCGTCCTTTTTTCTTCAGTTTCAATCCGCAAAAAATACAAAGAGTCTTATTTTTCCAGTTGAAAATACCAATCTTTGTGGAGATTTTTCAATTTCAGTTTTGATTTAGGATGAGTTTTGATTGGGTTATTGTTTGAGTAGATTATTTTGGCGACTTTAGACATCTGATTCTGAAGTTTCGAAGTCAGAGATGCGTATATGGAAGAGTTTTGATTCGGAGGATTGCACAAAGACCCCACTAATGGTACGTTCTTTTTTGTTTTATGCTTCGATTTCTGGTTTTGTTATGATCTAGGTCTCTGTTTATTGATGTTATGCCTGTTGGATGTTGATTCTACATATATCATGAAGCCATGTCGCGTAATTAGGGCTTTTGTTTTTTGTCATGAGATTTTACTGTTAGGGTTTCTCTAGATTTTACATGTTTAGTTTTGATTGTACACATCGAAACCTTTTTGTGTTTTGTGATTCTCCTATTGATCTTAAATTCTTAACCTTTTGAATCATGTTTTGACAGACAAACGAAGAAGATGATCGATGTGTGCCTACCCAGATTCTTAACCTTTTGAATCATGTTTTGACAGACAAACGAAGAAGATGATCGATGTGTGCCTACCCAGAGTCCATTACAGAATTGTAATTATCCTAATCAAAGAAGGGCATTTCTGCCATTTAATCCTCCTCCTCTTCTCCATCTTCCTCAAGCTCCTCTGTCTCTGAAGACTCCAACATCAGAGATTATGATGGATTATAATAGAATTGAGCATAATCATAATCATCAGCATCAGCTTATTAACAAATCATCACAGTGTCACCAGATTCAGAAGAAAGAGCTGAGAAGAAGATGGTCACAAGATCTTCACCGCAAATTTGTTGATGCTCTTCACTAACTTGGAGGGCCACAGGGTTAGTCCTTAAAACCCTAAAAAAGGAACCAACTTTACATAAAATTGACTAAATTGATTGATACTGAGATTGTGTTTATGTTGTTTGGTTATTGTGAGATTAGTGGCTACACCAAAACAGATTAGAGAAATGATGAAAATTGATGNNNTATGGCCCAAGCATTATATCATTAACGGTAACATATATTAAACCCGTGAAATCTAGTTCCCGCCGGCCGGAAATAAAATCGGAGAAAGTGAGGGGAGAAGAGAGAGACCAGAGAGGCGAGAGACGAAATCTTTTAGCTATGGAGGAAGAGCTCAAGAGCTTGAGTAAGAGCTTAGGAGGATTCTGCAATCATCTTCAAAGTAGCTGTGATGCTTTCAGTCACTCTCTACAACGTCGACCTATTCCTCTAGGTCTCTTTCTTTCTCCTTTTTTTTGTCCAAATCTTTTAGATAAACACTAGAATTTCACTTTTTTCGATTTTGCAGATTCGGCTTCATCCACGTTCATCAATAGTCTTAATCGTCGAGTCTCATGACAAAGATACTGAATCTTCTTCTTTGTCTCGAAACTGGAAATACCCTGTCTTCCCAAGCTTCCATGGGGCTGATGTCCGTAAAACCATTCTTAGTCACATCTTGGCCTTCTTTGTCTCGAAACTGGAAATACCCTGTCTTCCCAAGCTTCCATGGGGCTGATGTCCGTAAAACCATTCTTAGTCACATCTTGGCGTCGTTCAAACGAAAGGGAATCTACCCTTTCATTGATAATGACATAGACAGGAGTAAGTCTATCGGTCCTGAGCTCAAAGAAGCTATTAGAAGTTCAAAGATTGCAATCGTCTTGCTTTCCAAGAACTATGCC
>CM071716.1:34274172-34286972 GCA_036630335.1 Physaria fendleri | reverse complement strand
ACTATATATACGTAAATATATATATATATACACATATGCACCTATATACATATATATACGTACATTCATATTTATACATATATACATACAACAAATATACATACTGATATAGATATATAGTTTTGAAGTTTGATTCTGTAATTTTGAAAATATTTGTATAGTAAAATACAAGAAATTCAGTTTAAAACTAGTTTGAAATTTAAAATATTTTTAGTATAAAATCGATTTTTATATATAGGTTAAAAAGAAAAATTCGAAAAGTATTTGTTATCAAGCATATGATTTGCATTTGCGCGTGGTGAATCAAGAATCTTTAACCTATGGTAAAATTGAAATTGAAAAGTTAAATAAAGAAACAGAGTCATAGAAGTTTTTTTCTTATATAAATTGGAAATGGCTGTACTAATTAGTCTTTGGAAAAATTATGTTCTTACGGGCTTTAATCCCTAGAGTGATGTATCACAAATACAAATTCAAAGGTCTTTTAAATGAATGTAACTTGTAGGGCACACAAGTTCAAGTTGCATCATAATGTGTTGTATTGGCCTATTGATTTTGTTTTTATTAGTGGTAAAGCGTGTTATTTCGTTTACGTGTTTACATTTTGAAACCTCATAACATCAAAAATATTTTATTTTCGTAACATTAGATTTCTCTTGTTCAGAAACTTCAAAATATATGAGTGGAAATTTCCATAAATAGATATAAATATAAGTTCATAATAGTTTATAAGCAACGAAAGAGTAGGAACTTGGTCTGATCTCATATAAGATTAATATAAGTTCATAATAGTTTATAAGCAACGAAAGAGTAGGAACTTGGTCTGATCTCATATAAGATTCTTGCATAAAAGAGTAGGAACTTGGTCTGATCTCATATAAGATTCTTGCATATATACGGCAAATTCCAACATTTACTTAATACCAAATTTTGGTTATTCAGTTGCCTTGTACTCTTTAAACATATATAAGAGTTTAAATTTTGGTAATGCAAGAAATTTAATATATTTAAGTTATATTTAATTTAAAGGTGTAAAATGTGATTTTTAACAGAAAAATTAAAAAATCGTAAAGTTTCTAACATGATCTTTTATTTAATTGCTAATGTATACTACCAAAATTTAGCTCATAAATTTTATATAAGAGATTAATTATTGATAAGAATATAAAGTATTGAACCAAATAAATATATCTTTCATTTCTTCTGTGATTTTTTTAAAGGGTATATCTGACAAAAGAAATGTAATTTTTTTTAATAATAATATACAATAATTATTTTTATTGATTACAATAATTATTTTCTGTCAAGAACTATAGTGACTGATAAAAAAAAAATCACTATAGTATAGTGATTTTGAATAAATTTTTTATACTGTGATATACAAGGTTTAAAGGCTAAATTTGTAGTTTAGTACATGACAAGTTTTTAAAATATGATTAAAATTATGTTTTCAGCTCATAATTATTAAAATAATTTTTGAAAAAAAACATCTGGCAACACCGAAACACATGGTAATGTAAGACTTAGGACATAAGCTTTTTGCAACTCATAAGACGCAAACGCGTTTGCTTCGAACCATACACCAACTGTTCCATAACATAAGACGCAAACGCGTTTGCTTCGAACCATACACCAACTGTTCCTTAACATTCGCAGACATTTATACCTCTATATATATATATTACAACCAAAATATCACATTCAAACCAAAAAGATTTGAAGACAAAAAATTAAGAAAAAAATGTTTGATTGGATACATGGAAACTCTCGATTACCAAACTCCTTAACTGTATGTTTCAATCTAGCTATTACTTTTGCTTTCATCTTCTTTTTTTTCATGTTTTGTCATAATTTTCTGATGTGTTATATTGTTCTTGGTTGTTGAAGATTGTGGAGCTATTGGTAGATATGGATTGTCAAGGATGTGAAAAGAAAGTTCGTTTGTTGAAGATTGTGGAGCTATTGGTAGATATGGATTGTCAAGGATGTGAAAAGAAAGTTCGTAGAGCCATTTCCAAACTTGATGGTAAGATAACTCTTAAATATTATTATATCATTTAGCTTTTTCTAGATTTTTTGTTTGATGTAAATGCAATCTTATAACATTACATAAAAAAAAATATGTGCAGGAGTGGACTCGGTAGAGATAGACATGGATCAACAAAAAGTGACTATCACAGGATACGTTGATCGAGAAGAGGTTCTCAAAATGGTGAAACGAACTGGTCGAACTACAGAGTTTTGGCCTTTTCCTTACAATGGATATTATGGTGATTATGATTTATACTTTCAACAACATGATCTTAACATCAATAATGCAAAAAATATGTTTTCATATAGTGGAAAATACGATTTTTATGACATGGAAGACATTCAAAATGGTCGTTCACAAAAAGTTCGACCTAGTATTGATGATAATGCTCTTCAACTTTTTAGTGATGAGAATGTGTCGTTCACAAAAAGTTCGACCTAGTATTGATGATAATGCTCTTCAACTTTTTAGTGATGAGAATGTTCATGCTTGTATTGTTATGTGATTTGTTATTATTTGTAACGTGAGGTTTGTATCATTCTTTTATTCGTTTATTTATTTATTAAATGTACCCCATAAATAGTACATTTTGTGATGTTTCATTTTTTTAAAATTTCTTTTTGTCATTTTAATGGATATAATAATATTTTGTATACAATTTTTTCGAACTCCAAATCTGAAATTTGTGATAAATTTTTAGAATTTATTACAATTTTTTTTCTATAACGAAAAAATTACGATTTTATAATTTAATATAGTTTTTTAGGTATCCTTCGAAGATGTCCGTTAAAATTGAAACGAGAGTCTTGCGCAAGTATAAACACACACACATCGGGAAATTTGATTGACAAGAAAAAAAATGGGTTCATTCAATCTCTCGAGCCCCGAAGAAAACCCCCTCCCCCGCATCTCCGATCTATCTAGGGCAATCGATCTACATCTTTCTCTATAGCCCTTGGGATGTGTCTCGATCTCCTACCCTTCTATGGTTCCACATGAGAAACCAGTACGAAGCGGCGGCATAGGAACCACGGGACCCCCACCCTACTAGTGAAGGGGGGGGGGGGAGTTTGGGGGGTTTGGGCCCTACATGGGCTGCAAATTATTTGTTCATTGGGCCTGATTTTAAGATATTGGCCCAACAGAAACCTCCTTTAGTTGAAGTACATGTTTAGACGTAAAACCTAAAGAAAAAATGTTCACATTGGGTCGTCTTCAAGTTTAAAAGTTGAAAGACCGACCCACATGGGATAGATAATACAAGTGTCTGAATCTAATTGATATGTTTCTCTGATTCTCTCATAAACCCTTTCTCAGGTGCAACTACCAACAACTACTTCTACATTTGTCACCATTGCATTAGTCTTTGTTTTCTGACATTATATTATATCGATTACTTAGTCAATCTATGGTCCCTCCTATTTATTGCTCGGTTAGTCTTTTCCACCGTCCACGTATGTTACCAATATTTACAAAATTTAACTTTTAAAATAAGTGAATAGATCCAACGAAGTGTGAAATTGTGTCAAACTTTTGTTATACGTTTTGTTATTAATGTGCAAGTTTAAGCGTTACGTGACATTAGTGTTGTTCTGTCGTGTAATATATGAATCAAGAATCAACGATGTTTGACACAGTCAAAGTAAGAATTTTTATGGCATTGACGTTGACTTAACCCTAATGATGAATAGTGAACCCATTTTTGACGTGGACCAAGTTGAAAATTGTGACTTAACCCTAATGATGAATAGTGAACCCATTTTTGACGTGGACCAAGTTGAAAATTGATTTTATGAATTATATTAGTCTAATTTTCTTTCTGTTTCTGATTTTTCAAAATCATTAATGAGTTTTCGAACTCTATATATATTTGTAATAATCTTTTTTTTTTTGACTTGGTTTATTGCAGCACTATTGTTTACTTTGACTTGTTCTCATAGTAGTTAGTGAAGCTAAAACACTTTAATACTAAACTAACCACAACTTAAACATTTATTAACTTTTAAGGTAAATTAAAAAAAAAAGATTAATATTTACATGAATCAAGCGTTGGGAAGTTCAGATAAGTATCTAATTCCACGGTGGAGCCACCACCACCACCACCACAAACGTTCGCCGTCGTCGCAGCACCTAAATCTGTGACGATGTTCTTCACCTGGTGATAGTTTGACAAAAACGACGACGTATCTAGCGTTGGAACTATCTCCAAGTCTCCTCCACACAACGGTTTTAGCCTATGTGGCTCTGGCTTCAAAACCGGAGATAAAATGTTATTTGAAGAATTAATGAACTTAGATCCAGTTACTTGCTGAACCATTTCCCGGAAATTAGCTGCATCCGCAGCTATAAACGTAGTTTGAGATTTCTTCGAAGATAGTTTGAGATTTCTTCGAAGAAACTGGCGATCGGCGTTTCGTTGATTTACTTCCGGAAACTTCAACACCATCGCTTCGTTTTCGTTTCGCAATAATACCATCACCGGTGGCGATATCTGGATCTGAGGCGAAGGAGACATTAGAGACAACGACGGCGGAGGAATCGAAGAAAGGAGGAGGAGATTCTGTGGTGGTTGATGTTGAAATTGATCTATGAAGAGCTTTCGTAAGTAAATCATTATCGTGAGAAAAGGAATCAGAGATTAGCCATGAATCTATGTTGAAGCTTTGAGGTAATAAACGTGGCTCAATGCTCGTTAATCTCTCCGGTGACGCCATTAATTTAACCACCGGAAAATTTGAAATCGGAAAAAAAAAAAAGATAAAATATCTCGGAAAGAGAGTGAAGATGAAGAGAATAAAAATGGAGTAAAAAGATATTTATACAAGACGACGTAGTAAAAGACACGTGTCAGTATAATTGTACGGACTCATGATTCAGCGGCCTTATCACACTGGGCCCATATGAAAAACTTCGGGCCTAAAAAGCCCATTAGTTATTGCAATATTATGTGACAACAAAAAAAAGTGATATCCTACAAAATGTGTTGTCAAAGAGTTTAGACTAATGATACAGACTTTTGTTAAATTTATGATTCAGATTCTAAATCAATATCAAAAACTTTGACATGACATAGATCTCCACCTGCATCATCTGCGAAGTTAATCTTCTTTTTCTTCTGAACAATGTTTTCAGTAGCTGTCGTTTCTTCTTCTCTGACCATACCCTGTGACAAAGGAAAGAGGGTCTTAGGAACTTAAAGGAAGAGAAACAAATTTCTTTAATCATGTTTAAGTGTTTGTAAAACAAACCATGACTTTGCAAAACCGATTACAGTCACGTTCTAAGATAGAAAGCCATTTCTTGCTACTCTTTTCGATTCTTTCAGAATTTCCTATCAAAGTTTTCACCTGATAAGAGAAAAGCAAAGATTTTAGATATTTTAAAACGAAAATCTTAATTTGGTTTTTATAGACAATTGTACCTCATCCAAGTTAAATTCAGGCATGTTGGAGGGTTCAGCTAGTAGACAACTCTTTGTAAGTTGTCTCATTGTTTTGATCTGTTTTGTGAGTTTAGCTGCAAGATATTGAAAGTCACTCAATTGCCCTTGAGAGAAGGTGATAGCTTTCTGTGAGCATCCTTCTATAGAAGCACTTCCACTGCTAAAAGGCTGTGGTTTTGCTGTTTGAGTATGTTGACGGGGCAACTTGCGGCTGGATTTTCGAATGACTTGCTTTGAACTTGGAATGATGTCCACTCGGTCGATGTTGTCTAGCCCTTGAGCCTTAAGGATCCTATGTGAGGTTTGGCTGGTGAAGTATAGCTTCCCTTTGGATTCTGGATTTTGGATTGTGAAATCAATGAGAATCTTAAAGTATCAAAATGCAAAGCATACAAAAAGACCTTGTCATTGACTTACGTTTATTCCTTTTCTCTGGTGAATCAGGTTGCTCCATTGCTTTGCAAAGTTTCGTTTGAGAGGTAGGAGATAAAGCCTGAAAACCAAATGTATCTAGTGAGGAGCTGTTTCAAAGACAGAATGTGGTTTGAGAAAATAAATGGCAGAAATCGAACCTCTTTTCTCCCTGAGAGTAGTTTTTCAGGTTGATGGTGTAGCATTTCTTGATGGATAATGTCACTCTCTGGAGCTGTCTCAACCTCGTTAGGTGCCTTGTTCGGTTGTGATACTTGATCATCTCTGGCTTCAGCTTCATGTTTGGGAGATGAAAATTGTTGTAATGTTTCTGGCAATTGATTGGTCAGCTGAAGAATATCAGTTGCATCATGAACTGAAGAATATCAGTTGCATCATGAATATCATCCCTAGTAATGTCTCCAGTTTCGCATACGATATTGGTATGTTCTAGCCTAAAATTCATGTTCGGCAAACCCAAGTGATCAGTAGTAAGTATATCTGGAGCATCTGTCTTCACAATATCCAAACCAGTTTTGCTCATGACTGAGATAGGAGTTGAATAATTGCTTTTCTCATCTTCTTCAACTTCTTCACACAACAAGCTTGTTTCAAAACAAATGAGGTTCTCAACACAAGTGTTTTCAGATTCTGTCTGGAGCATCTGTCTTCACAATATCCAAACCAGTTTTGCTCATGACTGAGATAGGAGTTGAATAATTGCTTTTCTCATCTTCTTCAACTTCTTCACACAACAAGCTTGTTTCAAAACAAATGAGGTTCTCAACACAAGTGTTTTCAGATTCTGAATGTTGTGGAATATCTAATTCGACCTCCTCTCTAGAGAGGCTAGCTTGCAAAACATTATCCTTCTTCTCAAGACAATGCCTCGCATTCAGAAACTCTTCTGATGCATCTTCAACAGCCATCTCCACCGGCTTTGTAGTTATGGGCTCTGCATTGGCTACCAATCCAGGAGAATTTTGCTCTGCACCGGAATATATAACCAGTGTTGTGTCCTTGGAAGAATCACACATTGTTTCTTCCACCAACACAGCATTTTTAGGAGATTCTGAATCTTTGTTACAACCTAGTAAAGGATCAGTGGGAACATAATCCATGGCTTCAGAAACAGAATAGCTATCATCATCCCAAGCTTCAGGCTTGATATCCAAAAACACAGGCAAATCGACTTTTTCCACAGATGGAGGAGAAGTAGAACAACGCTTTGCTTTACTCTCCTTATTTTTCTTTCTTCTCTTGGAGAATTTTGTATTCCAGTTGCTAAGAGGCTCCTCAAGATCACATTCTTCATCCTGAGTCAAGGACTCTTGTTTAACTTTAAATTCCGAGGCTGTCTCAGTATCTCTGCGGTTTCTAAGTTTCCTTTTCTTTTCTTTGCACTGTTTCCTAACCATCTCGAGCGTCATGTCAAAATCTTCTGGATCAGTTTTGACAATAACCTCAGCACCCAACAAACACGAACCTTGTGTTATGTCAGAAACATTTCCCAAATCTCTGACTACTCTTGCGATAGACTCATCATCTTTACTGTGTTCCTGATTATATATATCCACCAACTGCCTGAATTTAAGCTTTGATTTCCCTTTTGAATCCATATTCATCACTATTTTGATTGATCCATCTTTAATGGTCCGGATTGAATGAAAATGAGAGCTCAAATGAGTGCGACTTCTTAACTCCACCATTGGAATCAGCAGATAATCACTTCTTTACAACTGATTAAGATCGGAACACCGCCTAATCGCTAAATCGAGCTCCTGAATAAAAACAAATAAAGGAATTGACACAAAGAGAATAGATCTAACAACAACAACAATGTGAAAATCCTAATTTCATCAAACCAAGCAGATAATCTAGCTACTAAACACAAGTGGTGACACAAACCAGTGTTAAATCTGACCCAGATACAGAATCCAGAATGAAGGTGGGTTCAAAAAAGCCCTAATTTCACCAAAAATCCGAAACTTTTTTCTTTTTAAAATGCAAAATCAATTTTTTTTTTCTTTTCTTTGCACTGTTTCCTAACCATCTCGAGCGTCATGTCAAAATCTTCTGGATCAGTTTTGACAATAACCTCAGCACCCAACAAACACGAACCTTGTGTTATGTCAGAAACATTTCCCAAATCTCTGACTACTCTTGCGATAGACTCATCATCTTTACTGTGTTCCTGATTATATATATCCACCAACTGCCTGAATTTAAGCTTTGATTTCCCTTTTGAATCCATATTCATCACTATTTTGATTGATCCATCTTTAATGGTCCGGATTGAATGAAAATGAGAGCTCAAATGAGTGCGACTTCTTAACTCCACCATTGGAATCAGCAGATAATCACTTCTTTACAACTGATTAAGATCGGAACACCGCCTAATCGCTAAATCGAGCTCCTGAATAAAAACAAATAAAGGAATTGACACAAAGAGAATAGATCTAACAACAACAACAATGTGAAAATCCTAATTTCATCAAACCAAGCAGATAATCTAGCTACTAAACACAAGTGGTGACACAAACCAGTGTTAAATCTGACCCAGATACAGAATCCAGAATGAAGGTGGGTTCAAAAAAGCCCTAATTTCACCAAAAAAGCCCTAATTTCACCAAAAATCCGAAACTTTTTTCTTTTTAAAATGCAAAATCAATTTTTTCCAGAAATCTGACCCCAAAATTAAAATCAAAATTATACAACCGCGGGAGAAAAAACCTCTAATTCGTCCCAAATGCATCAATTCGTGAGAGGTAAAGAACAGATCCGTTAACAAAAAGAAAAAGACGAATGCATCAAAGGGACATTGAATCTAGACAGCGAAAATAGAAACATTGAATTTACCTTGTAATCTTAATCGGCGCTGAATTAGATCAACAAGGAAACAAATCCTGGACTCCAAACTCGTAATTTGTAGATCTATCTAGGGCTAACTATAGAGATAAAGAGAGAGTAATTTAAAAACCCAGACAAAAAGATTGGAGCTTTTATCTAAAAGCAGGAGTGAGAGAATATGCTTTGAGTCATCAAGTCCGCGGCAAATACGTGGCGGGAAGTTTTAACTAGTCGTTGTTCCCTCTTTTTCTTTTTGTAAATGGGTCTTTAAATTCAAAGCCCAATAATAATAATGGGCTTGTACATAGGTAAGGATAAATGTGTAATTTAAATGAGCTATGGCGTATTGTAGATAAAAAATCCTAATTTCATCAAACCAAGCAGATAATCTAGCTACTAAACACAAGTGGTGACACAAACTTTCAGATAATCTATCTGTAAAATCTGACCCAGATACAGAATCCAGAATGAAGGTGGGTTCAAAAAAGCCCTAATTTCACCAAAAAAGCCCTAATTTCACCAAAAATCCGAAACTTTTTTCTTTTTAAAATGCAAAATCAATTTTTCCAGAAATCTGACCCCAAAATTAAAATCAAAATCATACAACCGCGGGAGAAAAAACCTCTAATTCGTCGCAAATGCAACAATTCGTGAGAGGTAAAGAACAGATCCGTTAACAAAAAGAAAAAGACGAATGCATCAAAGGGACATTGAATCTAGACAGCGAAAATAGGAACTTTGAATTTACCTTTTAATCTTAATCGACGCTGAATTAGAACAACAAGGAAACAAATCCTGGACTCCAAACTCGTAATTTGTAGATCTATCTAGGGCTAACTATAGAGATACAGAGAGAGTGTAATTTAAAAACCCAGACAAAAAGATTGGAGCTTTTATCTAAAAGCAGGAGTGAGAGAATATGCTTTGAGTCATCAAGTCTCGCGGCAAATACGTGGCGGGAAGTTTTAACTAGTCGTTGTTCCCTCTTTTTTTTTGTAAATGGGTCTTTAAATTCAAAGCCCAATAATAATAATGGGCCTGTACATAGGTAAGGGTAAATGTGTAATTTAAAGTAGCTATGGCGTATTGTAGATAAGAACATTTAGGAAAACAAACCAAAGGAAATTCGAAACCCTAAAAACTCCATTACCGTGACTTCGACCTTTGAAAGCCTCCGAATTTTCGCCATGGCAAAGAAGAGAAAGCTCGAAGCACAATTAAACGAAGCTGCAGAACCATCTCAGAAGCAGAAGACGGAGGAACAGCTTGAAATTAAGAAAGAAGCAGGCGTCGAAGAAGTTGTATACGAGGAAGTAGAGGAAGAGCACGAAGAGGAAGTTGAAGATGATGATGAGGATGATGATGATGATGAAGATGAGGATGAGAATGAGAATCGTGCGGCGACGTCTGGATCTGGGAATCAAGGAGATTGGTGATGCTAATGACGATGAGCCGATTCAAGATCTATTAGAACCGTTTTCTAAGGAACAGCTTTTGAATCTTCTCATTGAAGCGCGGAGAAGAATGTTGATGTAGCGAATCGAATCCGGGAAATAGCTGATGAGGATCCTGTTCATCGGAAAATATTCGTGCACGGTCTTGGGTGGGATACAAGAACTGAGACGCTTATTGAAGCTTTTAAGCAGTACGGAGAGATTGAAGATTGTAAGGCTGTATTTGATAAGATCTCAGGGAAATCTAAAGGATATGGATTTATTTTGTTCAAGTCTCGTTCAGGCTGTATTTGATAAGATCTCAGGGAAATCTAAAGGATATGGATTTATTTTGTTCAAGTCTCGTTCCGGAGCTCGTAACGCACTTAAGCAGCCTCAGAAGAAGATCGGTAGTCGTATGACTGCATGTCAATTAGCTTCTAAAGGACCTGTCTTTGGTGGTGTCCCTGTAGCTGCTGCAGCTGTCTCAGCAGCTCCTTCGAATTCGCAGCACACGCAGAGGAAGATCTATGTGAGTAATGTTGGCGCAGAGCTCGATCCTCAGAAGTTGCTAGAGTATTTCTCAAGGTACGGGGAGATTGAAGAAGGTCCTTTGGGTCTTGATAAGTTTACTGGTAGACCTAAAGGCTTCTGTCTCTTCATCTATAAGTCACCTGAAAGTGCTAAGAAAGCTTTGGAGGAGCCACACAAGAATTTCGAAGGTCACGCCTTGCATTGTCAGAAAGCTATCGATGGTCCCAAACCTGGCAAGCAGCAACAGCATCACCATAACAATCAGCACCACAGTAATCCTCGTTACCAAAGAAATGATAACAGTGGTTACAGTACACCTGGAGGTCATGGACATCTTATGGCGAGTAACCAAGCTGGGATGGGTGGTCCAGCGGCACAGGGAGGCTGTATTTGATAAGATCTCAGGGAAATCTAAAGGATATGGATTTATTTTGTTCAAGTCTCGTTCAGGTGCTCGTAACGCACTCAAGCAGCCTCAGAAGAAGATCGGTAGTCGTATGACTGCGTGTCAATTAGCTTCTAAAGGACCTGTCTTTGGTGGAGTCCCTGTAGCTGCTGCAGCTGTCTCAGCAGCTCCTTCGAATTCTCAGCATACGCAGAGGAAGATCTATGTGAGTAATGTTGGCGCAGAGCTCGATCCTCAGAAGTTGCTAGAGTATTTATGTGAGTAATGTTGGCGCAGAGCTCGATCCTCAGAAGTTGCTAGAGTATTTCTCAAGGTACGGTGAGATTGAAGAAGGTCCTTTGGGTCTTGATAGGTTTACTGGTAGACCTAAAGGCTTCTGTCTCTTTATCTATAAGTCACCTGAAAGTGCCAAGAAGGCTTTAGAGGAGCCACACAAGAATTTTGAAGGTCACGCCTTGCATTGTCAGAAAGCTATCGATGGTCCCAAACCAGGCAAGCAGCAGCAGCAGCATCACCATAACAGTCAACATCACAGTAACTCTCGTTATCAAAGAAATGATAACAGTGGTTACAGTACTCCTGGAGGAGGTCATGGACATCTCATGGCGAGTAACCAAGCTGGGATGGGTGGTCCAGCGGCACAGGGGCTAAACCCGGCTATTGGACAGGCCTTGGCAGCTTTGCTGACAACGCCAGCTACAGCAAATGGAGTTGGAATGCCAACTGGTTATGGTGCTCAATCTATGACACCCGGGACAATGTCTGGGTACGGAACACAACCTGGGTTACAAGGTGGCTATCAGACTCCCCCACCTAGTCAAGGAAGTACAGGGAGAGGGCAACATAGTGTAGGGCCGTATGGTTCTCAATACATGGGCCTCTAGATCTGTGGTGTATCCACTCAGGTAGAACATTCTTACTTATTTTGAATGACTTTATCTGAACTGAAATTGTCTTTCTATGTCAAAAGACTAGAACTTTATCTGTTATGACCGACATGGTTTTGAGGTGCATCAAAGTTTTGGGGATTTTTCAGTGGTTTTTACAGGTTGTTGCTTCCTTATTTTCTTAAATTCATTGTGCAGATATCCGAAATCAGTGTTTTAAAATTGGCTTGGTGATTCTTCTGAAGTTTATAAGGAGCTTGATGCAAATGAAGTCTTTATGAAATGTTTACTCTTTGGTCACTTCTAAAGGCCAGACTTATAAAACCTTATAATAAGGAGTTTTAGTTTTTATCTACTTGTTTTTTTTTTCTTTTCTACCAACTCTCTTTATGATTCCTAAACGAAAACTCTTGTACTAAGTTTTATGTCTCTATTTTTCAGTTTTCTGAAAAGCCCCCTAGAACTTTCATTTGTAAAACTAAAATGGTTTTATATGGTTTTATTTGACCTCTAAGTTTCATGATTTCATGGATTTTTCTTCCCCTGCATTGTATGGGACCTAGGGGTATGCGTGCATTGTAATGTGTTCAAGTTTATCTTGATTAACCTGTCTTTATGTACTGACCTAATTTTACGAATAGGAAGAAGCCTCTGTTGTTTCGGACTCACTGGCTTTCTTTGTTGTCTTCCTTGGTGCAGCTGGTTTCTTTGGCGCCGCCTGTCTTTTACTCTTTGGTGCTCCAGCCTTGGCCCTGATTTTTTCCTGTGCTATCTGTCTCTCTTTCTCGGCTTGAGCATCGTCATT
>CM071716.1:34256001-34271224 GCA_036630335.1 Physaria fendleri | reverse complement strand
ATGGCCAGTGTTGGCCTTATTCCCGAAGGCTTGTACAACATCCAGACATAGGCAGGATTGCGGTTGTGACACACTCACTCTTTTACCGGTCTTGATCTCTCTTCTAGCCTTCCTAGAATCTTCCTTGGACTCTCCTCTAGCTCCTCTAAGGCTCGTACACATCCTCCTAAAGCTTACGAACTCACCCTCTCTTGATTCTCTCTATCTCTCTCTATAACTCTTTAACTCTCTAACTCATGTTTTTGTCTAGTGTTTCAGCAATTAAAAACTAAGGGGTTGAGGTCTCTATTTATAGTGGTTTAAGACTTGGTGGCCAAGGTTGATCCAATGGTTCAAAATTGCATGCATAATCCAATGGTCCTAAACAATCCACTTGTTACAACAACTCCATGCATTGGGGCAACACTTAAAACTCCACTCAAGTTCACTTCTTCATGCTGCCCACGAGACTTCTCCTCCTCACCATCATGAAGATTCTCATCACTACTTCCATTTTGTCTTTTTCACACCCATTAATTTCCGCACCAACATACATGCATTGGCTCAATGTCTTTTCCATATTCCCTCGGCACAATCATGAGATCCTATGTCCTCTAGCTCAGCTTATTTGTCCCTATACTCCATGTCAATCCGAAATTACACTTGCCATGCATTGGCTCGAATGGTATATTCTCTTTATCCCCTCATTACAATTTTCGTGCTTTATCGTTATTGGTTCGAATGGTATCTTCTTGTCCGCCACTTAACTTGTCCTTTTCGTGCTTTATCGTTATTGGTTCGAATGGTATCTTCTTGTCCGCCACTTAACTTGTCCGTGATTGGTTTCTCATTATTTGATGTCTCTTGGTCACGTTCATATTACCAAGGCAAGTCGTGGTCGATGAAGTTGCCTCCCAGAATCAATACGGGACTCAAATACCGATCCTTTCTTTCCCGAATGCTAGCCTTCATGCCACGGTTCCATTCTCCTCGACAATACACTTCTCATGGTCCAATAAGTCCTCAAAATGTTCGAGTTATATGCAAGAACGGGTCATGCGGACAGATAGTGAAGTTGCAGCTAGATTTCTAGCCGCGACGAGAATTGGGCGAGATTTTGCCCGCAACGAGATTTGGCCAGACTTTGGCCACGCAGTTTTGGCCTTATTCCCGAAGGCTTGTACAACATCCAGACATAGGCAGGATTACGGTTGTGACAGGTTAGGGTTAGGGATTTGGGGAAGAGGGGGGGAAGTCTTTAGGGTCGGGGGGTCTGGAAGAGCTGAAATTGAACCTCCGTAGGAGCACGAACCACCTTCAGGAGCATCTCCGGTTTTCACGGGTCACCTTCCCGCGCCGCCTGTCGTCGCCAGCTTGAAGAAGAAAGTCATTTGGTAAAAATCAGAAAAATAAAATTTCAGATCGTCGCTTCTGCTTCTCGTTTTTGCCATCACAATTTTGCATATAAGATCAAACCTTTACGGTAAGTATTCTGATTTTGCTCTCTTTGCTGCGCAGGAATGTACTGTAGCACTTTTTGTACGTCCACCACATTTCTATCAATGACACCCCTGCCCTGACCACTGTTAAGAAAGTGAGAAAAAAACAAAGTGATCACAACTCACTGTCATGTATATCACAATATCAGAAATGGAGGAGAGCCTTCTTTAAGCAATACAAATGTCATTCAGTCCGTCAGAGAGAACACGTCACAGACTGTTCCAACAAATCAGTTCGTGAGAATTTATTTAGAATTAGAGTTTTATCATTTTTTATAGTATTTTATATTATATTATTTTATTTAGTATAATATTATCTTTATGAAGTTATTACATTGTTTTTGAAATAATTAACTATATTATAAATCAAAGAAAATGTTAGATTCAAAAAAAAATATTATTATTTGTAATAAATAAAAAATTATAAGGACTAAAAAGGTAAAGAATTCAAAATTTGAATTTTTGAAGTTGTGGCTGGAGAGAAAAAAACTTCAAATTTGAAGTTTTGCAGAGTTTTTAAGAATTTTAGAGAGTTTTAAAGATTTGTAGAGATTTTCTTATTAATGACTTTGAAAATATTTCAAAATTTCATCTAAATATGAAAGATTTTGAAAGTCATTAAAAGTTGTTTCATAAGAACAAATTTTAAATGAATCAATTAACCAATAATACATGACATTCAAAGACTTTTAAAGACTTTAATAAGAACAAATTTTAAATGAATCAATTAACCAATAATACATGACATTCAAAGACTTTTAAAGACTTTAAAATTGTTTTTATCCAATAACACAACATTTTTAATGACTTTTTCAAATTATCAAACCAATAACACATGACTTTTAATTACTTTTAACAATTCTTTATAAGTGACGATCCAATAACATGAAATTTTAATAAAGTGTTGAAAAGTCATTAACCAATAACACTAAACTTTTAAAAACTTATATTGAAAAGTCATTAACCAATAACACTAAACTTTTAAAAACTTATAAGTCGTTAAAAATGTCTAAACTAAAAATGCCTAAACTTTTAGTTTCACTTACCCTTTAATTTAAATACCTCTTCACGAAATGAGTCTTTCTTAGAGATTATATTATAAGAGAGGCCATATTTGTCAACATTACCGCACCAGGGTTTGAAAGAGAAAACAAAATTAAATATATATATATATATATATATATATATATTATTTCGTGGGCATCAAATAAAATAAGGGTATATTATTTTAAAAGAATTATTGTAGATTTAGAGTTCAAATAAATCTTTCCAGAGTGTCTAAGAAGATCATAGATAACATTATCTGAAATGAAATAAATAATTAAATTTAATATTATATAAACATATATTTCAGTATTTCAGACTTTCAGTTTTATAAGAAATCTAAACAGGAGTATATTTTTATTGGTATTAAATATATTCCTTACTGAAACGGATCTCGTAAACCTTCTTCTCTGTACGCTTCAGTTCCCAAAGAAAACCAAAAAAAGAGATATAAACAAAGAAAAAGATATCTTTTTTGTTTTTAATTCTATCCAATCATATAACTAGCAGACATTATTAAATATTATCCCAAAAAAAAAAAGCAGAATCGGTATTTGATTTAAACTTTTCCTTCCTCTCACGGAAATTTAAACATTGCACGGAAGCAAAACCGTAATTATGATAACTCCGATATGATCCCGGCAACTCTCTCCGACAGAGAGAGAAACAGAGAAAGAGAGTTTGGTTATTGTTGGATTATGGAAAAAAAGAAAATAAATGGTAGAAAAGAAGATAAAAGAATGGATTTTGATACGATGTTTCTGCCGTGGATTTAGGCGTTACGGTGTTAGGTTTTATCTCAGCCGTTGAATTAAGATTAATTGTTGGATTTTGCTTATATCTTATCTTCCTCCATTGGAGAATTAGTTTTGGATAATTCAGAATTTAAGATAATTAAATTAATTACCTTTCTAAACTTTTTCCTGCAGTAATTTTTTTTTTTTTTTTACTTTTCTGGCAGCAATTACCAAAATATTTCTTATACTTTCACACAAAGAAAAAAAAAAACTAATTTTATAATTTAAAATGAATTAGGTAAAATTAACTATGAAAGGTAATAAACTATCAAATCAGCACGATTCGGTGGTTTTCTTTACCGACAGTTTGGAGCTTGTGAAGATGGTGTCATGTCCAGAGGAGTGGCCAACGTTTTTACTATACCTTCATGAAGTTCAACGTTTAAGAGGAGCAATTCCTGACTTCGCAATCCACCACACACCTCGTACTTTCAACGCTGAAGCAGACGTCCTAACTCGAGGAATTCGAAGCAACTCAATTACCGCTCGCTATATTAGTGATGTTCCCCCGGCTTGGTTAAGTAGTTTGGGGTGATTTGTTATTTTTTCTTGTTGACAAAAAAAAAAAAAAAAAAAAAAAAAAAAAAAAAAAAAAAAAAAAAAAAAAAAAAAAAAAAAAAAAAAAAGTAAAAAACTATGGTGTAGGTAAGGTATTGAACTAACATCAGATCTAAACTAACCTAACCTTACTGGTCCTAAAACTATAACCCAAGAAAATACCAAACAAGTTTCATTGTTATCAATTAACCAACCTTAACAGGTAATCTTATTGTATATTAGTAATATGAAACGTTATATCAATCAATTTCATTGTTTTTAAGCAGTGATTCCCAACGTCCTTGCTTGACATCACTTCAAATTATTGAAGTTTTACTATCAGACAAGTGTGGAGCCTATAGTTTGATTGTACGAGTCTTTGGATCTAGTCAAAAGAAAATACAAAACAAAGATAAAACAGTTCTGTCTGTACTTGTGTGTTTAGATCTAATATTACACATTTTCACTCACTTTTTTTTCAACTATTGCAAGAAAAGAGGATTATAATTGATGTTCGATTTCTCACTTTGGTTTGAACGTTGATCAAACGATCGTTCTGCAGCAGCTGTGTAGTAATAATACTGTCCTTGTATAGACCTCTTGTAACCACTCTCTGATGATAACCCTTGTAGTCTCTGTTTTGGTGCACTTTGTGACCGAACTTTTGCTCTGTAAGACTCAGTGTTAGCCATGTAGTTAGGGTAATACCCAGAGTAGTACTCGTACTCGCTTCTTGTAGGCGTAAAAGGCGTTTTTCGCCTTGAACCACCACTGCTACTTCCTGTTCTTGACTTTAACTGTGGACTGCTCTCTACACTTGTTGGAACCATAAGAGATCCTTTTTTCCTTGAGTGAGGCTTCCAAGTGTCAACTTCTAGGATCTTGTCATTGTCCTCATTATAATGTGGTGCGCTCTCTGTCCTCCAATGGTCTAATAACCGGCCAGAACCGATCCGTGAACGATGGTTGTTTTGGTACTTGTCCATGGAAGTGAGTTTTCTGTATTCAGCCTCTGAAAAGCATCTTGGAGAAGAGTGGAATGAGTCAGAAACGTACATTCAGCCTCTGAAAAGCATCTTGGAGAAGAGTGGAATGAGTCAGAAACGTACGAAGAACGTGACGCTCGAGCTCGAGCTTGGAGCCGAACCAGAGTTTGCATTCGACGTAACATATCAGCCGTTTGTTTCCTTACTATGTGTCCCTTCACTAACGCTTGTAGCTTCACTAATGCCTTCAATGCTCTCAATGCCCTCCGAGAACCACAAAGCACTTATAGTACTAGTTAGGATAAGTACTAAAGATATGCAGATTTTCTGTGACCAAAGTGAGAATTTTGATCTAGACCATTAAATAGTGTCGGTAGAGAGAATCATATCGGTTTCTAACAAGTTTCTTGGTTTCATTCTTGATTCATTTGTCACCTGTCATAGTCTTTTTATGGGGACCAATACATATTTATGCTCATTGTTATAATACAAAAATCAACATCAGACAGCTATACCACACTTGTGACAAAAATATTTTTGGGAATTTTATTTTCAAGAGTTTAAAGAATAATCTAGAGAAGTAAGTAATACTCACCAAGTATCCACGAAAAGCAGATTGAATCTTCACCGCTGCTTTATACTCTTGAGCCCACCGAAGACTATTCAGAGTCACAGACGAGTTTCTACGACCATTAGTGAGTCTTACAACTTCAGCAGCCGCACGAGCAGCAGTTAGTGCTGCTTCAGCCGCTGCAGCTGTAGCAGCTGCTACGGCTATAGCATGCTTATCGGCGTCTAAGTTGTCTTCATCCCCACGTCTCTTACTTGGATGAGAAGACGAATCACTCCCTGGATGTAAGGATCTTGCAGTGAAGCTCCATCTTCTTCTGTTATGTGTTGATTTTTCTTGCTTTTTACTACCAAACAGTCTTCCGAAAAAGCCCATAGTTACTTCATCTTCTTAACTTAAAGTTTGTCGGAATTTTTTTTGAGATGACAGAAAAAGAAACTTAGGGAATGGAGAAGAAGGCAAAGCAGAGTTAGCTTTTAACACAGACCTTAGATTCTGCGCGTTAGTTACACGCGTTAAAAAATGCGCATATTTCTGAATAACGGTCAATTAAATGTCAATAATTCTTTGACTCCGGTTTGGTTTGGATCAAACCAACATCATTATACTTTGTCAATGTGAATAATCATTTCTGAAATTTTCGTAGTTTTTCTTATTTGAAATTTGAATTGGGTTTTGAGTGAAGTTGTATATGTGAAACTAACACGCATGTTATTAAAAGCAATAATGATGTTAATTATTGAAAATATTCTGTAATAATAGTGGAAACGATATTCAATAAATATGTCATAAGTATTGAATAAACCGAACAACAGACCAAATTCAAAATTAAACACCACATTTATTATTTCTCGTTATTTTATTTTATTATTTATTCGTCTTGTCTTTTGTAGACCGAACTCGCCTAATCCTCGGATATGACCGTGTAGAACTAGATACTTATACCTACACAGTTCACAAAACATTAGTCCAAAACGACCAAACAAAAAAAAGACTATTGACTATTCAATTGATGAATCATATTACCACAATCAAAAGAGGGGAGGTTACAAAGAGAGGTAAGTGTAGTAGCTGCTCGAAGAGCGTTACACAGACAATCTTTGTTAGTTGCGTGGAGGGCAGCACAGCAATCTGAGTTTGGGGTTGGACTGACCGACGACCAAACAAAAAAAAGACTATTGACTATTCAATTGATGAATCATATTACCACAATCAAAAGAGGGGAGGTTACAAAGAGAGGTAAGTGTAGTAGCTGCTCGAAGAGCGTTACACAGACAATCTTTGTTAGTTGCGTGGAGGGCAGCACAGCAATCTGAGTTTGGGGTTGGACTGACCGCACCGGGAAGAAGCAGAGGTGCACAACGACCAAACAAAAAAAAGACTATTGACTATTCAATTGATGAATCATATTACCACAATCAAAAGAGGGGAGGTTACAAAGAGAGGTAAGTGTAGTAGCTGCTCGAAGAGCGTTACACAGACAATCTTTGTTAGTTGCGTGGAGGGCAGCACAGCAATCTGAGTTTGGGGTTGGACTGACCGCACCGGGAAGAAGCAGAGGTGCACACAAAGGGCAGCACAGCAATCTGAGTTTGGGGTTGGACTGACCGCACCGGGAAGAAGCAGAGGTGCACACACCTGCACATTGCTCAGTTCGTCTCTACATTGTTGGGCTTGAACCATAGAAGGTTCAGTGGCCAGAAACATGAGAACAAGAATAGCTGCAAGGAACTTGAAAGATACCATCTTACTATAACAAGATACTATATTGTTTCTTCAGTGGCCAGAAACATGAGAACAAGAATAGCTGCAAGGAACTTGAAAGATACCATCTTACTATAACAAGATACTATATTGTTTCTTCTTATGTTTCTTCTTATCTATATTTATAGATAAGAATCTTATATATATTTGAGATTTGAGGAAAATTAGATAATGAAGTGAAGTGACGTTTCCTGTGATATCAGTTTAGTTACTTCATATGTTTTGTATGATTAAAAGCTAGAGGTAGATAGATGACAAAATGTGTGATATTTACACATCAGTAGTACTATTGAATTAACTTCTTTTGTCTTTGAAACATGTCTAGCCTAATGTGGGTTAGGTTAGAGCTTAGAGGTGTCTAGAAACAAGAGGCCCCAAACCCATATGGTCAGTCAAATTGAACTTTATGAAAAATGGTCCTAAGAACTTTGGGCCGGACCTATATGAATTATGAATGTCTTGTCTGTAAGCTGGTGTTTTAAGTCAGACACTGAAACTCATGTGGTCACGAGAAAGTGACATTTGTTGTGTCGCTAGTGGATTTATGAGAGACTTTGGTAGGTTCTGTTTTCTTTAGTTCTGTTTTCTTTAGCAATAAACTAACGTCACCAAATTCTTGTAACCCACAAATAATGAAATTTCCACTTTAGTTATATTAGAAATTAGTACTTAAGCCTAAAAACTTGTCAGATCTTTCATGATTTTGTTAATATAAGAAATATGTAACAAATAAAGTAAAAGAGCCAATGAATTACATAAAAGAGCCAATGAATTACAAAACTGAATATAAACAAAATTTCCCAAAAAAAACAATAAGCTGTAGAGTAAACGTCACAGGTAATACATTCTTTTAACTTGTACGCAAATTATGACACCATGGTCCATGATACATTGTCTAGTAATTTGTAAAATGTTAATTAGCATCGGTTTTTGAGCATGATTAATGAGGTAATTCTCAAAATAAAAATTAATTATAGAATCAAAACAATATGTTTGATTTTTCTCATTGACACAGATGGGTTATCTGTATTTGGAACAGAGACAACCAAACAAATACAGAACATTGAGAAAAATAAAAAAAATATACAAACAGAAAATAATCGATAAAGGGAACTAAATATTATTAAATATACTTATCATATGCTTATAATAAATAAATATATAATAAATAAATATACTAAAAATACTTATAATAAATAAATATTATTTTCACAGATTTCTAAATGGAATATATTACCGATCAATAAATATTATATATACATTAGTAATATAATTTATACATTAGTAATATAATTTGTAAACTTTATTAAAATTGTTATGCATCAGTAATTTTAAAAACTGTACATGGTTATCTTCTTACCGATAATAATTTATTTAATTTCATTCATGTTATACAAAATTATTTTTCTTTTTTATTATAATTTTAAATAATTTTCTTTACGCTAAGAATGAATTATCACCCAGCTAAACAATGTCATTACTAACCATTACTCCAATACATCTACATTCGATAATGAAGGATACTATAAACACTGTAATACAATGTCGATTCACAGCACACTAAAAACGCACTAAAAACAGAAAAAGGTTCAAAACACATATATCCGAAAAGGAAAATCTTCAAATCGAACAATCTCTCCCAAAATGAAATGATATAAAATAAACTCACAAAATTGTTATGCATCAGTAATTTTAAAAACTGTACATGGTTATCTTCTTACCGATAATAATTTATTTAATTTCATTCATGTTATACAAAATTATTTTTCTTTTTTATTATAATTTTAAATAATTTTCTTTACGCTAAGAATGAATTATCACCCAGCTAAACAATGTCATTACTAACCATTACTCCAATACATCTACATTCGATAATGAAGGATACTATAAACACTGTAATACAATGTCGATTCACAGCACACTAAAAACGCACTAAAAACAGAAAAAGGTTCAAAACACATATATCCGAAAAGGAAAATCTTCAAATCGAACAATCTCTCCCAAAATGAAATGATATAAAATAAACTCACACGTTCTGTTTATATTAGACATAATAACATCAAATATAAAATTTACTCCACACAATTAGATTTTTTTTTTATGATTAAAAACTACACCCGCACGTAATGCGGGTAAGCAACCTAGTTACCTAACAATAGATTCAAACGAGCATCATGAATCTTAATAACTCCACCTAATGAAACAAAAATAAAATAAAAAATTAAGTACTGTGATCAATCAAACCCATAAAGTTTTAGAGAATATCCAAAACACATACATGTGAGACGGTCCTGAAGAGATAGCGAGACTATCTTGATTTGTTTGCTGTAATCAAAAATTATAAAAGTCAAATTGTTTGAAAGAACAAAAAGAAAAAATCAGATTAAAAAGGAGCTAGTGATCTTACCATATTTCATCTATATCAAGCTCTAATAGATCTGGTTCCTTCTTGAGGTCAGAAATCTGTTGCAGAGCTGCGTTCCTTATTAAGAAAAAACAAACAGAACTTAGTCTAAACTCAGAATCCACAAACCCAAAAATGTCTCCATAATCAACGCCTTCTAAACATAAGACCGAACTCTAAACAAAATAAAATGTCTCCATAATCAACGCCTTCTAAACATAAGACCGAACTCTAAACATAAATCGATTTCATTCTTATTAAGACCGGACTCCATTTCTAATGACTCAATCTCTAAAGAAATGATCAAAATCCAGAATCTTCACATCATCGATAAGTCTTAACCCAGAATCTTCACATCATCGATAATCAACTTAGAGTAATTAATCAAAAAACGAAATCTGGCCATCTCTAATGTCTCAATCTCTAAAGAAATTATCAAAATCAAAATGGCAAAAACCCAGAATCTTCACATCATCGATAATCAGCTTAGAGTAATTAAACAAAAAATCGAAATCTGGCCATCTCTAATGACTCAATCTCTAAAGAAATTATCAAAATCAAAATGGTAAAAACTCAGAATCTTTACATCATCGATAATCAGCTTAGAGTAAATAATCAAAAAAATCGAAATCTGGCCATCTCTAATGACTCAATCTCAAACGAAATTATCAAAGTAAAAATGGTTAAACAAAACTCAAGTCTAAATCTGCGCCTTCTAAACATAAAACCGAACTCTAAACATTCATCCACCATCCATAAACAACTCTAAACATTTAACAGATGAAATCCCTAACTTCCACAAAAGCTCAAAGGCTCTCTAAACCAAGAATCAGCTGAATCGACTTCTTACCACGTTCTTATTAAGATCAGTTTTCCATCTAGGTCCGTTGGATTAGCCTCCATGAAGAAATACTGTGATGTGAGGAAAATAAGAAAGAAGGAAAAAAGGAGAGAAGATCGACTCTGTTTCTCTGTTGCTCTGTTTCTCTATAAATCTCAGTGAGTGAGGAGGATGAAGCAGCGAAAAACCCACGCGAATAAAAAATTGTCCTAAATTATTAATGTACTTTTCGCTAATTTCCATTTGAGGGAAAATATTCGTGGGACCCACACGAATTGTTGAGATACCTAATTTATTAATCTACTTTTTTTCGAGAGCTAATCTCTCATGCCTCAGTCATCACAGTCAATTTCTCCCAAGCCCCTCTATTTTTCACTCCATTTACTTAGAATTATTTTTAATTCCGAAAATGTCAAATGACCAAAAAACCAGGGATTTTAATCTAAATTACAATCCAACCTGGATCAAAATCGGATATGAGTCGGATCTTTGTATAAACTAAAACAAAAAACAAAAAATCTTATTTCTTTCTTCTTCTTCTTCACGAACTCGACACTCTTCTTCTTCTCACGAATTCACCTCGATTTCACTCATCTCTCCTCGCCTTCTTCTTCGTCCGACACCAGCAGCTCACACCACACCACGCTACCATCTTCTTTTTCTTCGTCTCTTTGCTTTTTCAATTTCCAAAAACTAAACCCTAAATTCTCAAATCGAAAATGAGTCAAAATTCTGGAATTTCGGTCGAATCTCACAATGTCGGAGAAAATACTCCTCTCGGTGTGCCTGAATTCTGCTGGAGATGTGCCAAAAAATCAAGTTTGAGAGTGTCGAGATCGGAAGGAAATCCCAACCGGAGATACTTCACTATGAGTTAACTTCTTTTGTCTTTGAAACATGTCCAGCCAGAATGTGGGTTAGGTTAGAGCTTAGAGGTGTCTAGACACAAGAGGCCCCAAACCCATATGGTCAAATTGAACTTTATGAAAAATGGTCCTAAGAACTTTGGGCCGGACCTATATGAAATTATGGATATCTTGTCTGTAAGCTGGTGTTTGAGTCAGACACTGAAACAGTGAAACTCATGTGGTCACCAGAAAGTGACATTTGTTGTGTCGCTAGTGGATTTATGTGAGACTTTGGTAGGTTCTGTTTTCTTTAGCAATAAACTAACGTCACCAAATTCTTGTAACCCACAAAATTCGGGTCAAATACGGGTCGGTTTATCACGAGATCAATATCAATTCCCAATCTAGCTTCGGTATTAACCCTAAAATCAAAATTCAATCTTTTTTTTCTCCAATTATACATTTGTAATCACAAAGTTTCCTTTTTTTTGATTGAAACAGGAGAGTTGAAGAAGATGTTGTCTAATCAAATAGGACTTCACCATGAAGATATGAAGGTTTTGTTCAAAGACAAAGAAAGAGATTCAAAGATGTTTCTCGATCTTTGTGGAGTTAAAGATCGATCAAAGCTTGTTGTTAAAGAAGATCCGATTTCTCAGGAAAAACGTCTACTTGAGAAAAGAAAAAAAGCCGCCATTGATAAAGCTTCTAAATCTATCTCTGATATTAGTCTCGAAGTCGATAGACTCGCCGGTCAGGTAATTAAAAAACAGAACTTTATTTTCCGGCGACTCTGTTTTTCAAAAAAGTTGGCATCTTTGATTTGAATTTTCCGAATTTAGGTGTCGGCGTTTGAGACAGTGATTAATAAAGGTGGAAAAGTTGAAGAGAAAAGTCTTGTGAATCTAATTTAGGTGTAATTTAGGTGTCGGCGTTTGAGACAGTGATTAATAAAGGTGGAAAAGTTGAAGAGAAAAGTCTTGTGAATCTAATTGAGATGTTGATGAATCAATTATTGAGACTTGACGCGATTATGGCTGATGGTGATGTTAAATTGAAGAGGAAAATGCAGGTATAATTAAAATTTACTTAAAATTCAATAAAAATCTCTAATTTTTGATTGGTTGATTTTGATTTTGGAAGGTGCAAAGAGTACAGAAGTATGTTGAAACACTTGATGTCTTAAAAGTCAAAAACTCTACCAAAAATGTAGTAATCAACAAGTCGGTCCGGTCCAAACCGCAACCGGTCCAAACCGCAAACGCAAACGCAATTTAAGCAACGCGATTTGTTATCGTTTGCCGAAGATGAGGAAGAAGAGAAGCCTAGGTACTCCAATTCATCTTCATCATCAGGTACTCCGACGACTGTAACTAAAAACTGGGAGATGTTTGATTCTACATCGGCGGTTAAGGCGGCTGAACCGGTTAAACCGGTTCCTCCAAGATTCAAATGGGAATTTTTCGATTAAGCTAAACCACACCATATTCCTCCAAGATTCAAATGGGAATTTTTCGATTAAGCTAAACCACACCATATATACAAAGATAATTATACTATGCATTTTATAATCCAATTTCATATGATTTGTTTTTTGTTTTTTCATCTCAAGTGGGATTGTGATCATGTGTATGATTTGTGATTTGATCTTTGCTATTTTTTTCTGTGTGTGGCTTTTGTTGGTCTCCCCTTAAAGTCAATTTACAAAATAACAGGGGAGTTTCAATAATTTCTATCATCTTAATACTTACAGATTTAGATTTTCTTTAATATTACAATAAAATGGTATAAAAAAGATGTAATAGTTTTTTTTTTGTTGGTAACACATGTCAATCTTAAAATGGAATATGTTTCTTGAAAAATTGGCAAGTTATGGTGACCAAAAATTATGAGTATTGCTTATTGCTTAAGTTCCAAGATGAGATCATATTTTTTTCTGTGTGTGGCTTTTGTTGGTCTCCCCTTAAAGTCAATTTACAAAATAACAGGGGAGTTTCAATAATTTCTATCATCTTAATACTTACAGATTTAGATTTTCTTTAATATTACAATAAAATGGTATAAAAAAGATGTAATAGTTTTTTTTTTGTTGGTAACACATGTCAATCTTAAAATGGAATATGTTTCTTGAAAAATTGGCAAGTTATGGTGACCAAAAATTATGAGTATTGCTTATTGCTTAAGTTCCAAGATGAGATCAGAGGGGAACAAAAAACTTTAGGTGACAAAACATAATACTCCAATGGTTTATTGACATGAAAAAGGTAAAGTACAAAAAGTTCATTAAGGAAATGATATAGATTTAGTTATATTGCTATTATTATTTTGAAAAGGTAATGTACCATTTGATACAAATTTTTAAGGTCCTTTATATGATTAGACCTTATAGTTGGCCAATAAGAATTAATGTATTAATTCTAGATTACATCAACTGGTTTTATTTTTGACATGATTGGTATCAAGAAGAAAAACTTTATTAAATTATGTCACAAAGATTTGGTGTGGTTCTAAATGTTTCTTTGACACCTATGTTTGGGCTAGTTATAAAGATTGAGAGATGTTACTTTTAGATTTAGATTTCTAGAACTGGTGGATATATCTTAGGAAAGAGTTGAAGTGAAGAATAAGGATGACATAAAAATAAAAAAAGTAATAAGATGAATCATATGGAATGGGCTATAAATGAAGAGGAGATCATATCAGTTGAATGAGTCTGTGTTTCTTTATAGTCAGAAAAGTTTCTTTATCAGTTGATTGAGATCATATCAGTTTCGTTGAACTTTTAGAGTGGACAAAGCTTCTCTCGGATCTTTTTCAGCTATCACTCTGATCTCTATCACGGATTTAAAATTGGTACAAAATTCAGTGTCATCCAAATATGAAAATCTAAGAATTTACTTATATTTCTTATAGAGTGCTTAAATACGAAACATGATTTTTCCATTAAAATTATGAAATATCTAACAAATCTTGAGAAAAGTTTGTAGCAACAAAATATATTCTTTATAGTCACAGAAGTTTCATTGAAAATGTTTACAAATATTTCTGATTGAAAAGTTAATTGGTTGACTACTTAATTATAAGTCGATCTAAAAAATATCAATTTGTTTTAAACTAGAAAAACATGTATTTCATCTGCAAAAACGCTATGATCTACATATTCATTAACATAAGAATACCTCAACTAAGAATACCTCAACCGAAAATTATAGATGTCTGCATGTTATTGAAAATTGTATGCATATAATTTCTTTAACACCATATAGAAGTTCAATTCATGACATTCAAGTTCTATATTTATATATATTCATTTGTTTTTCAAAAATTGTATTTATTTAAAATTGGTACAAAATTCAGTGTCATCCAAATATGAAAATCTAAGAATTTACTTATATTTCTTATAGAGTGCTTAAATACGAAACATGATTTTTCCATTAAAATTATGAAATATCTAACAAATCTTGAGAAAAGTTTGTAGCAACAAAATATATTCTTTATAGTCACAGAAGTTTCATTGAAAATGTTTACAAATATTTCTGATTGAAAAGTTAATTGGTTGACTACTTAATTATAAGTCGATCTAAAAAATATCAATTTGTTTTAAACTAGAAAAACATGTATTTCATCTGCAAAAACGCTATGATCTACATATTCATTAACATAAGAATACCTCAACTAAGAATACCTCAACCGAAAATTATAGATGTCTGCATGTTATTGAAAATTGTATGCATATAATTTCTTTAACACCATATAGAAGTTCAATTCATGACATTCAAGTTCTATATTTATATATATTCATTTGTTTTTCAAAAATTGTATTTCATGCTAAAATAATATAATGCAAGATTGAAATGAAAATTACAAAAGTAGATTAATCAATAATATTGTTATATTTGGAAATTTCTCAGCCATAATATCCAACACTTAATTTACCAAAAAGACATAAAATC
>CM071716.1:34155162-34176515 GCA_036630335.1 Physaria fendleri | reverse complement strand
TTTTTTTTTTTTGTCCTTTTGTCATCTAATATTTTGATTTATAAAGGGACAACATAACCAAATTTTGTATTACATTAATGGATTTCGGTAATGTTTTTTTTTTTCCCGGGGATTCCCACATGACAAATTTGCCGGAGTGTTCGATTTGAAACAACTACCATGATTGAAAAATCCGTAAAAGTCCAATCTATTCGATATAATTTTTTTTAAAAATATTTTCTTGTCGGTTTTAGCACACGCTTAGAAGAAGTAGATACATTCAAAATTTGCCGCAGTAAATTCAGAATTTTCAGTTAGGTTCATCTGAGATTTTTCGAAAGGATCTAGCAGTTCAGAAACTAAAAAACAACCCTAAACTTAGCAACTGAACCCTTCACTATAACCAATCTTTGCGGGAATATACTTTATTGAGGTCGCACATGCGTCGCTGCCGTTAGCTGCACGGGGCATCTATCTTTTGGTGCCATGCAAGAGCTTGGTTTCTGACTGTGTGCAGCACAATGTTAGGAATTGATCAAAGTTAAATATATATATTCCGTAGATTTAGGATTGTTTTAATATATTAATGGTTTTAGTGGAGTAGTTAAGTGGATCCTAGACTTATGCTTGCGGAGCAATCTGTTTTATATTCTAATCAAGAGAAAAGCTTTGATCAAACTCTGTTTCGATTTTAAGAATTGGTATCAGAGCTTTATCACTAAAAGCTAGAGAGAGTCTGAGATGGGAGATAGCAGCAACGAAAAGGTTTTGTGGCACCAGCAATTCCACGTTTTGATGGCTACTATGATCATTGGGCTCCAACGAAAAGGTTTTGTGGCACCAGCAATTCCACGTTTTGATGGCTACTATGATCATTGGGCTCGGTTAATGGAGAATTTCATTCGTTCAAAGGAGTATTGGGATCTAATAGAAAAGGGGATAAATAGGTATGAAGGAGTCACACCTACTGATGTTCAACAAAAGGAGATTGCTGAGCAAACGTTGAGAGATTTAAAACTCAAGAACTTTCTGTTTCAAGCGATTGACAGAGAGATTCTTGACACAATTCTCAACACAGAGACAAGTAAACAAATATGGGAGAGTATGAGACAGAAGTTTCAAGGATCAACTAAGGTGAAGAGAGCACAACTTCAGGGTTTGCGAAAAGAGTATGAAATGCTTCAAATGAAGGAAGGAGAAACCATCAATAGTTTCTTTGGTAGAACACTTACAATAGCAAAGAAGATGAGAGCCTATGGAGATACGCTCAAAGAAAACTCAATTTCTGAAAAAATCCTGAGATCTCTGACTGCAAGATTCAACTATGTAGTGTGCTCTATTGAAGAATCAAACAACCTGGACACATTGACATTAGATGAACTTCAGAGCAGTCTTCTAGTGCAAGAGCAGCGCATGAAAGGCGATGTAGAAGAAGAGCAAGTTTTAAAGGTGTCATATGAAAGCAGAGGACGAGGTTCCAACAGAGGAAATGTTAGAGGAGGAAGAGGTCGAGGAAGAAGTAACCGAGCTACCATTGAATGTTATAGATGTCACAAGTTAGGACACTATCAATCAGAATGTCCCACATGGAACAACAATGCACATTATGCAGAATTTGATGAAAAGGAGGAGCTTTTGCTTATGGCTTTTGTTGAAGAGAACGAATCACAGAAAGATCGTGCATGGTTTCTAGATTCGGGGTGTTCTAACCATATGACTGGAGATCGACGTTGGTTCATTGATCTGGATGAAAAACCTATGCACACAGTAAAACTTGGTAATGATACAAGAATGAGAGTACAAGGTCAAGGTAGCATCAAACTGGTTACAAAAGAGAGAAGTCACATTATTCCAAATGTGTACTATGTTCCTGAGCTGTCTACAAATCTGCTGAGTTTGGGACAGTTGCAAGAGAGGAAGCTGGCGATTTTGATAAAGGATGGATGCTGTAAAATATTTCATGAGGAGTTGGGATTGATCATACAAACATCAATGACAGCAAACAGAATGTTTGTTTTGTTGGCTGAAACAATTTCTCATTCATGTATGCATGTTATTGACAGTGACTCAAACCTCTGGCATAAACGTTTTGGGCACTTGAACAACCAGAGTTTGCAAGTGATGTATAAGAAGGAAATGGTGTTAGGACTCCCTGAAATCAAAAAGACTGAAGGAGTATGTGAGATTTGTGCAAAAGGAAAACAACACAGAGAAACCTTTCCCTCACAAGCTAAGTGGAGAGCAACTCAAAAGCTGCAATTAATCCATACCGATCTATGTGGTCCAATCACACCTTGTACCATAGGAGAAAAGAGGTATATCCTAACTTTTACAGATGATTTCAGCAGGACGACATGGATCTATCTTCTCAAAACAAAAGATGAGGCTTTTTCATTATTTAAAAGCTTTAAAGTGATGGTTGAGAATGAAACAAGCCTGAAAATAGGAGGTTTGAGAAGTGATCGTGGAGGAGAATTCACTTCCAAAGAGTTCAATGAGTTCTGTTTACTTCATGGAATCAAAAGGCAAGTCACAGCTGCATTCACACCACAGCAAAACGGTGTGGCTGAAAGGAAAAACAGAACTATAATGAACATGGTAAGGTGCTTGTTGTTGGAAAGAGGAATGCCAAAAAGATTTTGGGGTGAAGCAGTGAATTGGACGACACATATTTTGAATAGGTGTCCCACGTCTGCAGTAAAAGATATGACTCCACAAGAGTGTTGGACAGGAGATAAGCCGAGTATTGAACATCTGAGAGTGTTTGGCTGTGTGGGGTTTGCTCATGTTCCAAGTCAAAAAAGAGTAAAGCTGGACGACAGAGGAAAGAAATGCATATTTGGGGTTTGCTCATGTTCCAAGTCAAAAAAGAGTAAAGCTGGACGACAGAGGAAAGAAATGCATATTTCTTGGAATAGCTGAAGGTTCCAAAGCTTATAAAATGTATGATCCAACCACAAATCAAGTCATTGTTAGCAGGGATGTTATTTTTGATGAGGAACAGAGCTGGAATTGGGAAAGAAGAAAAACTGATGAAGAAAATGATGTTTTAATTATTGATGAAGAAGAAGTTGTTGAAGGAGTAGTTAACGATTCTGAAGAAGCAGCTGAAAATCCAGAATCTGAAACAGACAGAGAAGAACATACTGAAACAAGACAGACTAGACAAAGAGTTCCACCAAGATATCTGCAGGATTATGTAAATGGAGATGAAGTTGATGAAGAAGAAGAGATTCAATATCTAGCTTTGTACACTGCAGTAGACGATCCGATCACATATTGGGAAGCAGCTGAAAAAGGGAAATGGAGAGAAGCAATGGAGGCAGAGTTAGAATCAATTGAAAAGAATGAAACTTGGGAGTTAGTTGATTTGCCGAAAGAAATGAAGAAGATTGGTGTTAAATGGGTATTTAAGACGAAGTTGAATGAAAAAGGAGAGGTTAACAAGTACAAGGCCAGATTGGTTGCAAAGGGATATTCACAAGTTCATGGTGTTGATTATGGTGAGATCTTTGCACCTGTAGCACGTTGGGATACAATTAGGATGTTGTTGGCTGAAGCTGCTAAAAGGAGATGGTGTGTGTACCAGCTTGATGTTAAAAGTGCTTTTCTTCATGGTGTGTTAAAAGAAGACGTCTATGTAGAGCAACCGGAAGGTTACGTGAAAAAGGGTGAAGAACGCAAGGTATACAAACTGAAGAAAGCACTATATGGGCTTAAACAAGCACCAAGAGCATGGTACAGCAAGATAGAAGAATACTTCATGAGAGAAGGTTTCAGCAAAAGTGAACATGAGCACACATTATTCGTCAAAACTGAAACTGGAGGAAGAGTTCTCATCGTAAGCCTATATGTTGATGATCTAATCTTCACCGGAAATGACTCGAGTATGTGTGAAGATTTCAAAATCTCTATGAATCAGGAGTTTGAGATGACAGACCTAGGAAAAATGAGTTACTTTCTAGGGGTTGAGGTGGAGCAAAGTGACGATGGTATTTTCTTGTGTCAAAAGAAATATGCTGCTGAGATTCTTTTACATTTCGGAATGGAAGACTGTAATCCAGTTAATAATCCAATGGTACCTGGAACAAAGTTGTCAAAGGACATGGAAGGTGAAGATGCAGATGCTTCTTTATACAAGCAGCTAATAGGGAGTCTTATGTATTTGACAGCTACAAGGCCAGACATTATGTTTGCAGTGTGTTTCTTGAGTAGGTTTATGATGCAACCAAAGGCAGCACATCTCATTGCAGTTAAGAGAATTTTGAGGTACATTAAAGGAACACTGAAGATGGGTTTAATGTACAAAGATGAAGGGGAAGGTAGTCTTAAAGCATTTACAGACAGTGACTTTGCTGGTGATATTGACAGTGGTAAGAGTACTTTAGGCTATGTTTTTCTCATGAGTGGAGCTGCTGTAGCTTGGTGTTCAAAGAAACAGCCTGTAGTTACTTTGTCAACGACGGAAGCCGAGTATGTTGCAGCTTCTGTGTGTGCAACACAGTGTATTTGGATGAAGGAAATATTAAACAAGTTCAATCAAGGTGTGGTGAAATGTGTAACAATTCTCTGTGATAATAGTTCCTCAATTAAGCTGTCAAGAAATCCAGTTTTTCATGGAAGGTCTAAACACATCAAAGTCAGATTTCATTTCCTTCGTGATTTGGTGAAAGAAGAAGAGGTCAATTTGGTGCATTGTGGAACTCAAGATCAAGTTGCAGATGTGATGACAAAACCTTTAAAGCTGGAAACTTTTCAGAAGATGAGGATGCTGCTAGGAGTTCAAGAACGTCAAGACAAACTTAATGTTCAGCACATTTAGTTTGGGGGAAGGAATGGTTAGGATTGTTTTAATATATTAATGGTTTTAGTGGAGTAGTTAAGTGGATCCTAGACTTATGCTTGCAGTTGTTTCTTAGGAGTTTCAGTTTTTTATTTGCTTCGTGTATTAAGTCTCCTATGGGAGCAATCTGTTTTATATTCTAATCAAGAGAAAAGCTTTGATCAAACTCTGTTTCGATTTTAAGAAGCACAGCACGCCCATAAAACTTCAGTCCAAGCAAAGAAGGAACTACATCCACTGGTCATTTGATTTTCTGGCGAGATGGAGACGAAGCTTATGAGACATAAATAAACTCCATCTTCGGTTGTAGACTAAAGGCCTCCACAAATCAAACACGAAAGTAATTAAGAGANNNNAACGTTGAGGTAGTAAAAGCAGGCCGTCTCTTTCTAGATGGATAGAAGAGCTCATCAATGTATACATGACCGACCACTAGTCTATTGGACAATTTTTTTTTTTAAAAAAATGTTTTACATTCAATTTTGATATATTGACCTTAAATTGTCAAATAACTGAAGGGAAACAAAAATGAATAAATTCAGGAGTGAATTACGTGGAACTTTCTTTTCCCTAGTTACGATTTTTATTTTTTATTTTTAAATACAATTAATTATAGTAAATACTCATGCAATAAAGACACATGGATGTAGTAACGTAAGGAAATGAATACAAACTTATTTTTTTGGAAATATACACCACAGACTTTGTTATAAATTCATTGCCATTTGCCAAGTGCCTCCAACATATATATAGTCTAATTGTCAAACTAGAATAGTAATCATAATTAATGAGTTGCTAATCACATTTATAATAGTGTGATAATTTCTTAAATTATTGACAAAAAGGATATATATATAGATACAAATCTATACATATTTAAATAATAAATACAGTTTTTTTTAAATAGTAATTGATACATCTTCATATCTTCCTATATAAAGTGATGAAATTATAAGCATCATTTACTATCCTTTTCTCTCTTCTTTCCTTTCTTCTTCAAAGATCAAGAAGATGGAGATAGTTACAGCAAAAAGAGTGTTCTTCTTGATGGGATTTTTGATCTTGATTCTGAATTGGGTATGGAGAGTTGTGAATTGGGTTTGGTTAAGACCAAAGAGATTAGAAAAATACTTGAAGAAACAAGGATTTTCTGGAAATCCTTATAGAATTTTGATTGGAGATACAAGAGAGAGTAATCAAATGGATCAAATTGCTCACTCTTTTCCTCTTCCTCTTTTTGATTGGAGATACAAGAGAGAGTAATCAAATGGATCAAATTGCTCACTCTTTTCCTCTTCCTCTTGAAGCAGATTTTCTTCCCCGCCTGATGCCTTTTTTTCATCATACTCTTCTTAAACATGGTAATATATCATTCTTTAAACTCTTGAGTTAACTTAAACTGAAGTGAACTTGATTATTGTCTTTGTGTTAGGGAAGAAGTGTTTTACATGGCATGGTATGTATCCAAATGTGATAGTAATGGATCCAGAGGCATTACGAGAGATAATCTCAAGACATGAACTCTTTCCTAAACCAAAGATTGGTTCACATAATGTTTTTGTCAATGGTCTTCTGAGTCATCAAGGTCCTAAATGGTCTAAGCATCGAAGTATTCTTAATCCTGCTTTTCGTATCGACAGTTTAAAGGTATGGTTCTTGAAACTTATTTATATTTATAATAGTGTGATAATTTCTTAAATTATTGACAAAAAGGATATATATATAGATACAAATCTATACATATTTAAATAATAAATACAGTTTTTTTTAAATAGTAATTGATACATCTTCATATCTTCCTATATAAAGTGATGAAATTATAAGCATCATTTACTATCCTTTTCTCTCTTCTTTCCTTTCTTCTTCAAAGATCAAGAAGATGGAGATAGTTACAGCAAAAAGAGTGTTCTTCTTGATGGGATTTTTGATCTTGATTCTGAATTGGGTATGGAGAGTTGTGAATTGGGTTTGGTTAAGACCAAAGAGATTAGAAAAATACTTGAAGAAACAAGGATTTTCTGGAAATCCTTATAGAATTTTGATTGGAGATACAAGAGAGAGTAATCAAATGGATCAAATTGCTCACTCTTTTCCTCTTCCTCTTTTTGATTGGAGATACAAGAGAGAGTAATCAAATGGATCAAATTGCTCACTCTTTTCCTCTTCCTCTTGAAGCAGATTTTCTTCCCCGCCTGATGCCTTTTTTTCATCATACTCTTCTTAAACATGGTAATATATCATTCTTTAAACTCTTGAGTTAACTTAAACTGAAGTGAACTTGATTATTGTCTTTGTGTTAGGGAAGAAGTGTTTTACATGGCATGGTATGTATCCAAATGTGATAGTAATGGATCCAGAGGCATTACGAGAGATAATCTCAAGACATGAACTCTTTCCTAAACCAAAGATTGGTTCACATAATGTTTTTGTCAATGGTCTTCTGAGTCATCAAGGTCCTAAATGGTCTAAGCATCGAAGTATTCTTAATCCTGCTTTTCGTATCGACAGTTTAAAGGTATGGTTCTTGAAACTTATTTATACGACCTCCTAATATTTTTTTGCATGTTCTTGGTTGATAATTAATTTTTAATTCTGACATAATGTGAACTTTGTGGACCTCAGTTTCGTCTTATTCTTTGGTCAGTTTCATTCTCTTACTTTTTTGAAAAGAAAGTCATAGAAGTAACGTCTTCTCACTTGTTTGTTAGCTGATAAATTTTAACAAATAAAAAAATACCTTACTCTTGTTGACCACAAAAAAAAAAAACTCTTTTCTCTTTTTTTTTTTTTTTTGGGTCAAAAAATACTTTACTAATTTTCAAGATATAATTTTAGTGCTAACCAGAAAAAAAAAATTAGTGTTGACCAAAAAAAATCTATATAATTTTAGTTTCCCAAGTTCACCAAAAATAAATAAATCCTTGGGGGTAAAAAACATAATCAATTTTTTCGACAAAAGATTTATGTAAGCTTTTTTTTTTTTTTTTTTTGGTTTTTTTTTTTTTTTTTTGGCAGGGAGATTTATGTAAGCTTATTTTTCTAATATGTAAATGTTTTCTTTTGTGTGAAATTGGTTTAGATTTTCTGAAGTAGGAATAATATCTGATATTTAATTAAAAATGAACAGAACATACTTCCAGCATTTAACTCGAGTTGCAAAGGCATGTTACAAGAATGGGAGAATTTAACTTCAGCAACAGGAACAGTTGAACTTGATTCATGGACTCACTGTCATAACTTAACCAGAGACATGCTTTCTCGTGCTTCTTTTGGTGATTCTTACAAAGATGGAAATAAGATCTTTACAATCCAACAAGAACAGATGGATCTTGGTCTCCAAGCTACTAAAACCATTCCCTTCTACATCCCTGGATCAAAGTAAGTTAAAAGTCTTCTTCTTCTTCTCAATTTTTCTCAATCAGTTTGATAATTTTAGGACTGTAATTTGCAGATTTTTGCCAACAAAGTTCAACATGAGGTTGAGAGAAACCGAAAGAGTAATGAGGGATATGTTTAAAGCTATTATTAAGACAAAAGAGGAAGAGATAAAAAGAGGTAGCAACAAGAACAGTGACTTGTTGTTCTCAATCTTGGTTTCGAATTCAAAAGTGATCAAAGAACATGGACAAGCTTCAGGGCTAAGTCTTGATGATCTTATAGATGACTGTAAATCTTTCTATCAAGCTGGTCAAAGTGTAACCTCTGCGTTCTTTGTTTGGACACTTGTTGCTTTAAGCCAACATCAAGACTGGCAAAACAAAGCAAGAGACGAGATTTCGCAGGTGTTTGGTAACAAAGAACCCGATTTCGAAGGGTTAAGCCATCTAAAAGTTGTAAGTAGACAATTTCTAACTAAACCAACATTAAAGGTTCTTTTATTTAGCAACTTTGAGTCACCATCATCATTATTAGGTAACAATGATCCTACATGAAGTGCTAAGACTCTATTCACCAGCTTTGTGGACCTGTGGGATAACTAAACAAGAAGTGAAGCTAGAGAAATTCTCTTTACCCCAAGGTGTTATAGTAACAATACCAATGCTTTTGGTACATCATGATCCTGATCTTTGGGGAGATGATGTGAAAGAGTTTAAGCCTGATAGATTCATCAATGGTGTAGCGAGTGCAACTAAAGGAAGACTCTCCTTCTTACCATTTGGTTCGGGACCTCGGACTTGTATTGGTCAGAACTTTACAATGTTGCAAGCTAAGCTCTTTTTGGTAATGGTGCTTCAACAATGTTGCAAGCTAAGCTCTTTTTGGTAATGGTGCTTCAAAGGTTTAGTGTAGAGTTGTCTCCATCTTATACTCATGCTCCTTTCCCAGGTGCAGCTACATTGCCGCAACATGGTGCTCATTTGATTATCCGTAAAATTTAGAAATCTTATTTGGGTGTTTTTTTTATATATGAAACATAATCAAATGTTTTATGGGCAATTAGAATGAGAAAATATTTTGGTTTCCGAATGTTTTATTATTACTTTATGACATTACAGAAAAAAATTGTGTTTGAACTTTGAAGTATGAATAAATAGTGTTACAGTTTCCTGTGCCAAAGAGACTTTGAAACTAATCAATCCTTTCAAGATTAAACATGACCATATCCTCAAGTGCTGATCTGAAACCACTTCTAGGAAGACAATTCAGATTCTTTATAGCAAGTTCAGCTTTCTCCCTAGCCAACTCTTGAGCTCTCTTGATCCCACCGCGATTTCTAACCATATCGATAGCTTCTTCAAGCGATCCAATCGATAGCTTCTTCAAGCGATCCAGGCTCACAAAACTCAGACTCAATGATCTCTCTTAGCCTAGGTTCATTCTCTAGCGCAAATATCACTGGTGCGGTTATGTTACCTTTGGCTAAGTCATTTGCTGCAGGCTTCCCTAACTGCTCTGTGGACTGAGTGAAGTCGAGAATGTCATCAACTACTTGGAAAGATAAACCAAGATTCTTCCCAAATTGATACATTTGCTCTGCGATTTCACTTTCGACTTTACTGAAGATTGCAGCTCCTTTGGTACTTGCAGCTACTAATGAAGCTGTCTTGTAGTAACTCTTTAGCAAGTAGTCATCAAGCTCTACATCACAATCGAATAAACTCGATGCTTGTTTTATCTCACCACTCGCAAAATCTTTGATCACCTGAAAAGGATAAATCAAGATTCAGACCAATATGCAATACAGCTTCCTCTAATCTCAGCAAAGAACTTTACCTGACTTATGAGCTTAATGACTTCGAGGTTTTCGAGATTTGCTAAGTACCATGATGCTTGAGCAAACATGAAATCTCACCTACACAATCATCATAATTCTCATGAGGATAAGTCAAACTAATAAATCAAAACCTGAAGTAAACTCTCTGGTTTGCTTATAAGATTTGCCTCAACCAAAGCTGAAGATTTCTGTTTCCATAGCAAACATCAGAAAAGTACAAAACTTTAATCCAAGCTAGAAAATTTACTGGTCTATGGCCAAAAATCAATTTTTTTTTTTTGTTTGGTTAAATTGGCATAGCATGTACCCAAAAAAGGTGAAGACCCATTACCCAAATCAGATTGTTTTAAAGAAAATCTGAAACAAATCAATACCGTTGACCAGAAAAGTCTCCTTTGGTTTAGCAGGAACAACTCTGCAACTTCCCAAATCTCGCCGGAGTAATACCAAATTACGACCATAGCTCTTGCCACCAATCCTACAAACCTTCTTAGAACAATTACCAAACAAGAGTTGACGACTGGTTGCGGAAGAAGTACAAGAACACCCACATGATATCAGATCAAGTACACTCGTACCCAAGTCTATATTCCGACATGACAACATCATCTCTCAAACAAAATCCAGAAGCTACAACTACTTTGAGCAATTCAAAAAAAAAAAAACGAATAACTCTTAATAAGTTTTGGAAACTGAGAGTCTAAAGAGAATCTATTGAAACTGAGTCATCCAAATTGGAAACTGAGAGTCTAAAGAGAATCTATTGAAACTGAGTCATCCAAAGTTGAAGTTTTTTTTTTTTGGCTGACGAAAGAGATTGGGTGTGTGTATAGAAAATTTTCTGAAAAATAAAATATAAAATAAACAAATAAGTGACTCGAGTTTTATTGATTTTCTATGAGTGGAGGAGACAAAACCACATGAGAACACTCTCTGTCTCTCTTAAAAACTCGACCTTTGGGCGAACGAGAGTGATTTCAGATTTGTGTGTGTGTCCGTGCATCCGTTTTTTAAGTGAGAGGGAAAAAAGAGAGTTACTTCGATCAATCTCTTATCAAATCAGAAGCTAAGATGTCACCACGTGTTTGTAACCTATTGGTCTGTAATCCAACACGTACCAAACTCTTTTGAGATTAGAGAATATCCTTTTTTCTGATTTCAAGACTTATAATATCATTACTCTAGATCTCACCATTTTTAAACTCTATTACCGACAATAATTAGGTCTTAAAGTGTACTGTGTTTGTGTTGGAAGCATAATATAATAATCTTTTCAATTCAATTAAAATCACTGAGCTTTACAGTAATTAGTACTATCAGTAATAAGGATTTTAGCAAAACCTATCTATAAATATACTAGCAAAACCATCCAATGATTCTCTGTGTGTTTGGTGTTCAAAGGTCTCTTATGATCCTGAAAAAATGCAGCAAAACCAAATTAAAAAACCAATTTAAGATCTTGTTTTTGATTCTCTTTTGCTTTAACAACACTCACCTTCCAAGCCGAGATAGCTCAGGTTCAGCTAAAATCATATCTTGCAAAGGTTTTGCATAGATTTTCGAGATTTGCTAAGTACCATGATGCTTGAGCAAACATGAAATCTCCGGCTAATACAGCAACTCTAGTTCCGAAAAGCTCATGAACAGTTTCTTTTCCTGAAACACACACAGTGAAAGGTTAAAACTTTGCAGAGAAAAAACACATTCTGATCAAAAGAAAATAAATAGTCTAACAACCTCTTCGCATATCACTTTCATCCAACACGTCATCGTGTATTAAACTTGCAGTATGAATCATCTCAATGATCTCACCTAAACGCCGATGTTCTACTGTAAGTTCCCTGCATCAAAGTCCCCATCATTTTCATTGCTAGAGAATATACGCAATTTCGAGGTCAAAGATGGTAGTTCTATAAGATTACTTTAAGCCAGCTAACTCTGCGGTAGCTCGTGATACAAGGAAGACCAAACCCGGTCTCATCCTCTTGCCACCAGCACTGAAAATTTGCTCAGCTGCAGATATCAAAACCGGATTTTCTGCACCAACAATCTATAGAAAAGAAGAGCACTTCCATTAGAACCATAAACTCTCTTTTAAGGGACCACAAAAAGAACTGTTGCCTGAGGTACTAACCGATAAAAGATTGTCGTTCAACCTCTGCAAATCATCAGCTACTACATCAAACAGAGTTGGTACTAACCGATAAAAGATTGTCGTTCAACCTCTGCAAATCATCAGCTACTACATCAAACAGAGTTTCTAAAGATATAGGCTTTTGTGTCTCTGGCTTTAGATTGAGCATCACTGTTTTATCTTGACCAATTCCTACACAACCACCATTATTATTCTCATGAAAAATCAAAACCTGAGAATCTAAGAAATTCCTACACAACCACCATTATTATTCTCATGAAAAATCAAAACCTGAGAATCTAAGAGCTTTTGACTTCTCTAAGAGCTGTCGGGTTTTGAGTATCTCAGCTTTATAAGATTTGCCTCAACCAAAGCTAAAGATTTCTATTTCCATAGCAAACATTAGAGAGAGCTCAAAACTTTAATCCAAGCTCAAAAATTTACTGTTCTATATCTTAAAATCAGTTTTTTTTTTATCGCATAGTATGTACCCAAAAAGGTGAAGACTAATTATTCAATTACTTAATCAACCAATTATGATTACCAAAAAATCAGATTGTTTTAAAGAAAATCTGAAAAAATCAATACCGTTGACCAGAAAAGTCTCCTTTGGTTTAGCAGGAACAACTCTGCAACTTCCCAAATCTCGCCGGAGTAATACCAAATTACGACCATAGCTCTTGCCACCAATCCTACAAACCTTCTTAGAACAATTACCAAACAAGAGTTGACGACTGGTTGGAGAAGAAGTACAAGAACACCCACATGATATCAGATCAAGTACACTCGTACCCAAGTCTATATTCCGACATGACAACATCATATCTCAAACAAAATCCAGAAGTCACAACTACTTCGAGCAATTCAAAAAAAAACAAAACAAAACGAATAACTCTTGGAAACTGAGAGTCTAAAGAGAATCTATTGAAACTGAGTCATCCAAAGTTGAAGTTTTTTTTTTTTGGCTGACTTGGAAACTGAGAGTCTAAAGAGAATCTATTGAAACTGAGTCATCCAAAGTTGAAGTTTTTTTTTTTTGGCTGACGAAAGAGATTGGGTGTGTGTATAGAAAATTTTCTGAAAAATAAAATATAAAATAAACAAATAAGTGACTCGAGTTTTATTGATTTTCTATGAGTGGAGGAGACAAAACCACATGAGAACACTCTCCGTCTCTCTTAAAAACTCGACCTTTGGGCGAACGAGAGTGATTTCAGATTTGTGTGTGTCCGTGCATCCGTTTTTTAAGAGAGAGGGAAAAAAGAGAGTTACTTCGATCAATCTCTTATCAAATCAGAAGCTAAGATGTCACCACGTGTTTGTAACCTATTGGTCTGTAATCCAACACGTACCAAACTCTTTTGAGATTAGAGAATATCCTTTTTCTGATTTCAAGACTTATAATATCATTACTCTAGATCTCACCATTTTTAAACTCTATTACCGACAATAATTAGGTCTTAAAGTGTACTGTGTTTGTGTTGGAAGCATAATATAATAATCTTTTCAATTCAATTAAAATCACTGAGCTTTACAGTAATTAGTACTATCAGTAATAAGGATTTTAGCAAAACCTATCTATAAATATACTAGCAAAACCATCCAATGATTCTCTGTGTGTCTATCTATCAGTAATAAGGATTTTAGCAAAACCTATCTATAAATATACTAGCAAAACCATCCAATGATTCTCTGTGTGTGTATTGGTGTTCAAAGGTCTCTTATGATCCTGAAAAAATGCAGCAAAACCAAATTAAAAAACCAATTTAAGATCTTGTTTTTGATTCTCTTTTGCTTCAACAACACTCACCTTCCAAGCTGAGATAGCTCAGGTTCAGCCAAAATCATATCTTGCAATGGTTTTGCATCTGTATACCTTTCACTGTAACTAAAAACAAAAACAAAAACAAATGTTCACAAGTCAGGCAGAGAGTGAGGGAGATAGGAGATCAGAGGGAGACTTTACTTACTCGCAGATGTGATTGATTTTAAGTATTCTGTGATGTATAACTAAATCGTTACCGACATAAGTCACAACTAAGGAACCAGCATCAGGATGTGGCCAGCTTCTTGAAGTAGGGAACCTGAGAATGAAAGTGCCTGGTTCTTGATTTTGAAGTGAACTTTCTGCCTCTTCTTTAGTTACAAATCCTTCGATCCATCTAGGCGAAACAGAGCGCCACATTCCATTGATTAATCCTCTTGATATAGCTGAAGCAACAGGGTACAACCAACACCACATTTTCTCAAAATTTTCTTGAGTTAAGTACTCACTGCATCCACATATCCTCCTCAGAAGCTCTAAATCCTGATCACAAAAACAGATCAATAGTTTGATCATGGTGAAAAGTTCAAGCAATATGAGAAGAGAAACGAGACAAGACCTGGTGAATAAGAGACCTACTGCTGCATTTAGCTATTCTCATGAAATGCTGTTCAATCTCAATTACCACATTATCCCAATGAACATGTTGATAGTTTTGAGAGATCAGAATCCACGCATTTGTTCCTTCTGCTATCAGTTTTCTTGCCATTTTGATTTGGTAGCTGGAAAACTTGGAAGTTTAGTGTTCTATTTATACTCATAATTTACATATTTGGGGCTGGTGTGAGTTTAATTTACCTGTGGTGGGAACATCCGGAATAGAGAGAAACTTGTTCTGCAAATTTTGAGACTTCTTCATCTGATGAATTGTTTGTGATTTCCTTCAGAAGAAGAGAGTTTGTGATTTCCTTCAGAAGAAGAGATCTCTCTGTTAAGTTAGCAAGAGAGTATCTGAAAATCATCGAGTCTGGGATTGTATTCCTCAAAGAAGTCGAGTCTCTCATTTTGGTGTTTTCGGAATCAGTTGAGGAGTTATCTTCTTCTTCTTTGTGGTTCTGAGGTCTCCATTCCATACTGATACCATTTCCATTCTCGAACTAACTCGAAAGAAACAACAATGCAGAATAACAGTAAGTGCATATGGGTATGAAGTGAAGCAAAACAAAACGTAACTAAAGTGAACTTGGATTATGTACCTCACTTTCACAAACCTTTTCTTCACCTAATTTAATCCGCTTTGTAGAGTAAGTCATATGTAGAATTTCTGATGTTCTAGTACTTGAAGCAAGTTCTTGTTCTCCTCCATCTAATGGATAATCAATGTGGTTTGATCTTTTAGGTGTAACAGAATCACAGTTCCTCGAAATGCAACGGATTTGGTTGGTAACAGTTTTGAGGAAAGGATAATAACCCTTCACTTCTGGTATTTCGAATTTGATGCACATTAACCTCTTATCACTCTTGGAGGAAAGCTACAAAACAAAATCAAAACAAGAATCCTTCAATGAATATCAGCAGGAACACGAATTCTAAAGATAATGTGAAATCCCGTTCCAATGGACCAGACTTTATAATTACCAGCTGAGATATTTTGAGAGTGAAAGAAGCACATCCGTTCAATAAGTTGCATGGCTTATCTTCAGCTGAGAATTCAACTCCTTCATAGCTTACCAAAAGGGGAGGCTCAGAATCACTCATCTTTTCGACAGGCGTCCCACAATCAGCATACTGTAGAGAAGCCACAACCTGTAACATTGAACCGACAATGCGCTATCAGAAATAATAATAAGTGCAGAAATTTGGAGAAAGCGTAAGAGAATGGACCTTCGCATCCTTGTCTACAGGTTGTCCAATAGAATTGGTTAAAACAACATCCAAGGAAAAAAATGTGCCACCAACAATACTCCAAACACCATCTTCATCCAATTCAATTCCAGATATCGATGGCTTATCAACAGATAAACATAAAGGTGGGTCCTGGCAAAGAAATGAACTTAGATAAAGAAACACAGAACAAGAGTCTTTTATCAAAGAGGATAAGAAGGCAAATACAAGAAACTAATACCTTTGTGTAGTGATGACTTGCAGGGAGATTAGAAGGCAAAACTTCTGCACAGTGGATGAAACCCTGAACACTATAACCATCTCCACCAACACTAAACAATGATATCTTTCGTGCGCAATTTAAATTTGTGCCATTGGTCATCAAGGAAGTCAAGACTTGCTCTCCTACAATATCTCCACATATATGAAGGCGAATGTAGTTTCTAGAAACCTAGGAAACAACAGAAATCAGTATTGGTTTAAGAAAGAGTCTTCAGAGATGTTATTAGTATTACCTCACAGCCCACATGAACCCATTTCTGAAGTGGAAACTCAGCTGTTGTAGAAACATTAGGAACTTCAATCCAAGACGAAATGTTAACAGGATCAGGAGCTTCCTTGTGAAGGAGAGTCAATGGCAAAAGCATCATCTTCTTGTTTTCATCTAGAACAAGGAAAGGTGCACTAACACTTATGTCGGAGTGAACCTGAGAAGAAAGCCACATTACACGACAAAAGCTTTTATTTCAGTAAAAATAAATCCTTAATCAGACTCCTATGATGAAATCACAACGATCGGTCAATAAACAACTATAACAATCAAATGGGAAGACAAAACCAAACTCAAAATTTCAAAGCAGAACTTCAAAGTTCCAAACTTTTATTGCCTAACATTCAACAAGCAAGATGATCGATCACATAAGTTACTATATCAGATATCGATTATAACACAGAAGACAGAACACAACAGATGTATAATTCAGAATAAAAAGAAAAGCTTTTTAGTTTTGGAGGATTCACCTGTCTGATGATTGTAGAAGGGTAAGTGGTGGAATCTAAAAGATAAACCCAAAAACAAAGAGAGAAGGTATCAAATTGATGGTTTTCGACTTCAGCTAAAATCATATCTTGCAAAGGTTTTGCATCTGTATACCTTTCACTGTAACTAAAAACAAAAACAAATGTTCACAAGACAGGCAGAGAGTGAGGGAGATAGGAGATAAGAGGGAGACTTTACTTACTCGCAGATGTGATTGATTTTGAGTATTCTGTGATGTATAACTAAATCGTGACCGACATAAGTCACAACTAAGGAACCAGCATCAGGATGTGGCCAGCTTCTTGAAGTAGGGAACCTGAGAATGAAAGTGCCTGGTTCTTGATTTTGAAGTGAACTTTCTGCCTCTTCTTTAGTTACAAATCCTTCGATCCATTTAGGCGAAACAGAGCGCCACATTCCATTGATCAATCCCCTTGATATAGATGAAGCAACAGGGTACAACCAACACCACATTTTCTCAAAATTTTCTTGAGTTATGTACTCACAGCAACCACATATTCTCCTTAGAAGCTCTAAATCCTGATCACAAATTCATGTCGGAATCACAAAAGATCAGATCAATACTTTGATCTTGGTGAAAGTTATACGAGAAGAGAAAAGAGACAGAGACCTGGTGAGCGAGAGATCTACTGCTGCATTTAGCTATTCTCATGAAATGCTCTTCAATCTCAATTACCACATTATCCCAATGAACATGTTGATAGTTTCGAGAGATCAGAATCCACGCATTTGTTCCTTCTGCTATCAGTTTTCTTGCCATTTTGATTTGATAGCTGGAAAACTTGGAAGATTAGTGTTCTATTTATCATCATAATTTACATATTTGAGGCAGGTGTGAGTTTAATTTACCTGTGGTGGGAACATCCGGAATAGAGAGAAACTTGTTCTACAAATTTTGAGACTTCTTTATCTGATGAATTGTTTGTGATTTCCTTCAGAAGAAGAGATCTCTCTGTTTTGTTTGTGATTTCCTTCAGAAGAAGAGATCTCTCTGTTAAGTTAGCAAGACAGTATCTGAAAATCATCGAGTCTGGGATTGTATTCCTCAAAGAAGTCGAGTCTCTCATTTTGGTGTTTTCGGAATCAGTTGAGGAGTTATCTTCTTCTTCTTTGTGGTTCTGAGGTCTCCATTCCATACTGATACCATTTCCATTCTCGAACTAACTCGAGAGAAACAACAATGCAGAATAACAGTAAGTGCATATGGGTATGAAGCGAAGCAACACAAAACGTAACTAAAGTGAACTTGGATTATGTACCTCACTTTCACAAACCTTTTCTTCACCTAATTTAATCCGCTTTGTAGAGGAAGTCATATGTAGAATTTCTGATGTTCTATTACTTGAAGCAAGTTCTTGTTCTCCTCCATCTAATGGATAATCAATGTGGTTTGATCTTTTAGGTGTAACAGAATCACAGTTCCTCGAAATGCAACGGATTTGGTTGGTAACAGTTTTGAGGAAAGGATAATAACCCTTCACTTCTGGTATTTCGAATTTGATGCACATTAACCTCTTATCACTCTTGGAGGAAAGCTACAAAACAATATCAAAACAAGAATCCTTCAATGAATATCAGCAGGAACACGAAATCTGAAGATAATGTGAAATCCTGTTCCAATGGACTAGACTTTATAATTACCAGCTGAGATATTTTGAGCTTGAAAGAAGCACGTCCGTTCAATAAGTTGCAAGGCTTATCTTCAGCTGAGAATTCAACTCCTTCATAGCTTACCAAAAGGGGAGCCTCAGAGTCACTCATCTTTTCAACAGGCGTCCCACAATCAGCATACTGTAAAGAAGCCACAACCTGCAACATCAAACCGACAATTCGCTATCAGAAATAGAGCGTAAAAGTGCAGGAATTTGGAGAAAGCATAAGAGAATGAACCTTCACCTCCTTGTGTACTTGCTCTCCAATAGCATTGGTTAAAACAACATCCAAGGAAAAAAATGTGCCGCCAACAATACTCCAAACACCATCTTCATCCAATTCAATTCCAGATATGGATGGCTTATCAACAGATAAGCATAAAGGTGGGTCCTGGCAAAGAAATGAACTTTAATAAAGAAACACAGAACAAGAGTCTTTTGTTTAAGAGGAGAAGAAGGCAAGGACAAAAAACTAATACCTTTGTGTAGTGATAATTTGCAGGGAGATTAGAAGGCAACACTTCTGCACAGTGGATGAAACCCTGAACACTATAACCATCTCCACCAACACTAAACAACGATATCTTTCGTGCGCAATATAAATTTGTGCCATTGGTCATCAAGGGAGTCAAAACTTGTTCTCCTACAATCTCTCCACATATATGAAGGCGAATGTAGTTTCTAGAAACCTAGGAAACAACAACATAAATCAATATTGGTTGATTTAAGAAGAGTGTTCAGAGATCTTATAAGTTATAAGTATTACCTCACATCTAACATGAACCCATTTCTGAAGCGGAAACTCAGCTGTTGTAGAAACATTAGGAACCTCAGTCCAAGACGAAATGTTTACAGGATCAGGAGCTTCCTTGTGAAGGAGAGTCAATGGCAAAAGCATCATCTTCTTGTTTTCATCTAGAACTAGGAAAGGTGCACTGACACTTATGTCGGAGTGAACCTGAGAAGAAAGCCACATTACACGACAAAAGCTCTTATTTCAATAAAAACAAATCCTTAATCAGACTCCTATGATGAAATCACAACGATCGGTCAATAAACAACTATAACAATCAAATGGGAAGACAAAACCAAACTCAAAATTTCAAAGCAGAACCTCAAAGTTCCAAACTTTTTTTTTGCCTAACATTCAACAAGCAAGATGATCAATCACACAAGTTACAATATCAGGTATCGATAATAACACAGAAGACAGAACACAACAGATGTATAATTCAGAATAAAAAGAACAGCTTTTTAGTTTTGGAGGATTCACCTGAACAGATGTATAATTCAGAATAAAAAGAACAGCTTTTTAGTTTTGGAGGATTCACCTGTCTGATGATTGTAGAAGGGTAAGTGGTGGAATCAAAGAGATAAACCCAAAAACAAAGAGAGAAGGTATCAAATTCATGGTTTTCGACATCGACATCGACACTAAAATCCTCCAAGAGAGAGTATTTCTCGGTGTCAATTGCACAATCACCCGCCATTAAAACCCCTCCAAGAAAAACAAGAAGTTCTCGACTTTTGCAAGGGAAACCCTCAAAACCCAGTAAAGGATTGATTAACACAGAGAGAGAAAAGAAGAAGCATAATAACAAAACAACTAAACCTTATTCTTCGCACTCGCTTTTGTTTCTCTCGATTCCGAAACAAACTCAATCGAGAGCTTTAAAGGAAGGAAACTGAAAAGAAACTCAAATAGGAATTTTTCATCACGTCTTCTGACGGCTGTTAATTTAACGGTTGGTACCGTCGTAAGCTCACAAATAAATCTACTGCCTCGCGACCCACGGGACTGAACTAAACCCAACCAATTAAAATTGTTTGTTACAAATAAATCTACTGCCTCGCGACCCACGGGACTGAACTAAACCCAACCAATTAAAATTGTTTGTTTTTTACATCTTTTTTTGACTGGCCATGACTATCCCGTTATATAAGATTTGCAGTTACAAATTGGTTTTGATTTCGCTTTTTTCTTTTTTACCCGAAGATAATACTTTATTAAGCACTAGGTAAATCATATTTATTTACTCAATGACTAAAAGCATTATAAGCACATTGTTATTAGGATAAGTTTAGGTATGTATACATATGTAGATATATATTCATATCTGAATCTATGGATAACATACAAGTATATAAGCTTTTATCTTCTATTTTCACATTATTTGTTTGAATATTTGATCTTAGTTGTTATCCATATTTATCCATAATTTTGTAACAATAAAAAAATGATTTTTATGTCGACGAAAAAAAAAAAAAGTTTTTTACTTTGCAAATTATGCATACTCTATCTTGTAGATATATTATCTGATCTAGTTTTTTTTTTTGTCAAGATATCTGATCTAGTTAATTAAAATAATTTAAGAGAAATTTCAGTAATAAAGATAATAACACGAATCGAAAAGGTAAATGGTTTAAGATCCAAACAAAGTTAAATTGTTTGAATTGATGAAAAGTTCTTCATCTATGATTACTTTTGGAACCATTAATTACAAATTGTTCTAAAGAACTAAACCTAAAACATTAGTAAAAAAATATTCATAAAGAGAATCCACAACGAAGATCATATGCTTTTCTCCTATTTTCATGATATATCACGAACACGCCTTGTCTCAACAGATCATAAACCCTGTAAACAGCCTTGGAGATTCCAGTTTCTGCTGTGATCCTGATCATGAAAACATACCTTATGTGCCAGCACAGTGGTTAATATAACACATTCGAAAGAGTTTTGATTTTGTATCTCTGTGTAGCTACTTTAGACTTTCGAAAAAGGAGATCTTGAAGATGCATTATGCGCCTCTTCTACCTC
>CM071716.1:34119039-34130071 GCA_036630335.1 Physaria fendleri | reverse complement strand
AAAAAAAAAAAAAAAAAAAACAAATTTGAATATCCAAAATGCCTTTACATCACCACAACTAGTTGGTTTATTTTTGTTTAATTACTTAGTGTTCTAGATATGAAATAAAATAAAATAATGCGAGAATTAAATTGTACAACTACAAACTATAAGAAAAAAATTATATCAAAAAAGAAAAAAAAAAAACAAAGAGTTCTCAAAATTCTTTCTCTAGAAGAGTAGAAAAATATAAAAGTTTGGGTGTAAATGGTATAAATATGAGTTCATCATTCAAATATGATGATTTCAGAAAATACATAACACCTACTCCTCTATCAATAAAATGAAATCAACAAAAAGAACACTAATCTTACACTTAGAAATATCTTCATCACTCCTTAATCATTTTCTTCTTCTGTTTCTTATCTTTCTTCTTTGCTGGTGCTTCGGTTTCTTCTTCTTCCGCATGTCTTCGGGTTCCTCTTCTTCCACCTTCTTTTTCTTATTTTTCTTATCTTTCTTAGCATCAGATTTAGCTGGAGTTTGCCCAAGAAGAGAATCTGCAGCAGTGTTGTAAGTCTGCACATAACCAGAAAAAAAAACAGTTAAAGGTTACTTTATCAAAAAAAATCAAAAACCAAATAGATGAAGAACACAGTTTCTACATAAAGTTTCTCTAACACAAACGAAATTGCAAGATGTAAGTAACAAAATATAGAAATTCATATTTAACCTTAGCAGGAGTGATAAGACCACCAGATCCCTTCTTTTTATCCTTGTCATATACTCCAATCTTAGGTTTTCCTTTAGCTGAACCAGACAGCCGACCTAAATCTTTTCCTTCAAGATTTCTCAACCTCGCTTCAAGCTGTTAAAATAGCAACACGTACAAGAAAGATCATCATCAGGCAAAAAGAAAAAAATTTATGACTTGGAGATTGTTCATAGAGATTAACAAGAGGAAAGCTATCTAAGAGTGTTGTCACTAGTCACCTTAGCTCGATGTTCAAGTCCCATAGTGTTGTTATCTTGGCCATCAGCAAGAGCATCAACCCTAATAGCAAGAACTGCTTTAGCTCTTCGGGTTCCTCTTCTTCCACCTTCTTTTTCTTATTTTTCTTATCTTTCTTAGCATCAGATTTAGGTGGAGTTTGCCCAAGAAGAGAATCTGCAGCAGTGTTGTAAGTCTGCACATAACCAGAAAAAAAAACAGTTAAAGGTTACTTTATCAAAAAAAATCAAAAACCAAATAGATGAAGAACACAGTTTCTACATAAAGTTTCTCTAACACAAACTAAATTGCAAGATGTAAGTAACAAAATATAGAAATTCATATTTAACCTTAGCAGGAGTGATAAGACCACCAGATCCCTTCTTTTTATCCTTGTCATATACTCCAATCTTAGGTTTTCCTTTAGCTGAACCAGACAGCCGACCTAAATCTTTTCCTTCAAGATTTCTCAGTCTCGCTTCAAGCTGTTAAATAACAACCGGTTTCAGAGAGATCATCATCAGGCAAAAAGAAAAAAATTAACAAGAGGAAAGCTATCTAGAGATTGTTCACAGATATTAACAAGAGGAAAGCTATCTAAGAGTGTTGTCACTTGTCACCTTAGCTCGATGTTCAAGTCCCATGTTGTTGTTATCTTGGCCATCAGCAAGAGCATCAACCCTAATAGCAAGAACTGCTTTAGCAGCTAAGGACCGTGATATCTTTCCCTTGTGCTTTGGTGCCGCTTGACCAACAACGGATGCATGGTATATTAACCCATACTTGGGTGTATTGTGTTTTGTCTTAAGTGCTCTAAAGAGAGCTTTTTCGGCTCCTAGAATCTGAACCGTGCTCCCAGGTTGCTTGGAGAGGTTCAATAAACTACCTCCGTGAGAAATTAAACGGGCACCAACTAGCTCTCCAACTAGGGCAGTCAGATTGGGAGCAACTGTGTTCATTCTGCTCTTTAGGTAATCATATAGCTGAGCTCTGTACTCAGCAAGAGAGATAACCTGGTCACAGAGTTCCCGGATGTGCATCAAGTCGAGGTCATTGACTTCTGTTCCCATAGATATCACAGCCGCTTCCTTCAAATCCGTCTCAACTTCCTCTGCTAAGATCTGCAACAAAACCATCAAACAGGAGTATACCATTTGTTATTGTAATTCTCTTTTCACAGTTTACAATATGACAGTTACCTCAGAGAAGTCTAGGTTTGCAGCATTGATCCGATTTCCCATCAGTTTAACGGATTTGGCATATATGATATTGTCTGATATGATCTTAGAAAGCTCAGGAAAATGCCATCCATACCATTCTCTGACCCTCATAGCATAAGTGTTTAGTTCTTTGTCAAGATCATCTAGCAATCCGATAGCTTGGATAATCATGGTATCAACCTGACAGAAACCAAACCATTAAGAGGTGCAAGACGAGTATAGAAAAACACAGGACAAAGTATATTGTCTGATAATCAAATGGTAGTTCAGTATAAGTTCCATTAAAAGTATATTGTCTGATAATCAAATGGTAGTTCAGTATAAGTTCCATTATTTACCACGAGATAGCTTCAATCAATAACAAATCCAATTACTTCATATGACAGCAAATAAACAGACCATTTATCATTTGTTAGGAACAAAAGATACCTTTTCGGAACTAAACTTAAGCTTATATCTAGCAAGGCTGTGTGAGAGACCCAAGCTCATTGGAGCCAAGTCTTGATCACCCAAACCAGAGATGAGTTCTGTAAACTGACTTCTAACACCTCGTAGAAGTTCCATTACACCATTGTTGTGAACACAATCTATTTTCTGCAGCATTTACAAAAATTCATTGAAACAAACACAGAACAGGATAGAAAAGGTGAATTAATGAGAAACAGTAGTGAATCACAAACCAGTTTCTCCTTGATGACATTTCCAAGCTTTGAATCAGCCACAGCTAAGGCTTCACCTTCACAATTAGCTTTCAAAAATTTGCGCAGACCTTTGCTTGGCGCTCCTTCAAGCAATTTAGCCACAGCTTCAAGAGCTTCAGATGTGTTGTCAAACTTATCAAAAGCTTTCAACTTAACCATCTGGTACAACAGTAAATATATGAGAAACTCAACAACAAAAATTAGTCTACGAGTTTATTAAACCAAATCCAAAGCATTTACTACTGTATAAAGAAAAAAAGATTTCAAATAGATAAAATGAAGTCCACCTTAATAACATTATTTGCAAAGTATGAGTAAAAAGCTCATATGATATTCTGACAAAAACTCGAATGAGGTCAAGTGCTGTGATAGTGGTTACTAACAAAAAAAAAAACCCCCCTATTTTGAGGCGTTTAACGAGTCCTAGCAGCATAGGCAAAAGATGCAGCAGCTAAAATCGTTGTCATAGACGAAACAACGGTCCAGAAGCTCTGTTTCTTGTGTGCCTTCTCTTTTAATTGCTTCATGATCTCAGCTTCTTTCTTCATTTCCTCTATTACGTCCTCTTTGTTTCTAAATGCTTTCTCTATCGATTCTAGCTCCACCGCGTAGGTATCGGTTTCATTGTCTAGCTTTTGTTGCTCGCTATTGAATCTATCTTCTTGGTTCTCTGATTGAGATAGCATAAATGCAGCTCTCTTCAGCATCAGCAAGCTGCGTTTTGCATCCATTCCTGTTGTTTCTAGTTCTGTTTTTAGAGCATCCATAGCATTTTTCAGCTCTACAAGCTCTTCTTCGAGGATAGCCTTTTCCCTTTTCAGTGATTCTGATTGCGTCTCCAAATCATTCTTTGCTGAAAGTAAACTCTCGCGCTCACTCCTAGTCTTCTGAAGCTCTTCTAGAGTTGTTTCAATCATCTTCTCTGATTTTAAAACCTCTAGTCTTCTGAAGCTCTTCTAGAGTTGTTTCAATCATCTTCTCTGATTTTAAAACCTCTGCCTTAAGATCCTGTCCATGTTTCTTCTCCTTATCAAGTGCCTTATCAGCTTCTTCTCTCTTAAGCTCAAGTTGTGCAAGGGCATCGCTTAGCTGACCAACTTTGCAGCTGAGCGTATCGTTAGTCTTGGTTCGATCGTTACATTCATTTTGTAACACAGCAATGGTATGTGTTAGCTCATCAGTCTTTTGATTCAACTCAATAAGCCTTCTCTCCCGACCAAAACTATCCTCCATAAGAACACTCTTCTCCTGAGACAACTGATCAATCAACTTCTCCTTATCAGACAACTGCAGATTGATCATCTCCATCTGTTTCTCTACTGAATTTTTCTCCTTCAACAACTTCTCCAGCTCAGATTCTTGAATTGTCTTCTCTTTCCTTAATGCATCGGTTTCCTCCATCAATTCTTCTCTCTTTCTCCACAGACTCATCAAGATTCTTCTCCAACCTAATAACCATATCCTGCAAATTCCTCTCTTTTTTGTCAAACTCTGCACAGTCTCATTCAACTTCTCTAACTTTTTCTCCAGCTTCTCCATTTCTCCCCTCTGTTCAATCTTTCCAATCTCCAACTCATTCTTTTCACTCAAAAGCACCTTGATCTCTCTTTTCAGTTCATCGATCTCCTTCTTTTTCCCCTCAATTGTCTTCTCCAAATCGATCTTCTCCTTGTTTACCCTTTCAATCAACTCTTCTGTCATCTTCCTCTCCTTCACTAATCTATCGTTTTCAGATTTCAATTTCCTAATCACTATCTCCAAATTGGATTGTTTCTCCTCCAACCCAATCACACACTCCTTGAATCTATTCACCTCCTCACTCTGCAAATCAAATTCATTCTTTATTAAGTCCCTCTCATCACAGGCCTTCCTCAAGTGTTCCTTCTCGACCTCTACCTTAACCTTAAGCTCCTTCGCTTCTCCTTTCATTACCCTAATCACGCTCTCATTATCACTCTTCTCCCTAATCAACCGCTCTACTCCAGCACCCATCTCGCTAAACTGGTTTTCAACAAAACCAATAACCAGACCCATTTCAATCTTCAACCCCAAATTTTCGTCAATAATCTGATCTAACTTGTCACACAAACCCGTTTCCTCAGACCCATAAAGAGCCAACTTGGTCTCCAAACTATCCTTAGCCTGGACAAGCAAATCGATCTGATTTCTCTTCTCCATAGCCTGTTTGAGAAGTATCTCGTTAAGAGACTTCAAGTTTTGGAATTTCTCATCCGACGAGTCGGGGTCTTCCATGGAACACTGACGACTTAGGGCCATAGCTTTCTTGTCAGTCTCGGGGGCTTTCTGGTTATGGATTGGTCGGTTATCATTAGCTATGTCTTTACTCTTACGCAAAGTTTTCTTCTTATGAACCATTGTTTTGGGAATTCTCGAAGGTTGCAAAAAGTAGTGGCAGAGATTAGGGTTTTTGGGGATTTCGATGGTCAGTGGGTGACTGTGTGAGGAGAGGGGAGAGACGAAAGGTTACGTTTTAAGGGGGTAAATTTGCAAATTCAAAATGCAGGGCCCAAAGTTTGAGGTTAATTATCTTATCTTTTCCTTTACCATCTCTGTTTTTTTTAGACATTTTCCATAAAACAACGTTGCACATGCCATGTAAAAAGTTATGGTTTTTTCAACATTTTCCAAAAATATATGGAAAAGTGAGATAAAACAAAAAAATTTAAAAAAAAACTGTGGAAAACAACATATATACTTTTTATTAGATAAGAATGATTTTTATTATTATAGGATAACAATTATTTATTATAATTATCACAAAAACTTTTTAAAAAAAAAAAAAAAAAAAGGAACGCCACAAGCTATTCTAGTTCTAATTCGAACTTAAGTAACAATTATGTATATAGAGGACCTCAAATATCTTTGCTTATATGCTTTTTTATTCTAAAAATAACTAATCCAAAAGGATTATGTAATGTAAATCAAATTACAAAAAAATATTTACCATTTAAAAGAAAAAAACACGTTAGCTAAATTTAAACCATGTGCTGGGCTTTGAAATTTGGGATTTAGGCTTTGCGCTTGTACAATTAAAGCCTTTGTTCTGTCCCAATAGAGCAAGTTGAGACTTGAGAACGATAAAAAAGGAGTCGGGTCAGAAATTCATTCGATCACCCAATGGGCATGGGGAACGAAGACGACGAGGGTGAGAAAAGTAGAAACCTGCAGCAACAGATTCCTAATAAAACCAAAAAACCGATCCTAATTGGTGTGCCTTCTTACCAGGAAGTCGCACAGTCACAGGCGAAATCGACGCCTCCATCACTCTTCAAACCTTCCCAGAGTTTCTCTCAGGCTTTCGCTTTCGTCAAATCTTCTGATGTCTACTCTCCTCCTCCTCCGCCGCCTAATGCCTCCTTTACCTCTTCTTCTCAGTCCCCGGGACCGTCGGGTGCTTCTCAGCTGCCCAGTTCAAGGTGAATTGCTTTGCAATTACACAATTTTCGAAATTTGATGAAATTAATCCCGTAGTATAAATTCCTGCGGAAAAGAAATAGAATTGTAAATTAGGTAGCTTGTCATATTTTCTGGAAATTGAGATTGAAAAGTAGAAAATCTTAATGCTCGTTACCTAACTTTCTTATTGCAACTATCAGATTCAATTTTGTGGACTGCATAAAACATTCTTCTCTTTTTTTTTTTTTTTGTGCGTGTGGTTCTATATGTTGCTTTAATGGTAGAGAATTTTTTTTTTTTTTTTTTTTGTGCGTGTGGTTCTATATGTTGCTTTAATGGTAGAGAAACGCTTCAAACGGATGGAGCCTCATCGTCTTCTACTCCTGTTGCTACTGGCTCTTTACCATCAACCACAACTCAAACCCGTAATGCCATTCTTGTTAGCCATAGACAGGTGAATAGACTTTAAACCTCCATGATATCCTTCCCCTTGTTCTTTGGTACTCATTTGACTTCTATTTGTTAAATAACAAACATCTCTTTTTTGCAGAAAGGAAACCCGCTTCTTAAACATATTAGAAATGTTAAATGGGTTTACTCAGATATCATTCCAGACTATGTGCTTGGTCAAAGCTCTTGCGCTTTGTATTTAAGGTGAAATTCTTTAACTTTCATCTTTCATCAATGTGTAAAATTCAAATACAAATTCCCATACTCATACTAGAAACACCCGACTCTTTGCAGCTTGCGGTATCATCTACTACATCCAGATTATCTCTATTTCCGCATTAGGGAACTACAAAAGAATTTCAAGCTCCGGGTTGTTCTTTGCCATGTTGATGTTGTAAGTCTTAAGTTAATATTTTTGATGCAATCATGAAGTGAAACTTTGATAGAAAATCACTGTAACATTGTATCCGGTGTTTTTCATTAATGTCCTATGGTACTTATGCACAGGAAGATACAGTGAAACCATTGTAATGTCCTATGGTACTTATGCACAGGAAGATACAGTGAAACCATTGCTTGAAGTCACTAAAACCGCTCTGCTTCATGATTGCACCCTATTGTGCGCCTGGAGGTGTTTATTTCTATATCAACCAAGTCATTTGCAGCTCATATGAAAACATATTTTATCACTCATGTTATCACTGATACAACTTTCTGTGTGAAATTCCTTGCAGCATGACAGAATGTGCTCGATATTTGGAAACGATAAAAGTCTACGAAAACAAACCCGCAGATCTCATCCAAGGTCAAATGGATACAGATTATCTTTCACGGGTATAGAAACTCTTTAGGCTTGTCCATTGACTTTTTTTTGTGGATTCTCACTGAGTTTATGATGTTTGCAGCTAAATCATTTTTTTTTTGTGGATTCTCACTGAGTTTATGATGTTTGCAGCTAAATCATTCTCTTACAAGCATTCGGCATGTGAACAAGAGCGATGTAGTTACACTTGGTTCTACATTTGGGGTGGAGCTCAAAAACCCTATTTCCTGGTTACTGTAATTAATATTTTTTATGATTCAAACTAACATTGGAAACCTAAAAAACATGTTTTGGTTACTGTAATTAATATTTTTTATGATTCAAACTAACATTGGAAACCTAAAAAACATGTTTAATGCAGTCTCTTGCTCATATAATGGACGCGTCCATGGAAGATTTAGCTCGTAAAAAACATGTTTAATGCAGTCTCTTGCTCATATAATGGACGCGTCCATGGAAGATTTAGCTCGTTGTCCAGGTATTGGTGACCGCAAGGTACACTTTCTTTCATCTACAAACCAAAAGCTCCATAACCATGTGATGGAGGTCTGAAAAATCACCGTAAAACCTCAGGTGAAGCGGTTGTATGATACATTCCACGAGCCTTTCAAGCGTGTAACTTCAAGCCAATCAACTGTTACTGAACCAACAATCCCGGAAACTCCTCTTGAGAAAGATGTGAACTCAGAGAAACATGTTGAAGAAAACGAGGATTTTGTGGAGGACTCCAGAAAACGAAAGAAGAAAGAGCCTGAGAAAACTGTGAAGACCGCGCTTTCAGCTGTATTTGCTAGATACTCTGACAAACTCAGCAAGAAAAAGGAGAAAGATAAAGCAATAGAGTCAGTCTCTTGCTCATATAATGGACGCGTCCATGGAAGATTTAGCTCGTTGTCCAGGTATTGGTGACCGCAAGGTACACTTTCTTTCATCTACAAACCAAAAGCTCCATAACCATGTGATGGAGGTCTGAAAAATCACCGTAAAACCTCAGGTGAAGCGGTTGTATGATACATTCCACGAGCCTTTCAAGCGTGTAACTTCAAGCCAATCAACTGTTACTGAACCAACAATCCCGGAAACTCCTCTTGAGAAAGATGTGAACTCAGAGAAACATGTTGAAGAAAACGAGGATTTTGTGGAGGACTCCAGAAAACGAAAGAAGAAAGAGCCTGAGAAAACTGTGAAGACCGCGCTTTCAGCTGTATTTGCTAGATACTCTGACAAACTCAGCAAGAAAAAGGAGAAAGATAAAGCAATAGAGTCAGAAGATGCTGAATCCCACCAAGATTAACACAGTTTTGTTCCTTGGGTAAGGTCATTGTTGAACCATATATCCTAAAATTGTAACATTAGGTGAGAATATAGTTATCTTTGGTAGCTATCTTGAGTAAAGAGTGATGGTCACTTAATTAGTGTAGCCACCGTGTTGAGTAAAGAGTGATGGTCACTTAATTAGTGTAGCCACCGTGTATCAGTTTCACACGATTGTTAAACCGGGGCCTTGGTCTGAAAAATAACAGGTTATCCCTCAGTTTGGAACTTTGATCAGTTTGATGATCTTCGTTAACATTTTAGATGTGGTAATCCCCTTACTCATAAACTAATGGTTACAGTTTTACAGATAATTTTAGTTTTTGAATAATTAGGTTTGTCTTTTTGTTACAAATAATTAGGTTGTCTAGTTTGGTTTGGTTTGGATTGCTCTGTATAAAGTGTGTAATTAGTGCCCTTGACAGACAAAAAAAAGTGTGTAATTAGTGAAATTAGACCGTTACTGTAACAGCTTTTTGCAATTTGATATTTTTAGATTTGCAGTATTTATTTCAAACGCGTCAGTCAGTCTATGATGACACTTGATATTTGTGCACCACTAAAGAAAAAGTTGCGAAAGACCGGTAAAAGAAAAACACAGAGAATATTTCAAGTACAAGTGAATCGATCATCATAGACATGGGTAAACAAGTAAATAGAAAAAAAAAAACCTGATAAAGTAAAAGTTTAATTTTCCGTACAAAACCTTGTCGATTCAGTCGGTTCGGTCTTTTCTTTTATCAAGATCATAAAGTTGTTTAACAAAAGAAAGTGTTTTGACAACCGGTCCGGTTCAGTTAAATCGATAATTCAAATTTCGAGATACGGAAAAGTTTTAATATCAAGAGAAAAAATACTTAATGAAAACGTCGAGATACGAAAAAGGTTTAAGACATGTGCTTCTTCACGTCAGCGATTCGACATTTTCAGAGAAGAAAGAAGTCAAAGGTATTAACAAATTTGATTTTTGTAACGTGTTTTGAGATTTCGACTACTAAACAAACTTCGTATGTATGTATTTACCACACACGTATCTTCCCCATTCCGTCATTTGATTTTGACCTTCAGAATCAAATCCAACGCGTGATATACATACAGTATTAAGCTCTTATTGGTTTCTTCTTCTTTTGTCGTTGGTTCGCATACATGTCGCTGTTGACCCAAAAAATTAGACACATATCCCTATATTTTCATGAGGATATAATCATATGTCAATACACAAATTTGATTTTTGTAACGTGTTTTGAGATTTCGACTACTAAACAAACTTCGTATGTATGTATTTACCACACACGTATCTTCCCCATTCCGTCATTTGATTTTGACCTTCAGAATCAAATCCAACGCGTGATATACATACAGTATTAAGCTCTTATTGGTTTCTTCTTCTTTTGTCGTTGGTTCGCATACATGTCGCTGTTGACCCAAAAAATTAGACACATATCCCTATATTTTCATGAGGATATAATCATATGTCAATACCATGTTTTTTTTTTTTTGGTCACGGGTTATATTTTCATGAGGATATAATCATATGTCAATACCATGTTTTTTTTTTTTTGGTCACGGGTCAATACCATGTTAAATTATGAAAAAATATGTACTTAGTTATGGTCGGTTATATATATTTATTAACACAATACAACGATTTTACTAAAGTAAAACTGTAGCTTGTTGTTATGAGTACAAAGTATTTGCAGAAGAAAAAAGAAAGAAATTTGCATAATTTTGATAATAGATAGTATATTCAAGAACATTTGAAGAATTAAATCAAGAAGATTTGAAAAATAATATTAAGAAGATTTGAAGTGAAAAAGTTTGAAAAAAAAAAAGATTGTCGCATTATTCCACCCCTGTATCTATATTTATCAACACAATACAACGATTTTATTAAAGCTAAACCGTAGTTTGTTCTTGTGAGTGCAAAAGATTTGTAGAAGAAAAAAAGAAATTTGCATAATTTTCAAAACCGTGTTTTGCTGATAATAGAGGGTATATTTAAGAAGATTTGAAGAATTAAATCAAGAAGATTGAAGAATAATATTAAGAAGATTTGGAGTAAAAATGTTTGAAAAAAAAGAAGGATTGCCGCATTTTTTTTCTTCAGGCGATCGTGTAATTGGAAGACGAAATGGTG
>CM071716.1:33945443-33956560 GCA_036630335.1 Physaria fendleri | reverse complement strand
TATAAGTGACTAAGAACTTTATAACCTTGGACTTTTCTCTAGTAATAAACTCACAGATGCAAGTAAACCTACTAGAATAAGAAGATCCCATCAGAGTTCCCACCACATCTTGCCATACCTTCGCTGAATATTCACAATCGAAGAACAGATGAGACTTCGTCTCATTGAGGATAAGACATAAAGAACAAGTCTTAATAACTGATCTATTCCAAAGACTGATCTGATCCATTGTTTGTAATCCATCTGAAAACAGCAACCAAATCATAAATGAATGTTTAGGATGAGCATATCTCGTCCAAACCAGACTCGACCAGGGCACTCTCGGATTACGCCTGCGTATAAGAGTCCGAGTGTGAGCAGAACTGAAAGAAGTCGCATATTTCCCTTCTCCACACTTCCATAGATGATCGTCCGGCTCTATATTGGATGTGCAGCTACTCATCAACGGACCAATATGATCTTCAATAGCTTGATAGACTACATTTCTATGTCGTCTTTGTCTCCTATGGCTGTGAAGAACATCAAATACCGTTGACTTCTCATTGATACCCATATCAATAAAACCTCTAGGACCCACTAGATCCATTAGACAACCCAAATCTGACCAGTTGTCATACCAGAACGAAGTACCTCTTCCCGATCTAACATTAACTTTGTGCAGATTTTTGGCAAGAGATCTCATTTTGAGAATCTTTTTGTAAATTCAAGATCCCAAAGAAGTGGTTTTTATCGACCAAACTGAGGCACCTTTAAGCAAAACATTATCGACCCAATGAACCCACAATGTGTCCAAGTAATAAGCCATTTGCCAAAAGGAAATCAAACCATAAATGACCGACTTCACAAGCAAGACACGCGCCGCATATGACAAAAAACGAAATGTCCAAGAAGTCATCAACGATCTAACTTTCTCAACAAGCACCATATAATCATCAAATTCCATTCGTTTTGTCATTAAAGGAAGCCCAGATACCTGACTGGAAGCGTTCCTTCTTGAAATGGGTAAGAACTCCGCAAAACAACTCGATCCACTAAAGAGACACCTCCCAAGTATAACGAACTTTTATCCAGATTCATCACTAGTCCAGAAAGCCTTGAAAAATGAGCCAAAATCCCCACAACTCCTTCTATAGACTTTCGTGTACCATTCGCAAAAATCAGCAAATCGTCAGCAAAACAGAGATGTATTAAACGAACCACTTTACACCATAGGTGGATCGTGCACCAATATCTAATAATTTAGATAAAACATTCATGCAAATCACAAAAAGAAACAGGGAAAGCGAACACCCTTGACGAAGCCCTCTAGAACTACTAAAGAAACCAGTCAACTCTCCATTCACTTGAACAGAAAAAGAAGGAGTAGAAATACAAATTTCGATCCATCTTACAAACTGCTCTGGTAAATTCATTATTCGAAGAACTTGCAGCATAAAAGGCCATTGAACAGAATCAAAAGCCTTTGAAATATCAATCTTCATAACACATCTTGGCGAAATGTCTGGAAGATGATAATCTTTAACAATTTCAGAAGCTAGCAAAACATTCTCCATGAGTAATCTTTTAGGTACAAAAGCTGACTGATTTGTAGCTATCATCTGAGGAAGAAGAGCCCGTAGTCTTACTGCTAGAATACGCGAAATTACTTTGTAAAGAACATTACAAAGAGAAATCGGCCTATAATCTTTAATTGTCGCTGCATCCTCTTTCTTAAGGATTAGCGCCAGAATTGTTGCATTAACAGCTTTAGGTAGGAACCCATTCTCAAAAAAAGATCGGATCGCTATCAAACAATCCGGACCTACTACCTCCCAAGCAGCAATAAAAAATTTACAAGTATACCCATCCAGACCAGGAGATTTGTTCCTTGCCATGTGAAAAATAGTGTCCTTTATCTCTTGATCTGTCACCGGCCGGGTGAGCGACTCGGCTTGACCTAAGGATTACGAAAATCCACTAACTCTTCCAACTCAACACTCAAGGAACCATCATAAACGTCCGGCGTATGATTTAGAAAATTCTTGAAATGATCCACCGCTTCTTTTTTAATAGTCGAGTCTTTGTAGTTGAGGTCGAGATTGATCCAAATATGATTTCTCGATCATATATGTACTGCAGGTTCTTATCGTCGAGGGAATTTGTCGATTATAGAATTACTGAACATCTCGGGTATTACACCGAGTATGAGTGGTACTGAAGGAGTTCGCATATTTATCATCCCCACACTTCTATAGATGTTCGTCCCGCTCTATATCATGAGTACGACTACTCATCAACGAACCAATATGGTCTTCAATTGCTTGATAAATTGCATTTCTATGACGTCTTTGTCTTCTACGGCTCTGAAGAACTTCATAAACCGTTGACTTCTCATTAATGCCCATATCGATAAAACCTCTACGACCAACTAAATCCATTTGACAACCCAAATCTGACCAGTTATCATACCAGAACAAAGTCCCTCTCCTGATCTTACATTAACTTTATTTATGCAGATTTTTGGCAAGAGATCTCATCTTAAGAATCTTTTTATAAATCCAAGATCCTAAAGAAATGATTTAGAAAATTCTTGAAATGATCCACCGCTTCTTTTTTAATCTCCTCCAACTTAGTAATAGCCACTTTATGACTATTCTTTAGCTCGCTTATTCTGTTCTTCTTCTGCCTTGCAGCAATAGATGAATGAAAATATTTATTATTCTTATCCCGCTTATTCTGTTCTTCTTCTGCCTTGCAGCAATAGATGAATGAAAATATTTATTATTCTTATCCCCAACTTTCAACCAATGCAACTTAGACCTCTGTTTTAGGAAACGCTCCTCAATATCACTCAACAAATCCCACCGAGTTTGAGCTTCAAGCTCCACTCGGATTGTTTTCGTAGATGGTGCCTGGAGGGTCGCCGTTTGAGCAAGGCTTAAACTCGACAAAGCTTCACGAACCTTGTCCGAGATGTTATGTAAATGTTTCTTCCCAAGTGATTTCAGAACCGGCTTCAGCTTCTTCAAATTCCGTGAGAGCTTAAACATGGCTGTCGTAGAAACAAAAAGCCTAGGTCTCTGCGACCAGAAACTGTCCACCACCGAATTAAACTCATCAAAACGAGTAAGCACATTGCTGAACTTAAAAGGCTTACGAGCTGAGCTGCTAGATCCATCAATAACCACTCTTCCTCGAAGATGATCAGAACAGCCTCCACTTTCAAATACACTATAAGACTGTGTAAAAATCCTATTCCAATTTTCATTAACCAAAATCGGTCAAGCTTCTTACAAATCAAAGCACATTCTTGCCGATTACTCCATGTATATAGCGGCCCATGCCCACCCAAATCCATTAATTCACAGGTTCTGACTAGATTCTGAAAGTCGCGCATTCCACTAAAACTTTCAGCTCCTAAAGAAGTTGTTTTTATCGACCAAACTGAAGAACCTTTAAGCAAAGCATTATCAACCCAATGATCCACCGCTTCTTTTTTAATCTCCTCCAACTTAGTAATAGCCAGATTATGACTATTCTTTAGCTCACTTATTCTGTTCTTCTTCTGCCTTGCAGCAATAGATGAATGAAAATATTTATTATTCTTATCCCCAACTTTCAACCAATGCAACTTAGATCTCTGTTTTAGGAAACGCTCCTCAATATCACTCAACAAATCCCACCAAGTTTGAGCTTCGAGCTCCACTCGGATTGTCTCCGTAGACGGAGCCTGGAGGGTCGCCATTTGAGCAAGGCTTAAGCTCGACAATGCTTCACGAACCTTGTCCGAGATGTTATGTAAATGTTTCTTCCCAAGAGATTTCAGAACCGGATTTAGCTTCTTCAAATTCCGTGAGAGCTTAAACATGGCTGTCGTAGAAGCAAAAAGCCTAGGTCTCTGCCACCAGAAACTGTCCACCACAGAATTAAACTCATTAAACCGAGTAAGCACATTACTGAACTTAAAAGGCTTACGAGCTGAGCTGCTAGATCCATCAATAACCACTCTTCCTCGAAGATGATCAGAGCAGCCTCCACTTTCAAATACACTATAAACTGTGTAAAAATCCTGTTCCAGTTCTCATTGACTAAAAATCGGTCAAGCTTCTTACAAATCAAAGCACCTTCTTGCCGATTACTCCATGTATATAGCGGTCCATGACCACCCCAAATCCATTAATTCACAGGTTCTGACTAGATTCTGAAAGTCGCGCATTCCACTAAAACTTTCAGCTGGAAGAGTTTGTGAATGCTCATCCACATCTAAGACCTCATTAAAATCCCCACAAATCAACCAAGGTTTCCCAGCAAAGCTAGGCGAAGCATTGTGATCGGACAAATCCTGCCACAAGTCTTTCCTTTCTGCTTCTAAATTCGAAGCATATACAAACGAGCAATAGAACCCTTCATATGCTGCCCCCTTTCCTTTCTGCTTCTAAATTCGAAGCATATACAAACGAGCAATAGAACCCTTCATATGCTGCCCCTAACTCAACAAAACAAGTTATAAGTTGACTTGTTTTATACACCGGAGTTAGTCGAATATCATTTCTCCAAAGCACCCATATTCGACCATTCTCATGATGTTCATAATTAGCTAAAACTGACCCTAACTCAACAAAACAAGTTATAAGTTGACTTGTTTTATACACCGGAGTTAGTCGAATATCATTTCTCCAAAGCACCCATATTCGACCATTCTCATGATGTTCATAATTAGCTAAAACTGACCGATATTCATTTTTTTTTCAATATAACTCTATTAGAAACAAACTCCACTCATTTGAGTTGTAGTAGTATACGGACTATAGTCTGCGTCATCGCTCTCACACACTTACCTCTCTCTTGGTTGTGTAAATGAAAAGAAAAGAAAAGAATATGAGGAATGGGTATTATCAAAAAAAAGAATATGAGGAATGGGGAAGAGGGGTCTCACACATGTACACCTACCTATATATATAGAATCACTGAGGGCATGTTTATGTGTTTAATTATGTGTGGATCCTTATTGAATTCTAAATAATAGCATGTGGATGGGGACGCAATCAAGTATTATTCATATATACTTATTGGGGTTTTCTGTGTTACTTTTTTTTTAAAATTACAAAAAAAATACGATGAACCATGAGACCAAAAATAGAACGTGACAAACATGACAGTGAGTATATACTTAGTGGGAGAGAGATAGTGTTTCGGGTGGATATATACCGTTGGATTGAAGAATAAAAGAGATGAACGGTCAGGATTGTTGCAGATAGTTAGTTCTGAATTCTCCACGTATACCAAAACAAGAGTAGAGAATAAACTTGTTTCTATCAAAATCTTAACGTCTGTACATTTATGTCTATTAATTTTTTTTTTTTTGTAACAGAAATTAAAATAGATTAACCCAGTCTGGATAGCCAGACCGGGGGTTTTTTTTTTTTTGTAACAGAAATTAAAATAGATTAACCCAGTCTGGATAGCCAGACCGGGGGGAACATCATTAACATAGCGAGCGGTAACCGAGAACTTTCGAGCTCCTCGAGCTAGAAAATCCGCTTCTGAGTTGTAATTGCGAGGTACATGATGAATTGCAAAATCGGTAATGATCTCTCTCAAGCGTTTGACTTCACAAAGGTAAAGCGAGAACGTAGGCCAGTCCTCTGGAGACGCCACCATCTTCACAACCTCCAAACTATCAGAGAAAAAAACAACTGAAAGTTGTTGTTTGAGGCCATCCATTCCATTGCCCACAAGAGTGCTTCAAATTCTGCATGAAGAGGTGATTCACTTCGTCGGATAGCTCTTGCCCCCATCACCCCTTTCATTCATTGGTCCTGAAAAACAGATCCATCCCAAACCCATCAACGACTCTGAAGCTTTCCAACAACCGTCCACGAAACACTTAATATTCTGAGTAACCATAGGTAAGTCTGAAATTGTGTTGCCAACTGCGACCGGGGCAAGTCGTTCACTTTGGGATAATTTCCCATGTTTGAGCTTCAGACTCTGCCATTTTAATTAGAACCCTTGGGTCCTAATCAATATTTGAAAAGACCTTATCATTCCTGGATTTTCAAATGTACCATAATAACCACGGATAAGCATTGCTATATCGGTCCTTTGGTTGTCGCCAAAATAAATAATCCAAACAAATGTACCATAATAACCACGGATAAGCATTGCTATATCGGTCCTTTGGTTGTCGCCAAAATAAATAATCCAAAATGGTAAACACTAAGGATGACAGAAGGATTTCCTGAGGGATGCAGGCTGAAGACAAAAGCCAGACCTGACGTGCCGGAGGGCATTTAAAGAAAGCATGGTTCACTGATTCACTATCGTTTCCACAACACGTACAAAACATGTCACCCTTTAACCCACGGTGCTTTAAATTGTTCATCACTGAAATGCAACCTGTCAACATTTTCCACATAAAATGTTTGAGTTTTGGAGGGCAAGAGATATTCCAACAATTGCTGATAAGATCATCAACCGTGGGTCCTATAAATCCTGATATCTGGAGATGCTTTTTACTATCTCGTAACAAATGATAGCCCGATTTGACCGTATATTTGCCGGATTTTGTGTAATGCCAGCACAAGGTATCTTTAAGATGTGAAATACACGGGATAGTCTTTAAAATTTGTTAATCTTCAGGAGGGAGAAACTCCGTTAGAAAAGTCCACTTCCAGTCGAGAAGGGCTGGGTCAAACAGATCACTGACTTTTAAAAAAGGCCAGTGATTTGTTCCATTGCATGTGGCAGGTCTTGGCGGTAGAGAGGGGAGCCACGGATCATTCCAAAATGAGATGGAACGTCCTGAGCCTACTCTATGAATTAATCCTTTTTTAACCAGAGATCTTGTCGAGACTATACTTCTCCATCCAAAAGACGCCGAGTATGATTTGAGCTCATCCAGCGGACTGACTTTCCGATAATTAAGCATTGCTATATCGGTCCTTTGGTTGTCGCCAAAATAAATAATCCAAAATGGTAAACACTAAGGATGACAGAAGGATTTCCTGAGGGATGCAGGCTGAAGACAAAAGCCAGACCTGACGTGCCGGAGGGCATTTAAAGAAAGCATGGTTCACTGATTCACTATCGTTTCCACAACACGTACAAAACATGTCACCCTTTAACCCACGGTGCTTTAAATTGTTCATCACTGAAATGCAACCTGTCAACATTTTCCACATAAAATGTTTGAGTTTTGGAGGGCAAGAGATATTCCAACAATTGCTGATAAGATCATCAACCGTGGGTCCTATAAATCCTGATATCTGGAGATGCTTTTTACTATCTCGTAACAAATGATAGCCCGATTTGACCGTATATTTGCCGGATTTTGTGTAATGCCAGCACAAGGTATCTTTAAGATGTGAAATACACGGGATAGTCTTTAAAATTTGTTAATCTTCAGGAGGGAGAAACTCCGTTAGAAAAGTCCACTTCCAGTCGAGAAGGGCTGGGTCAAACAGATCACTGACTTTTAAAAAAGGCCAGTGATTTGTTCCATTGCATGTGGCAGGTCTTGGCGGTAGAGAGGGGAGCCACGGATCATTCCAAAATGAGATGGAACGTCCTGAGCCTACTCTATGAATTAATCCTTTTTTAACCAGAGATCTTGTCGAGACTATACTTCTCCATCCAAAAGACGCCGAGTATGATTTGAGCTCATCCAGCGGACTGACTTTCCGATAATTCTCCCTTTTAAAACCCTTGCCAATAATGATTCTGGATTGTCTAACAACCGCCATAATTGTTTGGCTAATAATGTCGTATTGAAATCTTCAATATCCCTAAAACCCAACCCTCCTTCAGTTTTTTTTGGTGCACACTTTTGCCCAGGCCTTCCAGTGCATACCTCTACTAACTCCATCTGAGCTCCACAAGTATTTTGCAATCGCTGCCGTTAGCTTAAAATTTATTGATTTCGGCAACCTAAAACAGGACATGACATATGTTAGAAGTGCTGTTGCAACCGATTTAATTAAAATCTCCTTGCCACCCTTTGATAAAAATTTTGAGGACCATCCATTTATCATACTCTCCAATCGATCCCGAATAAAGGAAAAAATCTTTGTTTTACTTCCTCCCATATTTCCGGCAATCCAAGATAATTTCGCATTCCACCTAAGGAGGAAATGCCCAAAATAACCTTCAACTCATTCCTAGAAGATTCCGGAATTTCATGGCCAAATTGAATGGATGATTTTGTGAAATTAATTTGTTGACCTGAGGCCTCCTCATATTGTTTCAAAATATTTACAATTACCAAACATTCCTCATTAGTAGCCTTGCAGAAGAACAAACTATCATCCGCAAACAAAAGATGTGACACTGGCGAACTTTGTCTTGAGATTTTCAATCCTGAAATCAATTTATCCCTCTCTGCCTTTTTCAAATTGCATATTAAGGCCTCTGTAAAAAGGATAAATAAGTACGGGGATAGAGGATCCCCTTGTCTTAAACCTCTCTTAGGCGTGATGTGTCCCTTCGGACACCCATTAATTAAGACTTTGTACGAAACTGATTGTACACACTGCATAACCCAAGAAATCCATGTATCTGCGAAACCCAATTTTCTGAGAATACCATCCACAAATGACCATTCTACCCTGTCATAGGCTTTGCTCATATCGGTCGTTTTTTTCTTATGAAAGGTTATATTAAAGAATAAGGTATTCTATTTACATGTATAGCTAACTAAAAGAAATAAAAAGAGTAAAAAGAATAATTGAAAGAGTATAAGATTTGTGAGACTAGATGAGGCTACGTCTAGCCCATGCAGTATCCCATCGGTTTAGAAGTCCATTGATGTCATCCGGACAGGTAGATAAACGAGAAAGGATTTGATTTCTGATAGTTTGAGCTACTAAAGCTGCTATTTCATAGAAGGATTGCCTTTGTGCAGAATGAATACGAGAGTTACGCTCTTTCCAGATGTAGTAGATGGCGGATTGAAAAACAAAGAATAAGGTATTCTATTTACATGTATAGCTAACTAAAAGAAATAAAAAGAGTAAAAAGAATAATTGAAAGAGTATAAGATTTGTGAGACTAGATGAGGCTACGTCTAGCCCATGCAGTATCCCATCGGTTTAGAAGTCCATTGATGTCATCCGGACAGGTAGATAAACGAGAAAGGATTTGATTTCTGATAGTTTGAGCTACTAAAGCTGCTATTTCATAGAAGGATTGCCTTTGTGCAGAATGAATACGAGAGTTACGCTCTTTCCAGATGTAGTAGATGGCGGATTGAAAAACTAGCCTTAAAAGAACATTATCTGCTCGTGGTTTACGGTCCCCCAGAAGAGCAGCAACTGTGTAGTTCCAGGATGGTGAGATGGTAGGTCCTATGAGGTCTCGAGCAAGAAGCGACCAAAGCTGAAACGAGAAAGGGCATCCGAAAAAAAGATGGTCCTTGGTTTCATTCGGGTCACCACATAAGACACATGATTGTTGACCTCCCCATTTCCTCATTCGATCACCTGTTGATAAACGGTCTAAAAAAGCTAACCAAGTTTGCATCACGATGTATGCCAAGGAACCATGAGCTCGTCCCGGGTGTAAAGTCCCATAAGCGTCCATTTCCAACCCATATATCATGCCAGAAAAACGTTGACTTACCGTCTCTTACTTCTTTCTTAAAAAAATTAGCTGCTAGGGGTCTTAAGTTAAGAAGCTTCTTCCAAATCCAAGAACCTTTAGAGTTTACCTTGAAGTCCCAAAAAGAGGTAAGGGGTCTTAAGTTAAGAAGCTTCTTCCAAATCCAAGAACCTTTAGAGTTTACCTTGAAGTCCCAAAAAGAGGTATAAGCCAAAAGATAATGATTGATCCATGCAACCCATAACGAACCAGACGTTGTAAGTAAGCGCCATATTAGATGAAGAGAAAAGACGAGACTAGTATCCCTTATCTTGCGGAGACCCAAACCACCTTCATTTTTTGGTTTGCAAATTTCCTCCCAACTTACCTTGGCTCCAGCAGCAAAAGCAGGGGTACCATACCATAAATACGCGGCACACATTCGTTCTATCTCATCCGTGCACTGACAGGGTAAGCGAAAAGCTCCTAACCAGAAATTAGTTGTACTCGTGATCACCGATTTGATAAGTTGAAGTCTGCCCGCATAGGAGAGTGAGCGATGAGTCCAAGACAGAAAACGCGATCGTATCCGATCTAGAAGCGGCTCATAATCAGCCCGTGTCAAGATCTAGAAACGCCACTTACAGTCGGATTGAGGAGCTCTTGCAGCAAGTGACGGGTCGTGAGGGTAATGACGTTCACCTTTGGCAGCGTGGTGTTGATAGTCACTCGGCCGAGTTCAGTAGTTCACATACTTGGTGTTTAATACGGGTTAAGCATCAAAATGTTGGGTGGAAAAGTCTAGTTTGGTTTTAGAAACGCCACTTACAGTCGGATTGAGGAGCTCTTGCAGCAAGTGACGGGTCGTGAGGGTAATGACGTTCACCTTTGGCAGCGTGGTGTTGATAGTCACTCGGCCGAGTTCAGTAGTTCACATACTTGGTGTTTAATACGGGTTAAGCATCAAAATGTTGGGTGGAAAAGTCTAGTTTGGTTTNGGAATCCTACGGTTAACGCAATGTGTGTGTTATGTTCCTCTTCTGTTGAAACAAGAGATCACTTGTTCTTTGATTGTCCTTTTTCGCAGGGAATCTGGCTTTCTTTGATAGGTCAGCTTATGGGAAATACTCCTCCGGTTCATTGGAATCAGATTTTACATTACATTAAAGCCGCTCGGTGGGATAAAGCTGTGAAGTTTTTGGTGAAATATACCTTTCAAGCAGTGGTTTATGCAGTCTGGATAGAACGAAATAATCGTCGTCATGTAAACATACCTCAGGATCAGGTTTTATTGAAGAAGATGTTAGATAAGGGGGTCCGAAATAAGATTTTATCTATGAAGGATCAAGGTATTCTTTGGATGCTAAATGGATTGCAGATTTGGTTTAGTCGGTCGTAAGTCGCTTTTATGGTTTTGCGACATGAGGGATAACAAGCAGGGTAGTTTTTTGGTGAGTCAAAGATCTAGGCAGTGAAGGTTTGGAGTCTTTGATACCAAGAATGCTACAGATGCTACGACACCACAACGCTGTACTCTTTCCTTTTTAAGGTTTCTTCCCACT
>CM071716.1:33781681-33792864 GCA_036630335.1 Physaria fendleri | reverse complement strand
CCTACGCATAACTTAAAACTAAACCACATTTATAACTTTCTTTTAACTTTAAATTGTTTTTATTTAGTATTTTAAAACATATACACAAAAATAAAATAAAAAAGTAGACACGTCTCCACATTTTTGGGATTGAAATAGTTTCGTCCTCACCTCAAAAAGATAAGAACCACTATCCCCCTTCAAAATTCATTTACAACCTCTTGTTTTCCTCAACTTTTTGGTACACTACACAGTTCATAAATTTGGGTGTATGGATCCTTTACTAATATGTGATCAAGTATGATGTAGTCTTCGTGACAAAGAAAAAAAGTATGATGCTCTACAGATTCAAATAGTTTTATTCCCTTTTGAAAAATGATTAGAAATTTGGATATTTATTTAGAATGAATATATAAAATAAATTTAAAATATTATACTTTTAAGCATTATAAATTATAAACATAAGAGTTGGGACTAAAATTTATGTCATATAAAATTGGAAACTAAACATAAAGGTTTGGGAGATTGGCAAAAGTAATAATTCTTTTTTTTCGCAAAATAATTCCATCAAATCGAAGTAGTGTAACAAAGAGAAAATTCTAAGATGACCAAAGCCAATCCGGAGTCCTAGAACGAATCGTCCCCACATATAAAGAAGAAGAAATTGCAATCTTAGCCAAAGAATTTGCTTCCATATTCGTGTTGTGCCTAACATATCAAATTGAACACTCTAAGGTCTTCTCTTGATCACCCCATCAATGGAGGAGATGAAGCCATGAAGACGAGGCCATAGATCGGGGTTTTTAATAGCTTGGATACTTGATTTACAGTCACTCTCAAACAAGATATTAGTTACCCCTAAGTCCCATACACATTGAACCGCCCAGGAGAGAGTCATTGCTTCCGCCTCTAAGACAGTATCGAGGAAATGCTTTGGTACCATGATATATGACCGTACCTTGAGAATCGCGAAGTAGACAGGCAACTTCACATTTGTCCTTGTCATCTTGTCAACTCGCATCAACATTATCCTTGAGAAATTTAGCCCGTGGTGGTGACCATTGTCGGATTGCGCTCGTGTTAGGTTCAGCTCAATCGTCTCTTGTGATTGTCGGGATGTTTGGCTCGTGTTAGGCAGAGACTATCTGGTCCGTATGCTGCTTAGTCCACTCTTGTGCTTCATGTCCAGCTTTTGTAGCTATAAGTCTTGGATCCAGTTGTGTTCCTGTGAAACAAAACTCGTTCTTTGCCTTCCATATATTCCAGAAGATCCATGGCCATGCTGCAACTGCCGAGTTCGTCTGATCAACTCTCATACAAGCATCAAAAAGCTCACAGAGGGAGTGGTCTGCATCGATAGTGGCCAAATTTGGATATGGAGAGAGCGCTCATATTTTTTTAGCAAGAGTGCAATTAAACCGTAGATGTTCAATATCTTCTATTCTATCCCCACATACTTGAGTAGATGAATCCGTTCTCAACCTTTTGCGAAAGAGTTAAGAACCAACAGGCAGAATATTTGATAAACATTGCCATACAAAGTTCTTGATTTTTGGATTTGCTTCCAGAAACCATATTTTCCGATAGAGTTGTGAGAAATTTGGTCCAAATTATGGGGCCTTTCCATTAGCTTTTAGAGAAACCCAAAGTCAATATCCATACCTGACCGAATATAATCCTGAGGGTGTATGAATCCAAGAGTAAGAGCATATATGACCGAGTATAACCCTGACGGTGTATGATTACATGAGTAAGAGGAAAAGTACTAATTATAATTGGCAAAATGTCAATCATTGAACCAAAAAAACTTCAAAATATAATTTATAGGATCTCTCTCACTTAATCTTACTCCATAACATATATATATACAGAAATACAACCAAAGATTTTATTACTATTTTACTAACTCTCTTTGGTCTTGTCTCCAACTTCGACTTAGGGCTTACTAAGAACTAAATAAACAACATTAACAACATAAAAACAAATATGGAAAACTATGAGTAAAAGATGAAACACATTATCACAAGTTTGTCTCATAGATATGCCGATCTTTGTTCAATAGTTTTCTCCAACTTTTGCCATTAAAGCAACCTTGAGCTGATCATGAGTGAAGAACTGGCTCCCCATCTTCACAGTAGCTTGTTGAATCATCAAATCATTCACAACGGATAAACTTGCATGATTCACTTCCAAATCCAGTTCCTTAAGAGCTTCCATGAATCTAGCACCAGGATGATCCTTCTTACTGCATTGTACACGTATCATCACATCCCAACCAATGATCTTAACATCAATCTCCATTTCTATAGAACTTGCAGAAGAATCTTTATTCGAATGTTTTCTTTCTTTCACTCTCGATCCACTACTTTTTCCATTTCCTTCCTTGCTCATCCCATCTAGCTGTTTTTGAATCTCTTCTTTATCGGTTTCAGCTTGTTGTAGCTTCGATTTAAGCTCGTTGATATATGAGATAGCGTCTCCAAGAAGAGAAGCTTTGTCCATCTTTGAAACGTTAGGAACCACAGCTCTCAAAGAATAGAATCTCTGGTTTAGCTTTTCTCTTCTCTGCCTCTCTGCTTCAACATGATTCAACGGCTCTTCTCTTCCATTTGCTGGTTTTCTTCCCCGTTTCCTCGGTTTCTTCTCAGGTGGCTCAACCACAATCGCTTCCTTAACCACCGATGCTTCCAGATCAGAATGATCCGAATCACCTGATTTTGCAGCCGATCGAACCACAGTACTAAAAGAAAGCATCCCTTCCTCATTGTTACTCCCTTTTGAAACAGATGATCTCTTTTTGTTACTCTCATTTCCGCAGAAACTTAAAGTTTCATTCGGCTTCAACCCACCTTCGAAGTTCCCATTTTGATTCAACCCAGAATTCGACAAGTTCAAATCTCTCTCGCCAAGACACGAACTTTGGCGATTCTGATTATCCACAGAGCTAATATCGTTCTTCTCAAGCTTCGAAATCTGATGAGAGTCTGACTTGGAATTAGAATTCGAATTAACCCTCGCCGGAGATTCGATCCCGGTGTTCGTCGTCGGTTCACTAATCCACAAAGCTGGATCATTCTCACCTTGATCAGGATTCAAATTATAACCCCAAGAACAAGCTTCACCACCATTACCACCGTTGTTGAAATTAAACAAGTTATTAACTTTATCCATCAGATCTGAGCTTTGGCTTATAACATCCGACGAACCAAGCTCAACGACGCCGTTTTGGGCAGCTATACACACCATCGTCTGTAACCCATAAATCTGACCCTGAGACGCTCTTTCACAACCCGACCCAGTTAAAGCACCCGACCCAGATAACCAAATCACACGAGAGTTTAAGAAAGATTCACCAGGAAGACCAACACCATTAACGAAGCTTTGAGTCATCGAAACCAAGAAGAACCACTCAGTATCTGTAACTTCTTCATCGTTTGACTCATCGGAAACTCCAATTCCACCGGAGATCAACGAGTTAAGCTCACGGATTACTCTTTTCCGATGCTCTTGCTCTGCAGAGTTCGTGTTGTTCTTCTTCTTCTCTTTATCTTCTTCTCCTTTGTAGTAACCATCACCCCAACCGAGGATTACTGTGTTATCTCCAATTGATGAATCAAATTGATGTGAGATCTGCCAGAAGATAGCGTAAGTCCAGTTTTCGCCGGCGGATTCGATTAAAGCTTGGAGACGTTGTTGAAGAGTATCTTCGTTGAATTGAGGAAGAGGCGGTGGAGGAAAGATAGATGAGTGGTGGTGGTTTGTTCCGATGAAAGCTTCCATCGCCGCCGACGCATCATCATCGGTTGGTAACAAATTGATTGACGATGTTGTGACGTTCATGTGAATAGCCGCCGGTTGAAAGGTGAAGACTTTTTCCGATGTTGAAGAGAGAGAGAGGAAAAAAAAATATGAAAAAGAGGGAAAGCTAAGCAAATGGCGTCTTCTGGTTGTTTGTTTGGAGAAAGATTATTTTATTAGTATTATTTTTTTAAAAAACAACTGTATATCTTTATTTATTTTTTTGGGTTGCGAGTAGTAACATACGACTAAAATAAACTTTGGTGTACAAAAAAAAAATGGTTACCAAAAATGTAAATATGACGAATAAAAATTTGTGGACCATCATGACAAAAAAAAAAAAAAAAAAAAAAAAAAAAAAAAAATTTGTGGACCACTGTTTTGTCGAAACATATGAACTAAGATCCATCAAATAACAACTTATTTTATTTAAATATTTTTTGGAAAAAGAACTGATAAATAATCAATATATGTGTTGATTGTTAAGTTGTCCCTAAAAAATCATAAAATACATACTAGTTATAAGAGTAATTTGTATAGCTACAAATTTTTTTTTAAAAAATTGTATAATAATGTGTGTTATTGGTCCAATACGATAATAAATTACAGATATAAAAAACCTTCTTCCAGCAATAGTGCAAAAAAAATAGTAATAAAAATTGATACTTTCTCAACTGCATTTAGATTTATTTATTTTTTGACATAATCTTTTTTTATGAACATATTGGAATTATTTCTGTAACTCGCTTTAATAATTTGGGACCTCTGTCTAGGCATAGTCCTGTCTGATTTTCATGTTTCTCTCACCCAATTTGTCATATTTGTTTATTATTAATATCTTTTATATTTAAGACTTAAGTCATAACCAGAGAGACAGACAAAAATCCGAGATCCAAAATCATATTATGGATATTCGGATCCGACTTAAGAAATTTGGATCCAACAGATGTTGTTTGTATCAATCTGATTTAAAGTTTGGGTGTGGGTGTGAATCTTAATTATCTATGTTTTAATTAAATATATATTATCTTATTCAATTTTCGCATATATTAAACAATATAATGAAATATCAGTTATATTTTATAAAGATTGATGTAAAAGAAAATGTGGTAATTAAAATATTATAAACAAAAAACAGCTAATATCATATGCTAAAATAAATCCCAAGTTTTTTTTTTTCTTTTTGGTCTATTGCATATGCTAAAATAAATCCCAAGTTTTTTTTTTTCTTTTTGGTCTATTGATCGAATAGCCGACGGCCAAAAGACGAATTACATCAACCAAAAACATCACTTAAAAAAAAAGGTAACACATCATATTGGCAAAAAAATTACACAACCATTGTTAAATAAAATATTTGGAAAAGAGAAGAAAAATATGCAGTGAAGAAGACAACATGTACAATATTCAAATGATTAATCACGATGGCGAAAATGCTCCACTTCACGTACTTCTCGTGGATAATATCTATTTACCCAAAAAAATAAAATAAATAATACTTAGACCCACTAATCATACATTAACAAATGGGAATACCATAATACAAATACGTTTCGCTTCAAAAAATAATTCTTTTATTTTAACACAAAACATCAATTTTATTACTGGTGAAACATAAGTCTTAAGTATGTTCTATATTCAACAAAGGTAATAACCAGACAGGAAGGTTCCTATCATGATACCGACGACAAAATGCAATGTATCTCGCCAAACTATTGGCGATCTTGTTATCGTCTCTTGACATATGGGAGAGCATTGAACCTGTGAGATGCAGGTCTTTAGTAATGTCTGGTAGCAGGTCTGCCAAGCTTGACCATTTGATTGGATTTTGCACAGCTAGAACCAAATTCCTGCAATCAGTTTCAAACAACACATTTGAATATTTCATATTTTTTAAACACTAAAGTGCCCAAGCTAATGCGGCATAGTGGAGGAGAAATAATGCGGCAGTCCGTTATTAAATTTGAAAAAATGGTTAGACTATTTTCGTTTTTCTTAAAAAGCGATAGCTTTTTTTTTTTTTTTTTTTTTTTTTTTTTTATTTTTTTTTTTTTTTTTTTTTTTTTTTGTCAAGAATTAAAAAGCGATAGCTAATAACTGAACATTTGGAAAAGGTTCTATGAATGGAGCCTCTACTACTGATGTATTCGTCGACTTGTGTTTTGCTTGGCGATTTTGGTTGATATACAAATCAAAAGAATAATTCAAACACGGTTTCTTTCACATTGGGCCATACAAGGCCCTTAAATCTATTATTGATCCACTAAAGGCCCTTTAAGATTAAATGTGACATCACTTTAACAAATGATAAACGTAAACTAGATGAAATGAAAATAAATTAAATTAAAATTGCCTTTACACGTTTCGTAAGAAAACCAAAATAAAAAATAAAAATCTTAGCTTCTTCTGTAAACATCTGTGAATCTCTCTATACTTCCTTCAGATTTTCTAATCAATGGCGACTGAGAATCTCACCGACAAGAATGTTGTTTTCAGAAAATTGAAATCAAAATCTGAGAACAAGGTTAGTGGTTTCTCCATTTTCGCTCGTTTTTGATGTAGTTTCGGTCAGATCTGGAAATGATACGACCTAAATCCCCAACTGATTTCTGATTTTGGCTTTAATTTGGGGATTTTAGGTGTGTTTCGATTGTAGTGCCAAGAATCCAACATGGGCTTCCGTTCCTTACGGTATCTTTCTATGCATCGATTGTTCAGCTGCTCATCGAAATCTGGGTGTTCATATCAGTTTCGTCAGGTAAACTTTTGATGCTTAGGAACCCTAAAATGTAGTAAAATTGAACTTTCTGGGCTTAATTTTAGCGTCAAAAACCTGTAGCAATATTCCTGTAGTAAAATTGAACTTTCTGGGCTTAATTTTAGCGTCAAAAACCTGTAGCAATATTCCACTTCTGGCTAGGGTTTAAACATGTGATTATCCACTTTATCCAGGAAGATGTTGACTTTTTTTTTCTCCCTTGGCCATTCTATTTATCGCATTTTACCCTCGTGTAGATCTTCTGAATGGTCATAAGATCATATTGTATACACACTTTGATTGTATACACTCTCGTTCATCGTTATTTTGAGATCAGATTGTAGCAAATGCTTTATGCTCTTAGTTCTTATTATCTTTTCTTTTGTTCTGTGCAGGTCAACGAACTTAGATTCGTGGAGTCCCGAGCAGCTTAGAACAATGATGTTTGGTGGGAACAACCGAGCTCAGGTGTTTTTCAAGCAACATGGTTGGAACGACGGTGGAAAGATCGAGGCTAAGTACACTTCAAGAGCTGCTGATTTATACAGACAAACTCTTGCTAAAGAAGTCGCTAAAGCCATGGCAGAAGAAACTGGTTCATCAGTATTGCCTTCTGTTCCTACTTCTCAGCCAGCAGAATCACCTAAAAATGGGGTTTCTTCTGAACTTCCAAAAGAGAGTTCTTTAATAAAGCAAGAAGCGACTGTAGTTTCCTCTTCTTCCCCAAAAGCTTCTCAGAAAGTTGTGGCTAGTACGTTGAAGAAACCTCTTGTTTCAAGAAAGACAGGGAAGACTGGTGGTCTTGGTGCTCGTAAGCTTACTACTAAGGTAAAGATTTTAGTTGTTTAAGAAATTTAAATCTCGCCAGTCTACTCCCACTTTTGATAAGATTCGTCTCTATTGTTTTATGTAGCCAAAAGATAACCTCTATGAGCAGAAGCCTGAAGAACCTGTACCTGTGATCCCTGTTGCTACTTCAACTAACGACACATCATCAGCTGGATCATCATTTGCCTCTCGATTTGAGTACTTCGATGATGAGCAATCTGGTGGGCAAAGTGGCACACGGGTGCTTAGCCATGTTGCTCCACCAAAGTCATCTAATTTCTTTAATGAGTTTGGAATGGACAGTGCTTTCACGAAGAAGTCAAGCTCAAGCTCAAGCTCATCCAAAGTTCAGGTAAAAAAAAAAAAAAACAGAACCAAAGAAACCGATCTAAATCAAATTGTCAATTGGTCTTCGTATTTTTCTTGTTTAGGTTGAAGAAACAGATGAAGCAAGAAAGAAGTTTTCAAATGCAAAATCAATTTCCTCTGCCCAATTTTTTGGGAATCAAAACAGTGATATTGATATGGACTCAAAAGCTACCCTTCAGAAGTTCTCAGTATGTCCCCAATCAATCAAACCTATTTTAGTTTTCTCAAGTCTCATTGTTCATTCCCTAATTGCGATTGCAAAATTAACAGAGCTCATCAGCTATTTCAAGTTCTGATCTTTTTGGTCGCGGAAGAGATGATTCCAACACTGATATCACAGCGAGCGATCTCATCAACAGAATATCTTTCCAGGTAAAAAGATCATAGTAGAATCAGATTCTTCAGCTATTTTTTTGAAGTCTGTCTAATAATTTGTAATGAAGTGATTCTGTTTATACCACATCACAGGCGCAGCAAGATATGTCATCACTGGCTAACATAGCTGAAGAAACGAAGAATAAGCTAGGAACATTTGCCTCTAGTATATTCAGTGATCTTCAGGATAGAATGCTGTAAGAAACACAACAAAAAGATCTTGCTTGCTTTCTCATTTACACATTGTTGGATCTAAATGTCTTTTTCTTTTCGTGTTTGTATTTGAGAGAGTTATATTTGAGGTCCAGTAAAAACTCTATAAGTTAATAATGTTTTCGCCATGACATTTTATTATCTTATAGTTATATTTATTTATATTAATAAATATCTATTTACAATTATTCATCAATCGATTCCAAAAAAAAAAAAGAAAATTTATTAATCAAATGCAAAATTGATTAATATTTAAAAGTTAATTATCAGATATTATTTAGCCTTATGTAGTAGGCGGAGAACAGTAGAGCCAGGTTTTGCTTGCCCATTTTCCGTTTTAGTTATGATTACAATTTGCAAGTCGTTTTATGGGAAGAAATTGTAATGGACAGAGAAACAATACACCACCAGTCCATTCTTATCTTCAAAACACCTCCAAACAGCTATTTGTTTTTATAAAATATGTTGTATTATAAATGAGAAAAATTGTTTGTAGTGAGCAACAACGTAAGAATGCACATTAGCGTTATTGTCTTGTTAAAACGTTACTCATAAAATTCAATACAAGATAAAACTGAATCCAGTAAAAATGATACAATTTTTAGCATGATTTTGATAATCCACTAAGGAATAGAGAACTATCGAAAACAAAATGAGAGAAAACCAAAGAAGATAAGAAGTCATTACATGCTAAAAAAAAAGTCATCCAGGATACCGATTAATCAAAAAAAAAGAAGAAGAAGAAAAGAAGTCATTTGTGAGAAGCTGCTAACGGGCCAAGAGCATAGGTGTCTCACGAGGTTGTAGACTGTTAAGATAGGAGGGAGGGTAAGTGAAATTGTCTTCATGAAGCTGCAAGCAACGAATTTTTTGGGAAATATGCTTATGATTTTAAATTAAAAAAAAATATTCATAAAATATTCATAAATTTTTATAATAAATATGCTTAGGTTTTTCTATAAAAATGTATTCATAAAATATTTCATAAATTTTTTTTTAATAAAAAATGTTAGACTTCCCATAAAATAATTTTCATAACAAATTCTCAAAAAAAAATTCCAAAACCAAAGCAGATTTTGTTTTTTTTTTAAAACTCATCTTAACATTCACTAATACTAAGTGGACGCCTTTAACGACAATACAAAGAGCCCAACGGGCTACATGAATTCCCAAACTAGGGATCAACCACAGATTTCCAAACGATTTCCACACATGAAAACCTACGAGACACAAGACACTACCAAATACTAGAAAAGAGCAATTCAGAATACAACCATAAGGCCTCATAACAATCAGAATTACCGAAGAAAGATCTAACAAATACATGAAAAGACGAACTCAAAGACGAGGAATCTGACATCTCTGTGTACTTGATCTCGCCAAGTGAGCTCAAACTCTTCAGACTTGATTAGATGTAGAATGCCAACAAAGCATTCTGAGGTAGCCATAGGAGTGATCCTCAGGTGAAAACATTAGAGAATGAGGCAAAACCGCAGAATATTTGCTCATAAGCGTCAAAGTACATGGCATAATGCCTTCAGTAACAAGGTCACAAACCAAATAGGCAGACATGGTCAAAATTGGCTATAAGAGTGTAAGCAGACCTTAATGTGAGGAAGAGTAAGACATAATGATACTCCACCTTGTTTTCATTTTTGACCAGCACCACATAGTAATCCAATTATCAACCTAAGTTGCTTCCAATTTTACAATCTGAGAATGCATTCCAAACCCGCAGGAGATGCATAATGCATAAATGGTTTTTGAACTAAATGGTGAACTATTATATCGCTTAAAACTCTGAAGATACACTTCGACCAAATGTTACCCACACTTAACTATCACCAAATCAACAGCTAGTGTGTAGCTCGATGGTGTTGGTGTTGAGTAACCAATGATGACAACATGATCACAAAAGCAACCACCATTCTTTCAAATCTACAATTCAGCCCATGTCTCATAAATATTCCAAAGATTGTTTTGTAAAAGTTGATTCTCCATGCCCCAGAAGAAACGAGCTTTAACTATCAAATGTCTCTATTAAAATCTAAGAAGCAACTCGATTTGAAGCATACTTGAAAGGATAGAGATTCATTGGCAGAGGCGGGCAGTTGAGAGGCAAACATGCTGAAGACTGGGGTTCTCTGCGTCTGTGAGGATAGAAGATCTCTTCTTCTTATAAATCAGACGCAGCAGGACTCACGACAGAAGAAGGGATCTCGGTTCATCACGAAAAACCGTGGGTAGCTCTTTCCAAGACAACAGCCACCACCGAAGTAAGGAGAAGAACAAGGAGGCTCATATCTGTCGAAACACGCATCTTCATCTTCGAGAATCCCGTCAACCGAGACATCCTCACGAACATTAAGCCAATATCTCAAACCACAATGATGCAGGGAAAATTCGAGAAGCTTTGCCGAAACAACCTAAAAGGGAAGAAAAGTGCCCTCCCACAGCACTGATGAAAGCACTGGGGGAGGCTGACGGAGTTACAGATCTGAGGCGGCTAGGTTAGAGTTTTTTAGAGAGAGAAAGTAAAGTACATAAAAATGTCTATAATTTTTGAAGTTTTAACCAAAAGCAGATTTTCTAAAGCCAAAAAATTACAGCTTTGGACTTTTTTATTTCATAAAAAAAAATCAAAATAGGCGGGTTTGGCTTTGAAAAATATTTATAAAACTTGATTTCTTTTCGACGATTTATATAGTTTGATTGTTTTGAATTCGAAGATTTATAAATCTTGATTGTTTTAAATTTAAGGTTTTACACAACAGAAAGAGTTTTAGAGAAACCTAAAGCCTATTGATATGCCTAGGATTTTACCCATTCTAACGTCTATTTTGCAGGCATATTGATATCCTTT
>CM071716.1:33750087-33768991 GCA_036630335.1 Physaria fendleri | reverse complement strand
TCTTCTTTGGGGGTTCTTCACAATTTGACAGGTGATAGGGGATTTATTGTCTTGGGAAGCATGCCACAGTAGCTGAAGCAATTAATTCTTCACGGAGGAGAAGGCACAGATCGAAAACTCTAAAGAGCATAGAAGATGTCTTAACAGATCTTAGAACTCAAAATACTACTCAAAGTGCAGACATTCAGCTTTGGCGATCAAAGGAGAACCATTATAACTCTAAATTTTCAACTTGGTCTACCTGGAATCAAATAAGGGAGAGCAATCTGAAAACTGATTGGAGTAATCTCATCTGGTACAAAAATTAAAAGTAGTTATGACTCTTCTTGCCTTCTCTGTTCTAATGCGGAGGAAACTAGAGACCATCTTTTTTTCTCATGCCCTTACTCTAGGATAGTTTGGACCCAAATGGCTAAAAGCATAATGGGGAGGAATTTCTCTATACATTGGAATAATCTTCTTCAAAGCATCCAGCAGAGCTTTTCTCTAAAAGCTTTTCTAATCTGCTATGTTTTTCATACCACAGTCTATCACATATGGAGAGAGAGGAATGGAAGAAAGCATAATATCATCCAACATTCCTCTAACGCTCTTTCTTCTTGGATTGACAAAGTTATAAGAAACAAGCTTCTAGGCTTAATAAATGATGGAGATGCAAGGTACTCAAAAGGCCTTGAGCTCTGGTTCAACTCACAAATTTCTTAAAGGGATATAGCTTGGGTTTGGCTTATCATTCCCCAGTCTGTGGCTTTTGGTTAGTCTCTTGGAAATCAATCTGTGGCTTTTGGTTAGTCTCTTGGAAATCAATCCGTTTTGATTTTCCAAGAGCAAAAAGTTAAGTCTCTATTCAAATTCCTTTCAAGTCCCTGTCTTTACTTTTCTCTCCTCGGATTGATGCATCTTCATGACAGGAGTATTTGATTTCAAAGATGGGAAGAGAAGCTATATGGGCGGCTCTCTACCATCCCCTGCTCTTGGTCTCTTTTTCCCCTATGCAAGTGATTGGAAAAAGTCTCTTGGGAATCAGAATCCTCTCTGATCTTCCCAGGAGCAAAACTTAAGTCCTTGTTAAAATTCCTTATGTGACTATGATCCCTCAAGTTTCAGCTACTAGTGTTGCTCTTACAACTGTGCAGAGTTTTTAACATGGTCTTTTGGATTGAGGAGAAGATGGGGCGTCCCTCATGATCTCTTATTGCCCCAAGCTCACTTTTGTCTCCCAGTCTCTTGGGTAACAGTTCCCTCTGTTTGCCCGGGAGCAGCAGCTAAGTACTCCAATTCTTTTGGTTTTCTGACTCTCCTCTGCTAGGCTTGGCAGTTTTACGCTCTGGTTTTTTCCCTTTGCAGGAGTTTGATAAATCTCTAGAAGCAGCTGACTTGCCCCTCCTTCTTTCTTTTTTTGTTGTTTATTATAAACTGGACAGTGTTTATTGTTTGTTGTTTTGGTTGTGTGGCTTGTCTTTGCTTCTGTTGGTTTGTTTGGACTTTGTTGCAGGGCTTATTTTTTGATTCTGTTGTATACCTCAGAGAGTGTTCTGAGCTGAATGTTTGTTTGTTCTGAAAACGGTTTTTTTTGGGAATAAAATTTAACATTCTTTAAAAAAAAAGAATATAACTTTAGAATACTACACCAAAATTCATACAAAGAACAAAATAGTCGAGCATCAACTATATTCATACAAATTATTCCGGTTGATTTACTAGTGGGTCTAATCTATTGCATTCATATACAGGACCGTGTATGACTACAAGCAAACAAAGTTCATGCTAGCGGTCTTCGATAGAATAAATTATATTTATAGTCGCTACCTCAACAAGTTGTATTTTAGTAAAGTGGTAATGTATATAAATGAATAGCTTTAGTAAACGGGTTCGAGGCTGATCTAGCTTTTCTTGACTTTATTTTTTCTATTTTTTTCTCCTACAACGTATAAAGAGTGATTTTCTCCCAAGACCCTAAAATAGATAGTCACGGCTCAGTTCATATGGAGATTAGTAACAATTAAAAGTTAGGTTTTCATAAAACGACACCGTTTCGGGATACTTCAATATCTTAACCGTTGAAGGAATAAATAAAAATTAAAAGTTAGGTTTTCATAAAACGACACCGTTTCGGGATACTTCAATATCTTAACCGTTGAAGGAATAAACTTCCAAAGAGAGCACAGAACAAAACAAACAGATCGCAATCATTTGCCATGAAAATCCAAACACAGAACAAAACAAACAGATCGCAATCATTTGCCATGAAAATCCAAAGGTTCCTGATCGGAAGACGCAGCCACGATTTGACTCACCATCACTAACATTCTCTTCTCTTTCTCACTTTCAACATTAAGCTACGGCGTGCCTAGCCGTTTTACCGCTAGTGCTCTTCTTCTCTCGTACACTCGATGATTCTGCGTTTCGGTTAACGGAGGATTCGTGACATCACGACCTGGCTGAAGACGGTGGAGTGTGGTGTTTCCGTGGAAGGTGATAATCTGGAGCTTTGGGGTCCGGCAGTGAAGTGGGGGAAAGATTTTAAGTTGGATTCGTCGGATATTTGTCGTAAGGCGTGTAAACTGTAAAGTTATGTGTAGGAGAGACGATGGACCTTGCTTTTGCGATTCATGGGTGTTTTACGGGTATGACGTACCGACGGAGATGTTATTGAGGTATTATGTAGCACAGGATCTTTTTACAGGCAGTAGATTTCCCCATTGGATGTTCTCCAGGCAGTTTTAGGCCGATTTCCCGTAAATTCTATAAACCATTTTGTTAATGTGGATACCAAAAGAATGAAAGAAACTTTCATTTTAATTTTATAAACAAAGTTTATTAAAACTTGCCGAAATCAAGTATATACATCAAAATACCGAAAAGAAATACATACTGAGCTGGAAGATCAAACATCCCCGGAGACTTGAGCATGAAGAAAACGACATGAAACTTTGAACACAAACCGGAAAATATAACCTTAGAATACTACACCAAAATTCTTACAAAGAACAAAAATTCTAGCATCAACTATATTCATACAAATTATTCCGGTTGATATACTAGTGGGTCTAATCTATTGCATTCATATGCAGGATCGTGCATGACTATAATCAAACAAAACCCATGTTTGCGACTCTCCATAGAATAAGTTATATTTTAATCAAACAAAACCCATGTTTGCGACTCTCCATAGAATAAGTTATATTTCAGCCGCTAACTCAACAAGTGGATATGTATATAATTGAATAACTTTAGCAAACGGGTTCGAGGCTGATCTAGCATTTTTTTTTGACATTTTATATTTTTTTTTCCTACAACAAGAGTCAATTTTTCCCTAAGGGCACGACTCTGTTCATATGGGAGATTCGTAACAAATAAAAGTTGGTTTTCATAAAACGACACCGTTACGGGATACTTCAAATATCTTAATCGTTGAAGGAATAAACTTCCAAAGAGATGCACAGAACAAAACAAACAGATCGCAATCATTTGCCATGAAAATCCAAACACAGAACAAAACAAACAGATCGCAATCATTTGCCATGAAAATCCAAAGCTTCCTGATCGGAAGATGCAGCCACGATTTGACTCACCATCACCAACAATCTCTTCTCTTTCTCACTTTCAACATTAAGCTACGGCGTGCCTAGCCGTTTTACCGCTGCTGCTCTCCTTCTCTCGTACACTCGATGATTCTGCGTTTCGATTTTTACGGAGGATTCGTGACATCACGACCTGGCTGAAGACGGTGGAGGGGGGTGTTGCCGTGGAAGGTGATAATCTGGAGCTTTGGGGTCCGGCAGTGAAGTGGGGGAAAGATTTTAAGTTGGATTCGTCGGATGTTTGTTGTAAAGCGTGTAAACTGTAAAGTTATGTGTAGGAGAGACGATGGACCTTGCTTTTGCGATTCATGGGTGTTTGCGTGTAAACTGTAAAGTTATGTGTAGGAGAGACGATGGACCTTGCTTTTGCGATTCATGGGTGTTTTCTTGGAACAAAGATGCTTGTGGGTCTAAGTTTTGAGAGGTAAAAGTTTGATCCTTGTCACTGAATAGAATTCTGCTTGATTTACTAATATTGTCCGCCAAGTGTTCGATAAAATTCTTCAGTGACCTTTGCATGATCAAATTCTAGATATTTATTCTATAATTACTAAATTTTAAGAAATTGCGTGATTTCTTGGACTGTGTTATTAGTGACTGTGGTTCGAGTTCCAGAGACTACATTCTCACTTTACTTGTGATCGCATTTTCCTTAAAACATTTACTATTCCATGAAAGCTACTTAACCTTTGGTATTGATTTGTCTGTCTGATTAGATGACATAGCTCGTCTGTTTTATCAGATTTGATAAGATTATACTTTTACTATGTTCTTAATCTGCAAAATTACTGTGTAATGTTGTCATGGTAGTGTGAATTGAAAACCTGATGTATCCCTTATTTTACTGTGGTGATAATTACTCTGTTTTTCCTACTCATGAAAACAAACAATGTTCTTGATTGTTGTAATTACTGATTAGTGACCTTGCTTCTGTTGGTGTAACATTCCAGATTTGACACGATTCTTTCTCTTTGTTACAGCTTCATCCTCACTCAGCATACTACATTCTTAGTTCGAGTTTCATCGAGCAGAGAACCAGGGATCATATTGGGACTCAGAAGGCAATCATGTAAATAATGTAAGTGACATTTCACAAATCTGGCCCATTAAAAGGCCCATTAAAAGGCCCATTAAAAGGCCCATTAATTGAAATTTAAAAGGTCCATTAAAAGTTAAATTTGAACAGTGGGTGGTGGGTTATCAGAACGGGTTTAAACACCACCAACCCCCACATTGAGGTGGTGGGTTATCAGAACGGGTTTAAACACCACCAACCCCCACATTGACAAGTCGGACACGATGATGAGATGGACCAATGATAAAGCTTAGTGTAATAGTTGGTGAACAGATGGAGTAGGTGAAGGAAGGGGGCGGTAGGTGAAGATTACGACTTTTAGCTTTTTCGCTCACACGCACTTATAATACCATCTTCCCCCTCTTCCCCTTCTAAGACCCAATTCCCTCATCGCTAAAAATCCTTCCTTTTTGATCCAAACCATGAAAATCAACATCAGAGATTCGACCATTGTCCGGCCTGCTTCCGAGACACCAATCACTAACCTATGGAATTCCAACGTTGATCTCGTGATCCCTAGATTCCACACCCCTAGTGTCTACTTCTACAGACCTACTGGCGCCTCCAATTTCTTTGATCCTCAGGTTATGAAGGAAGCTCTTTCCAAAGCCCTTGTTCCTTTTTTGATTGTTGTAATTACTGATTAGTGACCTTGCTTCTGTTGGTGTAACATTCCAGATTTGACACGATTATTCTCTTTGTTACAGCTTCATCCTCACTCAGCATACTACATTCTTAGTTCGAGTTTCATCGAGCAGAGAACCAGGGATCATACTGGGACTCACAAGGCAATCATGTAAATAATGTAAGTGACCTTTCACAAATCCGGCCCATTAAAAGGCCCATTAAAAGTGGAAATTTGAACAGTAGGTGGTGGGTTATCAGAACGGGTTTAAACACCACCAACCCCCACATTGACAAGTCGGACACGATGATGAGATGGACCAATGATAAAGCTTAGTGTAATAGTTGGTGAACAGATGGAGTAGGTGAAGGAAGGGGGCGGTAGGTGAAGATTACGACTTTTAGCTTTTTCGGCTCACACCCACTTATAATACCATCTTCCCCCTCCTCCCTTTCTAAGACCCAATTCCTTCATCGCTAAAAATCCTTCCTTTTTGATCCAAACCATGAAAATCAACATCAGAGATTCGACTATCGTCCGGCCTGCTTCCGAGACACCAATCACTAACCTATGGAATTCCAACGTTGATCTCGTGATCCCTAGATTCCACCGTCCGGCCTGCTTCCGAGACACCAATCACTAACCTATGGAATTCCAACGTTGATCTCGTGATCCCTAGATTCCACACCCCTAGTGTCTACTTCTACAGACCTACCGGCGCCTCCAATTTCTTTGATCCTCAGGTTATGAAGGAAGCTCTTTCCAAAGCCCTTGTTCCTTTTTTTTTCCTTTTTTTTTTTTTTGTCAAGAACAATCTTTTCCTTTTAAATTTGAAGCTGAGATGCCTTTGTGGAACTGAGTAGAGTTATTGATACTTGTCTCCTTCATTCATGATCTGGTGGACCTGAAACCTACTTTTTCCTTAGTCTTACTCATTTAATATTCCTGTCAAAATATATACTATGTAGGTCACCTTTTTCAAATGTGGTGGAGCCTCCTTAGGGGTTGGCATGCAACACCACGCGGCAGATGGTTTCTCTGGTCTTCATTTTATCAATACATGGTCTGATATGGCCCGTGGTCTTGACCTTACCATTCCACCTTTCATTGATCGAACCCTCCTCCGGGCTCGGGATCCTCCACAACCTGCCTTTGATCATGTTGAATATCAGCCTGCTCCCAGCATGAAGATCCCTCTCAGTTCGTCCAAATCAGGCCCGGACGATACCACTGTATCTATTTTTAAATTATCACGGACCAGCTCGTTGCTCTCAAGGCTAAATCCAAGGAGGATGGGAACACTGTTAGCTATAGCTCATATGAGATGTTGGCTGGTCACGTGTGGAGATCAGTGGGCAAGGCGCGTGGACTCCCCGACGACCAAGAGACAAAACTGTACATTGCAACGGATGGAAGGTCAAGACTACGCCCGCAGCTGCCCCCTGGTTACTTTGGCAATGTGATATTCACTGCGACACCATTGGCTGTTGCAGGGGATCTGCTATCAAAGCCAACATGGTATGCCGCAGGACTGATTCATGATGTTTTGGCTCGCATGGACGATACCTATCTGAGGTCAGCTCTTGACTACCTGGAGATGCAGCCTGATCTGTCAGCCCTGGTCCGCGGTGCACATACCTATAGGATGTCCGAATTTGGGAATCACAAGCTGGGTCAGGTTACCCATTTATGATGCAGACTTTGGTTGGGGTCGTCCCATATTTATGGGACCTGGTGGAATTCCGTATGAGGGTTTGTCGTTTGTGCTACCAAGTCCGACAAATGACGGCAGCTTATCCGTGGCCATTGCCCTCCAATCTGAACACATGAAACTGTTTGAGAAGTTTTTGTATGATATATAAGAGCGGCTTAAGAAAAGCCCTTGTTTTCCCCCCAGTTAGGAACTTATCTTGAACTAAATTGGGCTTTTTGCTTTTTGTTGTAGATTCACCATCCTGTCTTTTAGAGGGTACAATAAACATAAGTTGTGCTCCTTTTTGCTTTTTGTTGTAGATTCACCATCCTGTCTTTTAGAGGGTACAATAAACATAAGTTGTGCTCATTGTCTGTAACAATTTTTGCTTTGTGTTAATACTGATGAATGTTGTCCCGCTGTGAAGTTGGGGATGAATTTTAAGTTGAATTCGTCGAATGAATATTGTAATGCCTGTAAAGTTATGTGTAGGGGAGATGATGGACCTTGCTTGTGCGATTCATGGGTGTTTTGTGGGTACAAAGAGGCTTGTGGGTCTAAGTTTGGAGAGGTAAAAGTTTGATCCTTGTGAGATTTGTCTAAAATTACTAAATTCCAAGAAAATGCGTAATATTTTGGACTCTGTGATTAGTGATTAGATGACAATAGCTGCTCTGTTATATCAGATTTGACAAGATTATACTTTCACTGTATTTTTTGTTGAATACTAGTCTGCAAAATTACTGTGTAACGTTATTTTGGTAGTGTGAATCGATGTATCTCTTTATTTATTGTTTTGATAACTATTCTGTTTTCCTTCTTCTCATGAAAACAATGTTCTCAACGATTGTCGTAGTTACTGATTACTCACCTTGCTTCTGTTGGGGCATTATTGGTTTTGAAACGGTACACAGCATAATTCATGAAAAAGTAAGTATCTTATTTGTACTCATCGAAAAGTCCCTGTTCTTTTTTTAACGTTCCAGATTTGTCAGGATGCCTCGTCTTTGTTGCAGCTTCACCCTGAGTGCGCTCCTCACTCGGACGTTCCAGATTTGTCAGGATGCCTCGTCTTTGTTGCAGCTTCACCCTGAGTGCGCTCCTCACTCGGCATACTACATTCTTAGTTTGTTAACTCTGCGCACTGCGCAAGGTGCCAGTTTTATTTAGCAGAGAACCGGGGATAATATTGGGACTCAGAAGGCAATCATGTAAATAACGTAAAGGACCTTTCACAAATTTTGCCTTTTATTCTTAGATCACAAATATCACTTCTCAGTATAGATCATAGTAGCCATGATATATGATCTCCAAGTATAAATTGATCCATGTGCTAGGATCTTTGTCAATTTGATTGGCTTATGGCCATTTGATTCATCATACCTTAGAGAATACACATCTTCTATCTCGAAAATCAAATGAGTTTCTGTTGTATAACTAGTTTAGCGCTAGTGTTGAGTTGCTTTTATCAATTAGGCTTGCCTGTTCAATTTCCGTTTTAGCTTGTTCGCACCTTGTTACTTGCACATCTATCTTCCTCTGTACAAATAGAGTTTTTGCTTCATAGTTCATTGAAATTCTCATTTTTTCATTGTGTGAGGCTCCCTATGGTCCACCATACTTCAGGCCGAGGGAAACATGTTCGCGCCAATCCCAACTATAAGCTGTGGCGTGGGGCGCCTCGTGTCCAGAATTCTTCATAAGTTTAGCAAACAACCTTACACCGTTTTCGGCTCAGTTCTGTCAGAAGACCTTTTTGCTTTTTGTTGTAGATTCACCATCCTGTCTTTTAGAGGGTACAATAAACATAAGTTGTGCTTATTGTCTGTAACAATTTTGGCTTTGTGTTAATACTGATGAATGTTGTCCCGCTGTGAAGTTGGGGATGAATTTTAAGTTGAATTCGTCGAATGAATATTGTAATGCCTGTAAAGTTATGTGTAGGGGAAATGATGGACCTTGGTTGTGCGATTCATGGGTGTTTTGTGGGTACATAGTGGCTTGTGGGTCTAAGTTTGGAGAGGTAAAAGTTTGATCCTTGTGAGATTTGTCTAAAATTACTAAATTCCAAGAAAATGCGTAATATTTTGGACTCTGTGATTAGTGATTAGATGACAATAGCTGCTCTGTTGTATCAGATTTGACAAGATTATACTTTCACTGTATTTTTGGTTGAATACTACTATACTAGAATGCAAAATTACTGTGTAACGTTCTTTTGGTAGTGTGAATCGATGTATCTCTTATTTTATTGTTTTGATAACTATTCTGTTTTCCTTCTTCTCATGAAAACAATGTTCTCAACCATTGTCGTAGTTACTGATTACTCACCTTGCTTCTCTTGGGGCATTGTTGGTTTTGAAACGGTACACTGCATAATTCATGAAAAAGTAAGTATCTTATTTGTACTCGTCGAAAAATCCCACGTTCCAGATTTGTCAGGATGCCTCGTCTTTGTTGCAGCTTCACCCTGAGTGCGCTCCTCACTCGGTATACTACATTCTTAGTTTGTTAACTCTGCGCACTGTGCAAGGTGCCAGTTTTATCTAGCAGAGAACCGGGGATTATCTCGGGACTCAGAAGACAATCATGTAAATAATGTAAGGGACCTTTCACAAATTTTGCCTTTTATTCTTAGATCACAAATATCACTTCTCAGTATAGATCATAGTAGCCATTTTATATGATCTCCAAGTATGAATTGATCCATGTGCTAGGATCTTTGTCAATTTGATTGGCTTATGGCCATTTGATTCAGCATACCTTAGAGAATACTCATCTTCTATCTCGAAAATCAAATGAGTTTCTGTTGTATAACTAGTTTAGCGCTAGTGTTGAGTTGCTTTATCAATTAGGCTTGCCTGTTCAATTTCCGTTTTAGCTTGTTCGCACCTTGTTACTTCAAAATCTATCTTCCTCTGTACAAATAGAGTTTTTGCTTCATAGTTCATTGAAAGTCTCATTTTTTCATTGTGTCAGGCTCCCTATGGTCCACCATACTTCAGGCCGAGGGAAACATGTTCGCGCCAATCCCAACTATAAGCTGTGGCGTGGGGCGCCTCGGGTCCAGAATTCTTCATAAGTTTAGCAAACAACCTTACACCGTTTTCGGCTCAGTTCTGTCAGAAGACGTCCAGAATTCTTCATAAGTTTAGCAAACAACCTTACACCGTTTTCGGCTCAGTTCTGTCAGAAGACATGGATGTAGTGGAGGCAATTGCCGGTTTACCAACGAGAGCCGATCTCTGGAACAACGGTAGTGTCTCTGTGCAAACCGGTTTTCTTAACCCTATAAGACGGGCGAAGAAACAAGAAAAACCTGTTCATGAAGAACAAGCTAGAAATGAGGTTTGTGGGAACAAAGAGGCTCAACAAGAAAAACCTGTTCATGAAGAACAAGCTAGAAATGAGGTTTGTGGGAACAAAGAGGCTCGTCGGTCTAAGTTTGATCCTTGTCATCGAATTTAATTGGTGCTTGGTTTACTGATATAGTCCGCTGTGTTCAAGTTCCAGAGACTGAGGTAATCTTTTTTCGGCGCATTTTGGGTTGAAGAATCAAAAAGATGCCTTGGTGCCTGAACGGCAAGGAGGTAGGAGAAAGTAATGTGGACAACTGGGCTTATCTTCAGAAAAGACCTGGTGATGATCTATATAAGTATATAACATATCAGAAAATTAACTCCATTGATCGAGCAAATTCATAGTTGATGCATCTTTGTATTAGGTGCTAGAAATGAGGTTTGTGGGAACAAAGAGGCTCGTCGGTCTAAGTTTGATCCTTGTCATCGAATTTAATTGGTGCTTGGTTTACTGATATAGTCCGCTGTGTTCAAGTTCCAGAGACTGAGGTAATCTTTTTTCGGCGCATTTTGGGTTGAAGAATCAAAAAGATGCCTTGGTGCCTGAACGGCAAGGAGGTAGGAGAAAGTAATGTGGACAACTGGGCTTATCTTCAGAAAAGACCTGGTGATGATCTATATAAGTATATAACATATCAGAAAATTAACTCCATTGATCGAGCAAATTCATAGTTGATGCATCTTTGTATTAGGTTTCAGAGATTTACTTGTTTAGTTTACTTGTGATCGCATTTTCCTCAAACATTTACTATTGCATGTCAACTACTCAATCTCTGGTATTGATTTGTCTGATTAGATGACAATAGCTGATCTGTTATATCTTTTCAGAAGCTTATATTTTCACTGTGTTCTTAGTTTAATACTAATCTGGAAAATTACGGTATAATGTTCTTTTGGTAATGTGAATAGAAAATCTGATGTATCTCTTATTTTATTGTGTTGATAACCACTCTGTTTTCCTTACTTCTCATCAAAACAAACAATGTTCTCAATGACTGTCGTAATTACTGATTAGTTACATTGTTTCTTTTAGGGCATTGTTGGTTTTGAATTGGAACACGGCATAATTCATGTCAAAGTAAATATGTTATATGTACTTGAGGGAAAGTTCCTGTTTTTATTATAACATTCCAGTTTTGACACGATGCCTCTTTTTTTGCAGCTTCATCCTCACTCAGTACGCTACATTCTTAGTTTGACAACTCTTCGCCACTGCGCAGTCTGCCAGTTTCATCGAGCAGAGAACCAGAGATCATACTGGGACTAAGAAGGCAATCATGTAAATTATGTAAGTGACCTTTCAAAACCACCAAACCCCCAATAGATTATTGAAATAGTTGGTGGAAAGATGGAATAGGTAAAGGCTGTGGCGGTAGGTGAAGGATTATGACGTTTGGCTTTTTGGCTAACACCCACTTATATCATCCACCCCTCCTCTCTTCTAACACCCAATTCCTCATACCAAAATACTTTCTTTTGATCCAACTATGAAAATTAACATCCGAGATTCAACCATTGTCCAGCCTGCCGCCGAGACCCCACTCACCAACCTATGGAATTCCAACGTTGATCTCATGGCCCTCAGTCTCCACACAAATAGTGTCTACTTGTACAGATCTACCGGCGCCTCCAATTTCTTCGACCCTCAGATCATGAAGGACTCTCTTTCCAAGGCCCTTGTTCCCTTTTCCTCAGATCATGAAGGACTCTCTTTCCAAGGCCCTTGTTCCCTTTTACCCCATGGCTGGTCGCTTGAAGAGAGACGACTATGGTCGTATCGAGATAGATTGCAACGGAGCCGGCGTTCTCTTCGTCGTCGCCGATACTCTCTCCCTTATTGATGATTATGGGGAACCCCACAATCTCCGCCAGCTTATTCCTGATGTTGATTACTCCGCTGGCATCCACTCTTTCCCGCTTCTTGTTTTGCAGGTTTTCTTTTTTCTTTTTACAAGTCTTTTCCATCTATAGTCTTGATTCTGAACCTGAGATGCTTGTGTGAAACGGAGGAGACTATTCGCTTATTTCTCACCCGACTGCTAGAAAGAGTTATTGCTACTTGTCTCCCTCATTCTTGATCTGGTTAACCAGAACACTATATTTTTCCTTTGTCTAAGTCATATGTAATATTCCTGTCAAAATATTAATATGTAGGTGACCTTTTTCAAATGTGGTGGAGCTTCCCTAGGGGTTGGCATGCATCACTACGCGGCTGATGGTTCCTCTGCTCTCCATTTTATCAATACATGGTCTGGTATGGCCCGTGGTCTTGACGTTACCATACCGCCCTTTATTGACCGTACCCTCCTCCGTGCTCGGGACCCTCCACAACCTGCTTTCAATCATGTTGAATATCAGCCTGCCCCCGGTATGAATATCCCTCTCGGTTCATCCAAATCAGGCCCAGACAATACCACCTTTTCTATTTTCAAATTATCACGTGACCAGCTTGTTACTCTCAAGGCTAAATCCAAGGAGGATGGAAACACTGTAAGCTATAGCTCGTACGAGGTTTTGGCAGGCCACGTGTGGAGATCAGTGAGCAAGGCGCGCGGACTCCCAGATGACCAAGAGACTAGAATGAGGGTATGGCGTATGTGCTACCAAGTCCTACAAATGACGGCAGCTTATCCCTGGCCATTGCCCTCCAACCTGAACACATGAAACTGCTTCAGAAGTTTTTGTATGAGATATGAGAATGGCTGAAGAAAAGCCCTTGTTTTCCCCCATTTAGGAAACTCATACTGAGATAAATTGGGCATTTTGTTTCTTGTTGTAGTGGATGCATTTGCTGGTTTACCAACAAGAGCGGATCTTTGGAACAGCTTTAGTGTCTCTGTGCTGGAGAAACCGGTTTTGTTAACCGTATGGGGAATGACGACGGGCCAAGAACAAGAAGAAACCGGTTCATGAAGAACAAGGCAACAAGCTAGAAATGAGGTTTGTGGGAACAAAGAGGCCTGTGGGTCTAAGTTTGGAGAGGTAAAATTTTGATCCTTGTCATCGAATTGAACTGTGCTTGGTTTACTGGTATAGTCCGCTAAGTGCTTAAGTTCCAGTTGAGGTAATTTTTTCTCTGCTTAGTGTTGGTTGAAGAAGCAAAAAGAGTCTAGGTGCCTGAACGACAAGGAAGTGGGGAGAAGTAATGTGGACATCTGGGCTTATCTTCGGAAAAGACCTGGTAATGATCTATCAGAAAATTAACTCCATTGATACCAAATTCAAAGTTGATGCATCTTTCAAACACTGGAAGCAATAGGTTTCATTACTTATACTTTGCTTGTGATCGTATTTTCCTCAAAACATTTACTATCCAATGAAAGCTACTTAACCTTTGGTATTGATTTGTCTGTCTGCTTAGATGACAATAACTGCTCTGTTATATCAGATTTCACAAGAGTATACTTTCACTGTGTTCTTGGTTTAGTACTAATCTGGAAAATTACTGTATAATGTTATTTTAGTAATGTGATTGAAATCTCATGTATCTTTTTTTTTTGGTGGTCTGTTTTCCTTCTTCTCATGAAAACAACCAACCTTCTCGATGATAGTTGTAATCACTGATTAGTTACCTTATTTCTGTTAGGGCATTGTTAGCTTTGAAACGGAACACGGCATAATTCATGTCAAAGGAAGTATCTTATCTGTACTTGAGGGAAAGTTCCTGCTTTTTATTATAACATTCCAGTTTTGACACGATGCCTCTCTTTGTTGCAGCTTCATCCTCACTCAGTGTGCTACATTCTTAGTTTGTCAACTCTTCGCCACTGCGCAGTCTGCCAGTTTAATCGAGCAGAGAACCAGGGATCATACTGGGACTCAGTAGGCAATCATGTAAATTATGTAAGAGACCTTTCAAAACCACCAACCCCCACAAAGACGAGTATGATCCGGTGATGAGATGGACCAGTGAGATAGATTATTGAAATAGTTGGTGGAAAGATGGAGTTGGTAAAAAGCAGTGGCGGTAGGTGAAGGATTACGATGTTTGGCATTTTGACTCACATGTATTTATATTATCTTCCCCCTCCTCCCAATTCCTCCTACCAAAAATCCTTTCTTTTGATCTAGCTATGGATATTAATATCCGAGATTCAACCATTGTCCAGCCTGCCGCGGAGACCCCAATCACTAACCTATGGCTTTCCAACGTTGATCTCCTGACCGTCAGACACCACAACACTAGTGTCTACTTTCACTAACCTATGGCTTTCCAACGTTGATCTCCTGACCGTCAGACACCACAACACTAGTGTCTACTTTTACAGATTTACTGGCGCCTCCAATTTCTTCGACCCTCAGATCATGAAGGACTCTCTTTCCAAGTACAGATTTACTGGCGCCTCCAATTTCTTCGACCCTCAGATCATGAAGGACTCTCTTTCCAAGGCCCTTGTTCCCTTTTACCCCATCGCTGGTCGCTATAAGAGAGACGACTATGGTCGTATCGAGATAGATTGCAACGGAGCTGGCGTTCTCTTCGTCGTCGCCGATACTCCCTCCCTTATTGATGATTGTGGGGAACCCCACAATCTCCGCCAACTTATTCCTCATGTTGATTACTCCGCTGGCATCCACTCTTTCCCGCTTCTCGTTTTTCAGGTTTTCTTTTTTTACAAGTCTTTTCCATCTATAGTCTTGAATTTGAACCGGAGTGTGAAACTGAGGAGACTATTCGTTTATTTCTCACCCGACTGCTAGAAAGAGTTATTGCTACTTGTCTCCCTCATTCTTGCTCTGGTTGACCTGGACCCTATTTTTTTTCCTTTGTCAATATATAATATGCAGGTGACCTTTTTCAAATGTGGTGGAGCTTCCCTTGGGGTTGGCATGCAGCACCACGTGGCTGATGGTTTCTCTGCTCTCCATTTTATCAATACATGGTCTCATTACCCTCCAATCTGAACACATGAAACTGTTTGAAAAGTTTTTGTATGAAATATCAGCGGCTGAAGAAAAGACCTTGTTATCCTCCATTTAGGAAACTCATACTGAGCTAAATGGCATTTTGCTTCTTGTTGTAGATTCATCATCCTGTCTTTTAGAGGGTACAATAATCATGTTCTGCTTATTGTCTGTAACAGTTTCTGCTTTATGTTAATACTGATGATTACTAATTTTTTTAAAAATGCGATTTTTTGGGGACTCTGCGTGATTAGCGATTGAGAAAGCTTAATTGATACTTCCCAACGGTTTAAGTTCCTGAGACTGATGTAATTTTCTCTGTGCAGAGTTGGTTGAAGAAGCAAAAAGATGTCTTTGTGCCTGAACGACAAGGAGGTGGGGAGAAAATAACCTGGCCAAGTAATGATCAGAAGAAGCAAAAAGATGTCTTTGTGCCTGAACGACAAGGAGGTGGGGAGAAAATAACCTGGCCAAGTAATGATCATTCAGAAAATTAACTCCATTGATCGACCAAATTCAAAGTTAATGCATTTTTTAAACACTTGAAGTAAGTAAACACTTGAAGTAAGAAGTTTCATTGATATTTCACTACTTATACTTCACTTGTGATCCGTATTTTTCTCAAACATTTACTATAACATGAAAACTCCTCAACCTTTGGTATTGATTTGTCTGTCTGATTAGATGACAATAGTTGCTCTGTTCTATCAGATTTGACAAGATTATACTTTCACTGTGCTCTTAGTTGAATACTTATCTGAAAAATTACTAGTAATATTTTGGTAGTGTGAATCAAAATCTTATGTATCTCTTGTTTTAGTGTGTTAAAAATACTCTGTTTTCCTTCGTCTAATTCGTGATGATTGTTGTAATTACTGATTAGTTACCTTGTTTCTGTTGGGGCATTGTGTGTTTTGGAATGGAACACATCATAATTCACGTCAAAGCAAGCATCTCTTTTGTGCTTGAGGGAAGGAACACATCATAATTCACGTCAAAGCAAGCATCTCTTTTGTGCTTGAGGGAAAATTCCTGCTTTTGTTTTAACGTGATGTTTCTCTTAGTTGCAGCTTCACCCTGACAGCTCTCCTCGGTTTATACTACATTCTTAGTTTGTTAACTCTGCACCACTGCGCAGGTTTCCAGTTTCATCGAGCAGAGAACTGCTGATCATATTGGGACTCAGAAGGCAATCATGTAAACCAAGTTTTGAGAGTTCTCTCCTGTTGATTTTGTGATCGGGTTAGGTTTGATTAACTGTTCCCGTAAAGCTTCAAGCAGATTGATCAAGTCCTCCTCTCCCTCAGAGTATATCTACTCAATTTCTCTCCAGTGTCCATTCCTTGTATTTCTCTGGTCAGGATTAGCACAGGTTCAGCTCGTAACCCGTATGTCAAAGACCTGAACGTGGTCTGCTACTTTCTACCTACTTGTGGCCTCTATACCGTTTCTGTAGTGCCAGTTCCTGAAGAGCTTTTGTTGTCATCAAAGGACAGTACTCTTCAGGCAAGTTTAGGCATTCTTTTCTTACTGCAAGATACATCTCTTCCTCCTACCAGACCTGCCAACAACTCGAGAGTCTGTTGCTAGTTTTATCTTTTCTTACTGCAAGATACATCTCTTCCTCCTACCAGACCTGCCAACAACTCGAGAGTCTGTTGCTAGTTTTAGTTCATGTTTCAATCATGTCTGCAAGTTGTGTATTACTCGTCTTTTGTACTTGGTTACTCGTCTTTGTATCACTTGCTTGAAATCAATATAAACCTTTGTGACAAAAAAAAAAATCAAAGACAGAACTTTTTTGGTTTCGGTTAAATGAAAATCCATCGGTTATGTTGTACTTCCATTGTTAAGAACCAAAAATAAAACCGGATTGAATAGTAGGGGTTCCACATAACCGGCAAAGTGACTTGTGTAATTAAGAGATTGGTTTACACTTAACCGGATAAGTGACTTATCTAATTAAAAGATAAGTCTCACAAAACGACCGCGCGTAAACAACGGCGGTGGAGAAGGTTACGTCGGGTACGCACACGTCACCACTTCCGCGGCGCATCCTTCCATTAACCTAACTTTTTATCTAACATGCGCCTCTCCACTCCTCCGCCTCTTTTATTATCCCTTACCCTAATCCACCGCTCTTTCTTACTTTCACTGATTTATTCTTAGCCGCCGCAAAATGTCAATCCCCGATGATGATTCTCCCGTCGCCATGCCCATCGATTCCTCCACCGCCGTAACCGTCGCCACAACCACCACTAGAAGAGTCCCTCCTCCGTGTTGGACAGACGAGGAAACCGCCCGCCGTAACCGTCGCCACAACCACCACTAGAAGAGTCCCTCCTCCGTGTTGGACAGACGAGGAAACCGCTGCTCTTGTTAATGCCTATAAGGATAAGTGGTTCGCTCTCCGCCGTGGGAATCTCCGTGCGGCTGATTGGGACGATGTCGCCGCGGCTGTTTCGTCTTCTTCGTCTATTGATGGTCCGCCGAAATCAGCTATTCAATGTCGACATAAGATCGAGAAGCTTCGGAAACGTTATCGCGGTGAAAAACAACGAGCTCTTAATCGTCCAGGCAAGTTTTCTTCCTCTTGGGATTTGTTTCCGATATTAGATGCTATGGGATTCGCACCGGTTACTCCGGCCGCTGTAGAAACTTATGAACCTGATGTGGATCTAGATGATGAGAGTAATGGTTTGGATGGTGGATTTAGGGCTAGATCGAAGAGGTCTGGGAAATTTAGCGGTGGTTATTCTGATTCACCTCGAGATGTAGGAAATGGATACGGGGTTAGATCTAGGTCCAGGAGTCATGTGAAATCGTATGGTGGTTTCAAGCATGAGTTTGATTCAGATCATGATTCAGGAAGTGGATTTGGATTGAAAAGGAAATACAATGGGAATCCAAGATTCAGGAAGTGGATTTGGATTGAAAAGGAAATACAATGGGAATCCAAAGGTTAGTGCTGATTTTGCTGAGTCAGACCCGATTGATGAAGTTGTTACTTCGATAAAGATGTTGACAGAAATGTTTGTGAGGGTTGAGAATTCGAAGATGGAGATGATGAAGGAGATGGAAAAGACGAGAATGGAGATGGAGCTGAAGCATTGTGAGATGATGCTCGAGTCGCAGCAGCAGATCATAGGCGCGTTTGCAGAAGCATTGAGCGAGAAAAAGGAGGCTGGTTTCGTAGTAGAGAACTCTTATTAACAGTATGATGCATATTTCAATATGGATTCTTATGGTGTAATGATCATATATCTTTCTGAGTGTAGTAAGAATTGTCTTATTGAGTTACTAGGAACGGAAACGCCTGTTAAATTTGATGCGATTAATATCTGTTGGCATTTTGATAATTTGGTGAGATTAAATTTGTGTTTGAACGTAGTCTACACATATCGTGTTTGCACCGAGCCATGTTTTTTTAGACGAGTAGGCAAATTTTTTTTATTTTTTGGTGTATATAAATGATTAATGGGAATAGTGGGAGGGATTTTAGGGTTTCTCCTTATTTGTCTCCATACTATCCCTTTTAAGTTATTATACCCTCTATTTGAAAAAAAAAAGAAAAAAATTTGCCTACGCATACTTTTTATTTTTATTTTGGAAATTAGATTATTTTTTTATAAGGTGTAGTTTGAATTTTTTTTTTTTTTTCTT
>CM071716.1:33725390-33739221 GCA_036630335.1 Physaria fendleri | reverse complement strand
TGGAAATGAGTATCACAAACGATGATATCAGCTAAAATATTGGAATCAACCATTCAATGATTTTTCAATAAATAGTTAATATACGTTATATTACTCATTGTGTTGTCTACTTCTAATTTAATTCGGAGGGCAATTTAAGGGCCTATTATTAAATGGTTTTTCAAGCATTTACCGCAAATTGGTTTGTCTTCCCATTATAAGCAATAAAAAAAAACCGTTCACCGATCTGAATATACAATTTAGTTGCCAATACAATAGACAACATCACACGCAACTTAGCATCCAAGAGTTTCCCATTTTCCCTTTCAACAACAAACCTTATAAATCTTTGAAAGTGGAAAAGACGATACCACCCGCACGCAACCAGAAAAGTAAGATCATCTCACACTCCGCATACATTTGTGTTCATTATACAACGTCCTCATGTTTGGTTGGTGACTTACTTATGTTGTCTCCTTCCAGAAGTTCCTATCCCTCATAAAGCGTATCAATTCCTTTCTACACCCAAGAACTTTAAAGATGTATCTATTTCTCCCTGGTGATTTATGCCAAATCTCCTAAACCTACACATTCTTTACAATCACGTTACTTCTCCTTTGTTCACAATTGCGTAACTGGTATGAACGTCCATGCATATACTAAGTTGGAATTTTCTTGTCTCTAATTCTATTTATTAGCCATTGAAATCGATAGCCTATTTCCTCATCTTAATGGATTTACGTATTTTTCATTGTTTAGTAATATACTAGAATATCAACACTTCCCAATTCCCCTGCCCTTTTTTTCATTGTTTAGTAATATACTAGAATATCAACACTTCCCAATTCCCCTGCCCTTGGTTTTTATGTTTTCCCTTTGAATAAGTATTGTAGTCACTGAATCTTCTATGTGTCATCTATTCTTCTATATCTCATTACTGATAGTCCTAATGAAAATAATACACTACATTACAAGCTCTCTTATGATTGTGGGCTTTCCCAGATTCTTCATTAATAGTGCTTAATGCTATATATTTGCCACTGTATTCTTTTTTTTTTTCCTTTTTTGTAAATGACTTTTTCCGACTGTATTTTCTCTACAAGCGATTCTAACTACGTTTCACATCAATTGTAGTTTCCTCTACTACACAAGTCTAGATATGATTGCTTAGTCTGGCGGAGAAGAAAAATGCAAGGGGAGACTTCAAAGAAAAAGAAAACAGGCTCCAGAAAACAAATTCACCAATTATCACCTTCTCCCCAAAACAAAAAAAAGAAAACAGGCTCCAGAAAACAAATTCACCAATTATCACCTTCTCCCCAAAACCACAGTATGAATTTACATTATTAATGTCCAAAAATACTAATACTCTGCAATTCTTAGTATATTCATGTAACTCATCGAATATTTTTCAAAAAACTTTTACACTTCAGGTTTGAATTAAAAACATATATATTAATAACATATCAACTTTTTATAAAAGATATATATTGTCAAATATACAAGTAGATTGTGTTTAGCTATAAATAAATATTTAATGTTTTTAAACAAACTCATGTTTATGGAAGATGTATTTCCAGATAAATTTGGGTTTTCATTTTTTTTGCTGATAATTGTATAGCATGTTTTCATATTTTTTCCCCAATAATTTCAAATAATATGAAAATATATTCAGATTTTAAAAACCGAACAGACGTATTAATATGTATTAAATTTAATCGCTTACGTGGATATCATATTTGAACAAACAGATGGATTGGTCCTTCGTATCCAAGGTGAGGACATTCCTATAAGAAGAGGTATATTTCCTAATATACCTATCTATTTATCTATTAAAAAACAAATCTAAATGTTTGATTTTGGTGTCTTTATATATATATATATATATATTTGTACTGATATATATATATATATATAATTATATATATATATATATATAATTATATATATATATATTTGTACTGATATATATATATATATATAATTATTTACTTTATATACTATTATCGTACACCAACCAATTGACATATTCGAAGCACAAAGAATTGCTAGAAGAAGACGTCGTGAAATACTAACAGCTAAAAGAATGCCAGATATTGGTCAACTTATATCCCAAAGAAGAGGTATGTTTACCGCAAATAGGTACACCTTTCAGCAATAAACTTTTTTACATATGTAATTAATAGTTAGTAGTTGCATCGATCTTGACAGAACAACAAAAACAAGCAAGAAAATTTAGACGAGGAAAATTAGCAGCAAAGAGGGCAACTCGATCTCATCAAGGTCAGTGTAATTATCATATTATCAATATCCATAATTATATTATAATCTAAATAAATTAGATTGGAAATAGGCATGCATACTAGAGTTGACGAACACTCATCTCTCCCCACCGAAACTGATGGCTATGGACTGTTAAAGTGTTCTCACTGTAATGCTTTAGTATGGGAAAACGAAAGAATTGGTCCTAAAAGGGTGAATAAAGCTCCAGTGTTTTCAATATGTTGCCAACGAGGAAAAGTTAAATTAGCACCAGAGGCTAATCCCCCTCCTTTGCTCAAAAACCTTCTTACACAATCACCGCACTTCCAACATAATATTAGAACATACAATTCCATTTTTGCCTTCACATCTATGGGGGCAAAAATAGATAAAGCTGTCATGCACAAAAAAGGCCCATTCACTTTTCGAATTCATGGGCAAAACTATCATAGCATCGGATCATTGGTACCTGAAGAAGGACAACCACCAAAGTTCTCCCAACTATACATCTATGATACTTCGAATGAGGTGCAAAACAGACTCTCGACAGTTTCGCGCTCCAAATCAGTAGGAGAATTGGATAAAGAAATTGTTGAAGATTTGATCAGCACAATGGACACATACAATTCTTTAGCAAAAAAATTCAGACAAGCAAGAGACGTCCATGAAAATGGAAGTGGGCAAGAATTTAATATCAAAATTATTAGACCAAAAAATCAGGGCCGACAGTATGACTTGCCATCAACGAATGAAATTGTTGCTTTAATAGTCGGAGATTTAACAGGAACAACTGGTGAAAGAGATGTCATCAAACACCACAAGGCCAAAGGACTACAACGTATTAGTGATATGGACCCATTATTTATGTCGCTACAATATCCTCTCCTGTTCCCTTATGGTGATATCGGATTTGTTGAAGGACTCTCTCTCGATCTAAACAACGCAGAAGATAGGCATCGGACTTGCATAACAAAGCGAGAATACTATGCTTATCAACTTCAAACCAGATTAACAGAAGGGATGACTATTATCCGGTCCAAGCGGTTATTACATCAATATATAGTGGATGCCTATACATCAATTGAACAAGATCGACTGCGGTGGTGTAGATCTAATCAAAAAACATTGAGAGCAGATCTATACAACAACGTCAAAGACGCAATTATAAGAGGTGATACTGATGCTCAAGCCATTGGCAAAAGAGTTATACTACCATCAAGCGCAATTATAAGAGGTGATACTGATGCTCAAGCCATTGGCAAAAGAGTTATACTACCATCAAGTTTCACTGGTAGTCCACGTTACATGCTTGAAAAATACCAAGATGCAATGGCTATATGTCGCTGGTTTGGTAATCCTGATTTGTTTATCACCATGACAACAAATCCAAAATGGGATGAAATCTCAAATCACTTACGGGTAATCCTGATTTGTTTATCACCATGACAACAAATCCAAAATGGGATGAAATCTCAAATCACTTACGGGAGTATTTGTTTATCACCATGACAACAAATCCAAAATGGGATGAAATCTCAAATCACTTACGGGAGTATGGAAATGATGAACCAAATGATCGTCCAGACCTCGAATGTCGCGTATTCAAGATGAAATTGGATGAATTGCTTGCAGATTTCAACAAAGGCATCTTCTTCCCTTGCCCAGTCGCTGGTAAATTCAGACCTTAACAATACTTTCTATGTTTATATTTGCATGAAATTATTGGGTCCTGTTATAACACCTTATTGCCTTGGCAGTTGTGTATACAATTGAATTCCAAAAGCGAGGTTTACCGCATGCACACATCCTTCTGTGGCTCCCAGAAAAAAATAAAACTATCAATCCGGATACCATCGATCATATCATTTCGGCTGAAATACCAGATAAACATGTTGATCCCATGGGTTTCAATCTTGTTGAACAACACATGATGCACGGACCATGTGGAAGGGATCGACCAACTTCCCCCTGTATGGATAAAGGAACATGCGGAAAGAAGTTTCCTAAATCATTCGTTCCGTCCACCAAGCGCAGTAAATCAAGCGCAATCAAGTACCTTTTCAAATACATTACCAAAGGAGTTGATCGAGCAACTATGGTTATTCACAAAGGAACTGATGGAAGAAAAGAAGCCGTTTCAACTTCAGAAGTTAAAAGCAGAAATGAAATTGATGAATATTTGGATTGTCGTTACCTCTCAGCATGTGAAGCTATGTGGAGAATATTCATGTTCAATATTCACCACCATAATCCCCCGGTACAACGGCTGCCTCTACATCTTCCTGGACATCAATCAACAATTTTTGAGGAAACAGAAAATTTAGAAAGTGTTGAAGAACGGTATGGTCACGGAAGGACCATGTTAACAGAATGGTTTGAACTTAATAAAAATTCAGAAGAAGCAAGGAATCTAAAATATGTTGAGCTGCCAGCTAAGTATCGATGGGATAACAGTAAGAAAATGTATATCAGAAGACAACGCAAAGGGAGCATTGGAAGAGTGGTTAATATTCATCCAGCAGCTGGAGAATTATATTATCTACGAACACTTCTTAATATCGCAAAAGGTCCAACAAGTTTTGATGATCTTCTAACTGTGGGAGGAACCCGACACATCAATTTCAAATCAGCATGTTATGCGAGGGGTTTACTCGGTGAAGACAAAGAATGGCATGACGCTATGGACGAAGCATCACATTGGGCTACACCGTACTTGCTCAGAAGCCTTTTTGTTTTAATACTCATTTACTGTGAAGTCGCTGAACCCTTTAAGTTATGGAATCATTGTTGGGAATATATGGCGGAAGACATACTTCATAAGCAGCAGAAAATCTTAAGTTTTCCTAACTTAGTGATCAACAAAGAAGAATTGCAGCAATACACCTTAATTGAAATTGAGCAAGTCCTCAGGCAACATGAGAAGTCCTTAACAGATTATCCAGATATGCCTTTGCCAAATAAAACGATCTTGGAAGACATTCACAACTCCTTTCTCCGAGAAGAAAATGTGTTTGATATAAGAATCGAAGAAAGGACCCATGAGAATTACTTTCAGCAATTGAACAAGGAGCAAAAAAGCATTTACAAAAATGTTTTGCAGTCTGTGGAAAAAAATGAAGGGAAGTTGTTTTTTGTCAATGGGGCTGGGGGAACAGGAAAAACTTTTTTGTACAAAACCCTTATTGCTGCTCTCAGATCAAGGGGGAAAAGAGTAATGCCTGTTGCATCTTCTGCAATTGCAGCTCTATTTTATTGCTGCTCTCAGATCAAGGGGGAAAAGAGTAATGCCTGTTGCATCTTCTGCAATTGCAGCTCTATTATTGCCAGGAGGAAGAACTGCACATTCAAGGTTTAAGATTCCATTTAATGTACATGAAGATTCTGTTTGTGATATCAAAAAGGGTTCAAGACTTGCAGTTTTGATACAACAAACAGATTTAATAATTTGGGACGAAGCACCAATGGCGAATCGACATACATTTGAAGCAGTTGACAGAACAATGCAAGATATTTTGTCATCAGCATATACCCCCAACATTTCGCAGACATTTGGTGGGAAAACAGTTCTTTTAGGGGGGGATTTTCGTCAAATATTGCCTGTGATCCCCCAAGGAACACGACAACAAACAATCGCAGCAGCAATAAATCGATCCCAACTTTGGGATTCATGCCATACATTTTCGCTTACCCAGAATATGAGAGTCAAGGAGGCTGACGAAAATTTTGCCCAGTGGATATTACAAGTAGGCAATGGAACAGCACAAAAACTTTTGGAAAGTTTGCATCCAGAGGAGGATGAAATCGAAGTTGATCACACTCTCATGCTCCCTGAAACAGATAACCCATTGGAAGTGATATGTCACTCAGCATATCCTGATTTCATAAACAACTTTCAAGACCTGAGCAAGCTAGCGTATACATCTATCTTAACTCCCAGAAATGATGTGGTTGATGAAGTTAACCATTACATCCTTTCAAAAGTGCCAGGTCCAGAAACAGAATACTTAAGCAGTGACACAATTGATGAAGAAGGAGCACATATTGGGGGAGTTGTGATGTCCTATCCAACAGAATATCTTAATGCATTGGAATTCACAGGGTTACCGTCACATAGATTGTGCTTGAAGGTCGGTGTTCCAATAATGTTAATGCGAAATCTAAACCAGAGAGAAGGATTATGCAACGGAACAAGGCTCATTGTCACTTACCTAGGAGAAAGAGTCATCAAGGCAATACCGCTGACGCCAACAACAGAAAGGAAAGAATTCGCAATACCAAGAATCATACTGTCTCCGCAAGATTCGAAACATCCGTTCACTTTAAAAAGACGCCAATTTCCTGTTCGTCTCTCCTACGCTATGACAATTAACAAGAGTCAAGGCCAAACATTGAACAAGGTTGCATTATACTTACCAAATCCAGTGTTCACACACGGGCAATTATATGTTGCTCTATCTCGAGTAACGTCAAGAAATGGTCTATCAATCCTTGATACTACAAAGAAAAACACAGATAAAAAGGGTGTCACAAACATCGTCTACAAGGAAGCATTCAACAATGTGTCGTCGTAACAGGTCAGTGACTTTTTAAAATTGGGTGGATTTGTTTTTGAATTTGAATGTCTCTTGTGCTCTTAGTTGCTCTTCTGAATATGTTCTTGGTACTTTAAGTTCTCAAGTAAATTCAGTTTTGTTTTGTGTTATATAATTACTTTCGTGATAAGTATAGGATTTTTGTTTTGTGTTATATAATTACTTTCGTGATAAGTATAGGATATCACCACCGTGTAGTATGGGATTTATAAGTTCTAAACTTGGAAGTAGCTTATGGTTTTTTTTTTTCTTTCTTTTTTTTTGTCAATGGTTATTGTTATATATATATTTATATATATATATAGATTAAACGAAAAAATTCATTTCGTAGATTTAACTTCAAATTGCCAAAATTCGATTTGCTATTACAAAAAAAGCGGTACAACTTTCTTGAAGCAATATTATAATCTTTCACCCTCATGTTAAACACTTGACATTCTTTTCCTTATATACAGGAACAAGAATAAAAAAAGATTGAGCTTGAATTACTTCAAAAAGCTTTGGAGGTGGAATAGATTTCTTGCGTTCATCTTTGCTTCCTGGCTCATTGACTCTACCAAATTTCACGGCTCTTGTCAGTAGGAGGAACTACTAAAATTACTTTTTTTTGGACTGAAACTATTAAAATTACTTTACTATCTTATCTGGGGAAAAATGTTTTATTATTAACCAGTTTTTGATATAAATTGGTTGAAAAAACAGTTCTAAATAACGTTTGCTCCACTCTTATTGTTTATCCACCACACGGATATATAACAATATATAATTAACTTACAAAGTAGATCTTAATACATAACAAAATTACCACCATATACAATTTATCCTGACAATTCCAAAATTTTTCGTTCTCACTTCATATAGATTATTTAATACACCTCATGCATATCACTCCTTATAAATATATTACTGTGAGATATAAAGTTTTCTAAAAAGGAAAAGTTTCATACATAAATTAGTAGAATTCACTTATCACATATACTTTACAAATTAAAATACAAATTGTGTTCAATATTAATTCACCAAATATTTTTCGGAACTCCTAAAATAAAAAACGACTACTATACTAAACGTTCAAAATCAACCAAAAAAAAAATAGTTCAAATGTTAATCTATTACCCAGGAAATTATTATTATTATTATTATTTTTTTTTGCGGGGACACAAAATACCTTTCAAATATTCATTTATATAGATATATGCTTAACCTTTTTAATATATACCCGCACGTAGTGCGGGTAAGCTAACTAGTAAAATTATAGTAGCACAAATTATTTACGTTCGATATGTTCGTCAACACACTAATAAAAGAAGGATTATATGAGATAATTAATTCATTGTTAATAATGGCACTAACCAAAAATTTCTATTAAGTTTTTCTTCTTCTATCCTATAAAGAGAGTGAATATAAGAAGCTACTTTTTTTTCCGCTGTAATTTATAAAATAAGTGTTTAAATGTCTTTCAAAAGTAAGTAAATAAATCCGAAACATATAAAAACATAATTAAATCCAGTTATATCTAGTTATACGAAATCTTGAAAAAACATAATTAAATCCAGTTATATCTAGTTATACGAAATCTTGATATAAAAATATTTTCGAACTTTCGTAAACATGAGTAATATGCTTGATTAAACTTACAAAATTTGCTCATACTAAAAAATATGAACATACATACATCATCTCTCAGTGGACAAAGACAGTTATGGGGCTAAATAAGTATCTGATAATAAGCCACACTTGGATTTTGTAATGGGCCATCAATTCTCCATTTAACCCAAAAAAGTAGCACTCTGTAATTGTGCTGGAGATCGCATTCTTTGAATTGAAAGATCAGTTCTCTGTTTCTGAGGTAAACAAGTTCGAATCATGCAAAATTACTTTACTCTTAATTGACTTTTGAGAAATTCCGATCTGATTATATCATCGTTCTGTTGTTCAATTCTTAAAGTCTCTTGCTTTTTTTTTTCCGTTTCCTAGATTTACCCATTTGAACATATAATGGAACAAGGTCATCTACAAGTGAAAAAGAGAGTTGCTTTTGGGAGTTAGTCAAACCGGGAACGGGACTAACATAGCCACAATGCAAACCGACTCGGCCCGTGTAGGGTATGTTGCAGAAAAGGCTTCGGAAAGAGGCTAGACTCGGACTCTAAAAAGGAGTGGAATAGTTAGCAAGCATGATCAAGGAAGATATCATGGAGATAATCAAGGAAGAATGAAGAACACTACGGTAAGAGTAAGGCTCTACATTAGCTCGACAATCTAAAAGAGATTCAATACGAGCATATTCAAGGTAACGATAGAATACGTCTTACCCTGCCTTGGGCTAGAGATTAGTGGGGATGGTTGGTTGAATGATCTCTAGAGCCATTAGGTTGGGAAGGTTAGGTCGGACCACCGGAAGGGTTGGACGGCTTAGAAGCTTAGTCGATGTGGACAGTCACTGGCATGTGTTGCATAATGGCTATTCACTTCTTACCAAATCCTTTGAATATATGGGTTATTTATATACTTGTGTGTTATATTGCTAACAAGTTAGATCATAAGCATATTCAGGTAATAACTAAATTAGGGGTCAATCCTAGAAAAGTGTGGTACGACGATAGTCGAACACGACTAGACTATGGTCGGATAAGGAACGACCGCGAAAGGAGCCACACATGGGCATGTAAGGGCTAACAAGTTAGATCATAAGCATATTCAGGTAATAACTAAATTAGGGGTCAATCCTAGAAAAGTGTGGTACGACGATAGTCGAACACGACTAGACTATGGTCGGATAAGGAACGACCGCGAAAGGAGCCACACATGGGCATGTAAGGATGAACAAGCACCACTACGGAAGAGTAGAGTATTCGCCTTGAAGCATGAACCGAGAGAGACAAGTAGCTTCGGGAAGTAACGAGGTACATGGGCGAAATAGGAGAAAGAAGGGTAATAGCCAAGACGAACCGATGGTAAGGATGATATTGGACCGTTGGGGTTATAACTAACCTTGTAAACGGATCTTTAGGTAATTTAAATAAAGGCTATATCGCATGATTTAATCAGTTAAATAGCCAAGACGAACCGATGGTAAGGATGATATTGGACCGTTGGGGTTATAACTAACCTTGTAAACGGATCTTTAGGTAATTTAAATAAAGGCTATATCGCATGATTTAATCAGTTAATCAGTTATATAGACCTCTAGGGTTAAAAAGACCAAAGGACTAAGTCGTAGAAAGACAAGAACATACGTAGGAACGTGCCTACAGACAAGAAAACGAAGTTAAAATAAGTGAATAACATAAGGAGAGCTAGCAAGTATCGCGCCTCATGCAGAGAGATGCATGATTGATCATGTGGAAGAGCTTGAGACTATGTGTCCAAAGTGGAAGAGCAACTAGGAAGCAAAAGGTTGTCCACGAAGAAGTCTATGGACTAAGGTAAACGACGAGGAATTTGGAATGTGTTCTATTACAAGAAGTAAAGACAAGATAAGAAAGATGACGAAGGATCATCGTGAGGTAAGAAAGATGACCAAGGCAACATCACTGGGAAGAGTAACCAAAGTGATTGATCTAATTGGATATTACGATAATCAAGCACCGGGGAACAACACCCACGACAGACTATAAGACCTGGATTATCTAAGATATTACGATACAAGCACCGGGGAACACACCCACGACAGACTATAAGACCTCTGTGTGAGGCATGTCAAGACGCCAAGGGTGTATAAACTAACTAATGAGAGTTCGTTAAACCACGACAGGCTATAAGACCTCTGTGTGAGGCATGCCAGGACGCCAAAGGTGTACGAACTACCCAAGACGTCAAACCACAATGTGCTATAAGACATCTGTGTGAGGCATGTTGAAAAGCCAAAGGTGTACGAATTATTCAAAGACCTAGAGGATTCTGTGCAATATGATTCGATCAATAAGTGGACCATCGCTGGTATTAACGATCAAGAGTTCTAGAGAAAAGATTAGATGACCACCAAAGTTGGAGTTAGACCTAAGAAAGACAAGATCCGAGAAGCAAGGCCAGATTGTTAGACTCGGAAGATAAATACACCAAACTACGACAGACATCAAACTTCAACGAAAGGTAAACTGGAGCACCAAAACGTGTGCAGACTATTGACGCCCAAGATTGTTGAAAGACGAAGATAACAAACCACAAGTGACATCAAGAAGACAATGATGAAGTAAGATCAAGACCAAACTCTTTTGGAATTTGGAATAGTATGGTCAAATGCGGATTCGATGACGAATCCATTGTAAGGGGGGGGACCCAACACCTTACGGATAATGGGGGTGTCTTGTAACACCCCCAATCCGGGTCCTTGAACAGATGTGTCAGGAAAGACCGAAAATCCAAGAGAGCAATGAGTAAATTCCGAACAAATATAGGAGCTCAAATACCTGAAGAAGGTGTTAGCCGTTAAGCCAGTTATTCCTAAACTCGAGAAATCATCGAAGGGATTTCTAGTGCGATACCGAACGACATGAAGATCCGGGATAGCTGAAGACTATGAAGATAACTCACGGATATAAAATGGACCAGAGATACTTAGAAGAATAAATAGTTAAAAAAAATCCTACAATGATCTGAAATGGGCTATAATGGATCGAATTGGACTAGAATGGTCAAATGGGCCGAAATGGGCCGGGAGGATGCTTTAATGGGTCAGAACGAGTTTGGCCAGGTCTATGATGTTTTTAGAAAAGCCCAATGGGCTTGGAGAAGGCCTGATTTCGTGGTGGAAAGGAAGGTAAAGGAGTTCAAAGATCCACTGTGATAGATTCATTGAATCGGGACAAAAAGGGCAAAATTGGAATTATGGGAGAATTAAATGAAGCCGAATTAAATGAGGCTGATTCCTTCCCTATAAATAGAGAGGATTACTCATTGTGAAACTCACTCTATCACTCCACAAAATCCTCTAGAGAGAAAAGAAAGAAAAGAAGAAAGGAAGTGGAAGGAGTCGAGGAGAAAGCGAGAAGTGGCGAGCTCGGGAGGAGCAAAGCAGAAGAGAGGGTCCGGGCATAGGACCAGAACGTGTAGAAGCTTAGAGAGTTGGTGAAGGCTCTAGAGACATCCAAGAACGTGGATGGTGAGAAGGATCAAGAGTTGGGAGCAGCGAACGTGGATGGTGAGAAGGATCAAGAGTTGGGAGCAGCTACGACAACCGAAAGAGCCGAGATAGGTGAAACAGAGGGTTCGAGAAGGAACGAGTGAACCAGTCCGGAAGAAGCCAAGATAGTGAAGGCATGAACGTGGAGACATCAAGGGTTTATGAACCCAAGGATGTTGGATGATACCAAGGACCATGGATGCCGAGAAGATCGAAGGAGTAGAAACCATCGCAGAGATCGAAAGTGCTACGGACGTGAAGGTCCGAACAACCGAGTAATCGGGAAGGGACGCACGCGTAGATAAAGAGCTACATCACAAGATCAGCTACAAGCCAAGGTCCTTGAGAGAAAATAGGACGCGACCATGATCAAGACCATGATCAAGGAGTTAGTCAAACCGGGAACGGGACTAACATAGCCACAATGCAAACCGACTCGGCCGCTGATTCCTTCCCTATAAATAGAGAGGATTCCTCATTGTGAAACTCACTCTATCACACAACAAAATTCTCTAGAGAGAAAAAGAAGAAAAGAAGAAAGGAAGTGGAAGGAGTCGAGGAGGAAGCGAGAAATGGCGAGCTCGAGAGGAGCAAATAAGAAGAGAGGGTCCGGGCATAGGACCAGAACGTGGAGAAGCTTATAGAGTTAGAGAAGGCTCTAGAGACATCCAAAAACGTGGATTGAGAAGGATCAATAGTTGGGAGCAGCTACGACAACCGAAAGAGCCGAGATAGGCGAAACGAAGGGTTCGGGAAGGAACGAGTGAACCAGTCCGGAAGAAGCCGAGATAGTGAAGGCATGAACGTGGATACATCAAGGGTTTATAAACCTAAGGATGTTGGATGATACCAATGACCATGGAAGTCGAGAAGATCGAAGGAGTAGAAACCATCGCAGAGATCGAAAGGGCTACGGACGTGAAGGTCCGAACAACCGAGTGATTCCTTCCCTATAAATAGAGAGGATTCCTCATTGTGAAACTCACTCTATCACACAACAAAATTCTCTAGAGAGAAAAAGAAGAAAAGAAGAAAGGAAGTGGAAGGAGTCGAGGAGGAAGCGAGAAATGGCGAGCTCGAGAGGAGCAAATAAGAAGAGAGGGTCCGGGCATAGGACCAGAACGTGGAGAAGCTTATAGAGTTAGAGAAGGCTCTAGAGACATCCAAAAACGTGGATTGAGAAGGATCAATAGTTGGGAGCAGCTACGACAACCGAAAGAGCCGAGATAGGCGAAACGAAGGGTTCGGGAAGGAACGAGTGAACCAGTCCGGAAGAAGCCGAGATAGTGAAGGCATGAACGTGGATACATCAAGGGTTTATAAACCTAAGGATGTTGGATGATACCAATGACCATGGAAGTCGAGAAGATCGAAGGAGTAGAAACCATCGCAGAGATCGAAAGGGCTACGGACGTGAAGGTCCGAACAACCGAGTAGTCGGGAAGGGACGCACGCGAAGATAAAGAGCTACATCACAAGATTATCTACAAGCCAAGGTCCCTGAGAGCAATTAGGAGGTGGCCATGATCAAGGAGTTAGTCGAACCGGGAACGGGACTAACATAACCACAATGCAAACCGACTCGGTCCGTGTAGGGTATGTTACGGAAAAGGCTTCGGAAAGAGACTAGACTCGGACTCTAAAGAGGAGTGGAATAGTTAGCAAGCATGATCAAGTAAGATATCATGGAGATAATCAAGGAAGAATGAAGAACACTACGGTAAGAGAGGCTCTACATGAGCTCGACAATCTAAAAGAGATTCAATACGAGCATATTCAAGGTAATAATAGAATACATCTTACCCCGCCTTTGGCTAGAGATTAGTGGGGATGGTTGGTTGAATGATCTCTAAAGCCATTAGGATGGGAAGGT
>CM071716.1:33699937-33711148 GCA_036630335.1 Physaria fendleri | reverse complement strand
AACAAATATGAAGTCCTGATTAGTTTCATCGCATTATGCACAAAATATTTAAAAAAAAAAAAAAAGAAGAAAAGATTCATACTTACTGATAATGACGAAGACGATTAAGTGAAGTGATCGCATTTTCTCGTTCTCTCTTAGGATTAATCGAATTCAAGTTCAGTGCTTTACTCATTCATATAAAACTCAAAACAAATCAGAATACGACAGAAGATTGTCTGTAGTGGATGTTTGTTTGGTAGCCTCGTAAATATTCCCATTTTTTAAAAAAGTAATTAAAAATAATATTTCCAGGTTCTTCGGTTTAGCTGATAACCGAATTTATTTCGATTCAAGATTGGTTTTGCGTATAGATAATTAAACCGGATAAAACTCGAAACTATTGGGCCTCATTAGATATTATTGGGCCTAATTAGATATTATTTGGCCCATTAAAAGTTAGGAACAGATCGTCGTTATCGTTTCGGGGTCTCTACGACTCTTCTCTCTCTCTCCAAGACACAAACAAAAAATGGAGATAGCAGCAGCGACTCCGACGAGTTTCACAACTCTCCGAGCTCGTACGTCAGCGATAATAAAATGGAGATAGCAGCAGCGACTCCGACGAGTTTCACAACTCTCCGAGCTCGTACGTCAGCGATAATCCCGTCTTCAACACGTAACCTGAAATCTAAAGCGAGATTTTCTTCATCTTCTTCTCTCAAAGCTTCTCTTTCGAATGGCTTTCTCTCGCCGTATACTGGAGGAAGCATGGCTAGTGACTTTTGTGGCGCTAAGCTTCGTGTGCAATCGCTTAATCCGTTAACTTTTTCCAGTTCAAAACCTAAGCGCGGAGTTGTTACTATGGTAATTGAGTTTTATACTCTTCACATCGTTTCTCAATTAGATGAAGTATACACTGTTAGGACTTAGGATTTTGGAATCGAGGTTTTTGTGGATGTAGCTGATTATTCTGCTCTATGCTCCTGTGGTAGTGAATATTTAGAAATTTCACATCCTTTCGCAATTAGTTGAAGTATACACTCTTATGACTTAGGATTTTGCAATCGAGGTTTTGTAGATGTAGCCGATATTTCTGCTATATGCTCCCGTGATAGTGAATTACCAGAAATTGTATTGGTTGCATCAATCGTTGTTCCATAGTTTTTAACCAATGGATTAGAGTGACTCTAGACATAGGCAATTAGATTGGAAAGGGGAAGATTACTCATTTATTCTATACCTTAGATTTATATAGTGAATTTCCAGAAATTTCATTGGCCGATTTGCACTTAGACCAGCGGCTGTTACTTAGTTGTGAACTGGTGATATCAGTGGAATAGAGCGAATAGAGCTAGATATGTGTAGTCAAATCTTTTTAAAAAATGCTCATTCGTTACTTTTGTTTAATGATAGGAGATGGTACATGTTTAGTTAGAAGGTTTGAGTGTGAATATTAAATAGTGCAGTTTTGGAAGAAATTATGTGTTATGTGATTGCCTGGTGGCTGGTATCGAATTGAGTGTGAATATTAAATAGTGCAGTTTTGGAAGAAATTATGTGTTATGTGATTGCCTGGTGGCTGGTATCGAAGAAGTTGAGAATTTGTCACTTATTATGTGACAGATGTTTCACTTAATTGTCGGTGGCTCTGTGCTACTTATAATATGGATCAAGTCCTCTGATTAGGATCAGGGATTCAGGATCCTTGGCTGTCATAGAGGATTTTGAAGGCTTTTATATTTCTCGCATACAGTTTTTGTCTTGCCTATTTTAGTTGGGTGAAATTTACGGTTGATCAATTTCACTGTCCGTAAGCCTTTTCCTTTGATTCTTAACATTACGTTTTTGAAATTTACGGTTGATCAATTTCACTGTCCGTAAGCCTTTTCCTTTGATTCTTAACATTACGTTTTTTCTCTTATCAACAGGTTATACCTTTTTCAAAGGGAAGTGCACACGAACAACCTCCTCCTGATTTGGCATCATATTTGTTCAAAAACCGAATTGTATATTTAGGAATGTCTCTTGTACCTTCAGTTACTGAGTTGATACTGGCAGAGTTTCTTTACCTTCAGTATGAAGACGACGAAAAGCCTATTTACCTTTACATAAACTCGACAGGGACAACCAAGGTAGGCTTCCATTGGAAAGTCTGTCATATTATGAACACTTGCTGAATAGTCAAATGTTCCATTGGAAAGTCTGTCATATTATGAACACTTGCTGAATAGTCAAATGGAAACTGTGGCTTGTGTCCAATGAAAGATTAAGAGTGCAAATCATTACCCTTTTTTGGGGCTGCACAAATCTGGACCTATTCATTCAAAATGCTTAAAGAAAATTTACCTTCTTCCATTACAGAATGGTGAAAAATTGGGCTATGATACTGAGGCTTTTGCAATCTATGATGTCATGGGGTAACTGATGTTCACCTCTTTTTTCTACTTTCCACTTGCTTTTTGATTTAACAGTATTGATAACTAACTAGACTTGAATCCTGAAACTGCTTTCCCAAATCTTCAAAATTGCACTTGGAGGCAGATTTCATATTAAGCCTGGTTTAGGGAGACCAACGAGTTAATTATCTTTTACCTTATCTTTGACTCCAGGTATGTCAAACCGCCAATCTTTACTCTTTGCGTCGGAAATGCTTGGGGTGAAGCTGCTTTGCTTCTGACTGCTGGTGCAAAAGGAAATCGTTCTGCCTTGCCCTCATCTACTATCATGATAAAGCAGGTTCTTTCTGATCATTTCTATTAGATATTAGGTGGCATCTTTTCCCTCTTCTTCAAGATTTTGGTTTTCTATTCCAGTTAGAAACTTTAGCTATTGATTCCTAATTCCTGTTCATGATCTATTAATCATCCGTATATTTTCTCTTGTATGTTAACTTTGTAGCCCATTGCTCGATTTCAAGGACAAGCAACCGATGTTGAAATTGCAAGGAAAGAAATCAAGCACATAAAGACAGAAATGGTGAGAAAAGGACAAGCAACCGATGTTGAAATTGCAAGGAAAGAAATCAAGCACATAAAGACAGAAATGGTGAGAACATAAACTTGATATGAATTCACTTAGTAGCGAATCAAGTGTTGACCCTTGTGATATATGTAGAATTTCTTAGTTTGATCTTCATTATGCGACAGTGTTTAGTTGTATGTATAGTTGCAAATATCTTAATATGCATCAATTAGCCATTAGTTGTATGCACTTGCTATCAAATCTAAAATCAGATATCATTCTCTTTCCGATACTTTTCATTTTTATTGTCAAACTTATCTGAATTGGCTGTCTGTTCAATGTAATGCTATGCTCAAGGTCAAGCTTTATTCAAAGCATATTGGTAAATCACCGGAGCAGATTGAAGCTGACATGAAACGTCCCAAATATTTTAGTCCCAGTGAGGCTGTTGAATACGGGATCATTGACAAGGTATGAGAAACAACAGAAAAATCTGCGAAACATTCTGAGTGTTTTTGTTTTCCGTCAACATAAAGTTGTTATCTTCTGCATAATTGAATTATCCTCATGGTCTGTTTGCAGGTGGTTTACAATGAAAGGAGCAGCCAAGACAGAGGAGTTGTGTCTGACCTTAAAAAGGCACAACTCATTTAAATGTCAGAGTTGTCTTCCAATATCCCGGTGGTTAACAGGTAAAAGCTAATAATTGCTTTCATTGTGCATATTGATTATAATGATTGCTTTTTGGACTTCGATCTCCTACAATTACACAAAGCATAAGTTTTACACTTCCCAGAGGGAGGGGCATATTCTGGAAACTTGTACCACTTTCTATCTGTCAAATTTGGACCAGTAGTCCCATTGTCCTGTATTCACTAACATAGAGGAACACCTGTAAAATTTCTAATACTTTTGACACCTCACAAATAGTATATGATCATTACTTTAGCATTCAAGCAATAGCCTTATAGAAACCGGACGAATACACAGGAACATAGATTTTGTAATGCAATTGCTACAAGTTGCCTCGTGTCTTCTAGTTTTGAATCCCCTTTAGTTCAAATAGTCACTTCCCATTTTCCTCTGTTACTCTCTTAGGACCCCATTTTTGTAGTGATGTCATTTTCATTGCCCATTACAATAAATTTCACTATTGATGGTTGACACATATCCAAGGATTATGCTCCTACAGACACCAGAACTCATATCATTGGTTGTCTTAAACAAGATTATTAAATTTTAAACCCTTTTCCCTTCTTTGATCTTTTTGCCTATTAACACCTACCACTGATGGGTCTTTTTGCAAAAGTAATGAGATTCTACTTCTAACTCTATTGACATTATCATATTCTATTATGATATTATCATTTTTGATGTGTTTTGTAGGTTGGAGATTCGATCAAAGGGGAAACCATTCACCAGCAGAGAACAGAGGTAAAAGTCTCGAAAACATGTTGAAAAGATTACACTAGTAATGCTACAATGTTAGGGTTATTTGAACAAAAAAAAAACAAACCCATATTGTGATGGCCTAGAAACAGGATTGGTTTATCTTTAGTATATGGTTTTAATCTCTTTAAAAATGAATCAAATTTGATTGGCTCTCTCTTAATGCGTATGTCGGTATGTGTTACAACCCAATATATGTTTGTGGTCACACCAAGCAAGAACGTGTAACGTTTTAGGAATTAGATGATGGATATGATATTTGACGAGCGACATAAACGATAAAATTCACCAACCCCATTGCCATTATGTATATTCCTTTTACCAATGAAAAACTCCCACTTGTCACAAACACCAAATGTTGAATTGGAGTTACACATGTCACACTGTTTTAGTGACGTCACCGGTTCCTTACGTGCCGGCTAATACGAAATTTCCACTGTTATAGTAAGAACTAATCATTATTTAGAGTTAGGGTACGTATTTGAATCATAACAAGACGTCGGCCAAAAATAAAATATCCAAAAAAAAATGTTGAATCAAATTTTTCATTTCTTTAAATTTCGAATCCTTTTTTTTTAATCTGTCAATTTTACTGTTTACTGATCGATCCATTTAATAACAATTCAACTAAAAATAAATTCTTAAATTCAAGCTCAACCAAATTAATTCCGGTATAAATCAAATTTGACAATCAGATTAGTTCAAACTTTTCAATTTATTTAGCAAAATTAACGTGTTAAGTGCTTATGATCTAAACAAAGATATACAATTTCAGTAAACCAAGAACCACAATATCGAATTTAAAGATTGATTTTGGTTTAAGTGGTTTAAAAGTTCACATTTTGACCCTTTAAATTGAGAGGATCTTATTATGATTGAAAAGTTCGACTGTTATCTTTCAAACTGAGAGCTAAGAATTCAAGTACTGCAATACTATTTCAAATACCAAGAGAATCCAGCTCTTAACTTAGTTTGTTTTTGTTTTTGTTTTTTATTTCAAGCTCTAACTTTTGTTTTCAATCAAATTATGTGGCCATAAATGATTTCCATTTTTGTTTGTTGGTTTTGGTAATACTCTCCAACCCAGAGAAAGTATATACTACATAACTCAAACTGATGTATCAACTTCTAATTTAGATAATAATGGTTATTACATGGACTAACTCACTAGACTTATCTGAATTTTTGTAAAAGAAAATTATAAGTGGCAGATATGATGATTGTATGTAAACTTCCCTTTGAAGTGAATCTCATTCAAAGAATGTAAGAAATCTTATTATATAAAAGAGAACGCGTATAACGTGAGCTCGCCACGTGTCAAGTGGATATATTATAAGATCTTGACACGTGTCAGTATAATCAAAGGACAAGCAACCGATGTTGAAATTGCAAGGAAAGAAATCAAGCACATAAAGACAGAAATGGTGAGAAGATTAACTTGATATGAATTCACTTAGTAGCGAATCAAGTGTTGACCCTTGTGATATATGTAGAATTTCTTAGTTTGATCTTCATTATGCGACAGTGTTTAGTTGTATGTATAGTTGCAAATATCTTAATATGCATCAATTAGCCATTAGTTGTATGCACTTGCTATCAAATCTAAAATCAGAATATCATTCTCTTTCCGATACTTTTCATTTTTATTGTCAAACTTATCTGAATTGGCTGTCTGTTCAATGTAATGCTATGCTCAAGGTCAAGCTTTATTCAAAGCATATTGGTAAATCACCGGAGCAGATTGAAGCTGACATGAAACGTCCCAAATATTTTAGTCCCAGTGAGGCTGTTGAATACGGGATCATTGACAAGGTACGAGAAACAACAGAAAAATCTGTGAAACATTCGAGTGTTTTTGTTTTCCGTCAACATAAAGTTGTTATCTTCTGCATAATTGAATTATCCTCATTATCTGTTTGCAGGTGGTTTACAATGAAAGGAGCAGCCAAGACAGAGGAGTTGTGTCTGACCTTAAAAAGGCACAACTCATTTAAATGTCAGAAGTGTCTTCCAATATCCCGGTGGTTAACAGGTAACAGCTAATAATTGCTTTCATTGTGCATATTGATTATAATGATTGCTTTTTGGACTTTGATCTCCTACAATTACACAAAGCATAAGTTTTACATTTCCCAGAGGAAGGGGCATATTCTGGAAACTTGTACCACTTTCTATCTGTCAAATTTGGACCAGTAATCCCATTGTCCTGTATTCACTAACATAGAGGAACACCTGTAAAAGTTCTAGTTCCTTTTACACCTCATAAATAGTTTATGATCATTAATTCAGCATTCAAGCAAGCAATAGCCTTATAGAAACCTGACGAATACACAGGAACATTGATTTTGTAATGTAATTGCTACAAGTGGCCTCGTGTCTTCTAGTTTTGCATCCCCTTTAGTTCAAACAGTCACTTCCCATTTTCCTCTCTTACTCTGTTAGGACCCCATTTTATAGTGATATATCATTTTCATTGCCCATTATAACACATTTCACTATTGATGGCAGACACCTACCCAAGGATTATGCTCCTTCAGACACTAGAACTCATATCATTGGTTGTCTTAAACAAAATTATTAAATTTTAAACTCTTTATTTAAACTCTTTAAAATGAATCAAATTTGATTGGCTCTCTCTTAATGCGTATGTCGGTATGTGTTAGAACCCAATATATGTTTGTGGTCACACCAAGCAAGAACGTGTACTGTTTTCAGGAATTAGATGATAGATATGATATTTGACGAGTGACATAACGATAAAATTCACCAACCCCATTTGCCATTATGTATATTCCTTTTTACCTATGAAAAGCTTCCACTTGTCACAAACACCAAATGTTGAATTGGACTTACACATGTCACACTGTTTTACTGACGTCACCGGTTCGTTACGTGCCGGCTAATACGAAATTTCCACTGTTATAGTAAGAACTAATCATTACTTAAAGTTAGGGTACGTATTTGAATCATAACAAGACGTCGGCCAAAAAAATATCGAAAAAAAAATGCTGAATCAAAATTTTCAATTCTTTAAATTTCGAATCTTTTTTTTTGTTAATCTGTCAAATTTACTGTTTACTGATCGATCCATTTAATAACAATTCAACTAAAAATAAATTCTGAAATTCAGCTCAACCAAATTAATTCCGGTATAAATCAAATTTGACAATCAGATTAGTTCAAACTTTTCAATTTATTTAGCAAAATTAACGTGTTAAGTGCTTATGATCTAAACAAAACCAAAGATATACAATTTCAGTAAACCGAGTACCACAATATCGAATTTAAAGATTGATTTTGGTTTAGGTGGTTTAAAAGTTCCCATTTTTGACCCTTTAAATTTGAGAGGATCTTATGATTGAGAGCTAAGAATTCTTAAATTTGAGAGGATCTTATGATTGAGAGCTAAGAATTCAAGTACTGCAATACTATTTCAAATACCAAGAGAATCCAGCTCTTAACTTCGTTTGTTTTTGTTTTTGTTTTTTATTTCAAGCTCTAACTTTTGTTTTCAATCAAATTATGTAGCCATAAATAAATTTTTTTTTGTTGGTTTTATTAATACTCTCCAAGCCAGAGAAAGTATATACTACATAACTCAAACTGATGTATTAACTTCTAATTTAGATAATAATGGTTATTACATGGACTAAATCACTAGACTTATCTGAATTTTTGTAAAAGAAAATTATAAGTGGCAGATATGATGATTGTATGTAAACTTCCCTTTGAAGTGAATCTCATTCAAAGAATGTAAGAAATATTATATAATATGCGACAAATGGAATAATAATATATGTATAGGAGGAAGCTATGGGATTAGAAATATCATTAAGTGGATTACAACCAAACCAACAACATAAAGGGTTAATAAATTCTCTACTTCTATTCAAAATTAGACTTATAGAATCCTTTTTGTCTCTCTTCTCTTAATAGTTTTTATTTATGATATAATGAAAATTATTTTATTGAATATAAAGCTAGGCTGCTGTTACTATCTTACCATCCAAATCTGTTACACTTATTGACATCACTAAAATTAAGATATTTACATCTAATTGACCAACTTGTATTACGTGGTGTGTTTATCTTAATTTAAACATTGAAGTTAAAAATTGACTTGGTTTATGAGTTTAATTAGAAAGTAACTGGTAGGTTAGTACAATTTTTTTTTTACTCAAACACATCTGTTGGAAATAAACACAAAGATTATCAGAATTTAGACGTAGGTTTACATACCGGATCTCAACTCAAACAATATATTATTGAAGAAACTATTTTAGGATAAACTCGCAAACCATATATTATTTTATGTCTAGGCCAATCTGAATATTTTTGAAATTATTTTAGGATAAACTCGCAAACCATATATTATTTTATGTCTAGGCCAATCTGAATATTTTTGAAATCTAAAAGCATACAATCAATTTCGTTTATTAAGAGACTAAAACATATTTTGTAAATTGAAGTGAATATAAGAAAATATAGTCAAAGATAAATAAACAAAATCAAAATATAAGTAAAAAATAAGCAAATTGTAAACAATATATGAACAAATCATAAGTAAAAAATAAGAAAATTATGAGCAAAATATAAACAAAACATAAGAAAAGGAAAGACAAAACATAAGCAAAATATAGGGAAACCATAGTAATTTCACAATTGTATTGAGTTAATTAATAGAATTTTTAACCAAAACACCATGTATCTAATATTCAATGTTTTATATAAATTATATATAGATTTAAAATGAAACTTTTTATCAAAATATATAATTGCATAAATAATGTATTACACCAACAAATAAATATAATTCATGTAGTATAGAAATTTATTTGTAAATTTTGTTATTCATTGAAAAATAATAAGGATGCTAAAATTTGAGATTTAAAATATGAAAAATTGAAGTGGAAACAATTTTTTAAATAAATGTTATTTTGCACAATCCTAATCACTTAAATGTTAGTAGCACAAAAAAAATTTTAGGATAAACTCGCAAACCATATATTATTTTATGTCTAGGCCAATCTGAATATTTTTGAAATCTAAAAGCATACAATCAATTTCGTTTATTAAGAGACTAAAACATATTTTGTAAATTGAAGTGAATATAAGAAAATATAGTCAAAGATAAATAAACAAAATCAAAATATAAGTAAAAAATAAGCAAATTGTAAACAATATATGAACAAATCATAAGTAAAAAATAAGAAAATTATGAGCAAAATATAAACAAAACATAAGAAAAGGAAAGACAAAACATAAGCAAAATATAGGGAAACCATAGTAATTTCACAATTGTATTGAGTTAATTAATAGAATTTTTAACCAAAACACCATGTATCTAATATTCAATGTTTTATATAAATTATATATAGATTTAAAATGAAACTTTTTATCAAAATATATAATTGCATAAATAATGTATTACACCAACAAATAAATATAATTCATGTAGTATAGAAATTTATTTGTAAATTTTGTTATTCATTGAAAAATAATAAGGATGCTAAAATTTGAGATTTAAAATATGAAAAATTGAAGTGGAAACAATTTTTTAAATAAATGTTATTTTGCACAATCCTAATCACTTAAATGTTAGTAGCACAAAAAAAACAATAGATGGTTAATTAAGAATAGCACATTTGGATATTCCACTGAGTTTATCCAATACACCAAAATTATGATGCAAGTCAGTCGTTTTGTCTCTCTTTAATGGAGACAAAACTGCTGTCAAATGCCACCAACTTCTTCATCATTCGGAGATGGTCGTTCTGTAGAGCTACGTGGATAAATTGTTGAGCTTCTAATAAATGAGGGCTTAAGAGTTAGCTATTTTATAGCAAAATGACTTTGTCCTTTTCCAGCTGCGATGTGTAGAGGTGTATCACAAAATGGGACTTGATCTCGTTACAACATTTTGATCTTCTTGTACACATTTAATTCATATAAAAATTAGGGACAAAAAATTCTTCTATATGGATACTAGACATTTCAAAATTTAATGTACACATTTAATGTATGATAATTATTACTTTCCATTTAAGGAAATTAGGAAGGATTTACGCAAATTTACTGTTTTAAAAAAAAAACAATCGATGTTAATTAAAAATAACATATTTGGCATATTCCACTGAGTTTATCCAATACACCATAATGATGATGCAAGACTGTCGTTTTTCCTTTCCCTTTAGTGGAGACAAAACTGCTGTCAAATGCCACCAACTTCCTCATCATTCAGAAATGATCGTTCTATAGAGCTATGTAGATGAGGCTCCAACCTGAATTGTTGAGCTTCCTAGCAAGAGAGAGCTTGAGAGTTAGTAACTCTACGGCAAAATGACTTTTTCCTTTTCCAACTGCGATATGTAGAGGTGTATCACAAAATGGGACATGAACAAAATGTTCTAAAACATTTTGATCTTCCATATGATGGATCAGCAGAAGATGAACCAAATAGTGACTTACATGAAGAAGAAGCAGCAGTTTCAATTCCTATTGATGGAGCATAAAAATCCAGATGATGGAGATGAAACAAATAGTGACATACCTGAATATTTTTTTATCATTTTTGTTTAATAATTTTTTTTTAACAAATAAATATAAGATACGTTTTTTTAGAGAAAATGAGATAATTCAAATTATATAAAAGTTATTTAACGATCTATTGTAAATATTTTTACTTTAATTTTAAGAAATGAGTTACACTTTCTACTAAAAAAAATTTAGACCCAAAAAAAAGATTTTATTTAAATAAATTTGATGATAATTTGTTCAAGAAATTAAAAAAAAAAATGAAAATTTGTTACGTAATTATCT
>CM071716.1:33553544-33567731 GCA_036630335.1 Physaria fendleri | reverse complement strand
GCGAAGATGATCATAAGATAGTAGACAAAACCTGAAAACAGAACCGAATTTGATCACATTATTTCGAAACATTTAGATAGTCTAAAATTTAGATAATTTTATATTGTTCATAGACACCAAAATTTTCTGAAAATTCAGAATACTCTACCTGTGAATCCACCATTTAGGGTACTTTAGCAAAGACATGTAATGAATCCAAATCCAATAAAGATGGATACGATCACGGTTAATGTAGAATCCACTAAAGAGAAGTGAATAAGAGAGATAACCAAAGGTGACCATGTAACTCATCATAACGTTTGGAATCAGACCAGAGACAAATGTAACAAAAGAACATCCTGACCAGAATGACGCGAAGATGATCATAAGATAGTAGACAAAACCTGAAAACAGAACCGAATTTGATCACATTATTTCGAAACATTTAGATAGTCTAAAATTTAGATAATTTTATATTGTTCATAGACACCAAAATTTTCTGAAAATTCAGAATACTCTACCTGTGAATCCACCATTTAGACCAACGAACCAGAACGTGGTTGATCCAAAACCTATAGAAAGAGCTAAGAGATGAGGCAAGGTTACTAGAGAATGAGATATAACGTAGGAGGATCTTCGATAAGCGTTATTCGCAGTTTCTCTCAAGAAAATGAATCTTTCTTGGATAAAAGCAGGTAATGCATCTGCACAACTGTAAAACATTGTAGCCATTGCGAATGAGAAGAAGCTTAATCGTTCTTGAACACCTCTAGGAGAGTCATCTACTTTATAGTATACTGTAGCCAAGACAAAACCGGTTAACATGACTATAAGAACTCGTGTTCCGATAAGCTCGGGAGTTCGGGTCCAGTTTAACATGTAACGTTTAGCTAAGATTAGTGTCTCAAGCCACCATGGATTTACATATGAAGGAATAGAGCTATATGATGCAGACAGGCCCGATCCTCTTGAAATGCTTGTATTAATGGCTTCTCTCAAGGATGTTGAGTTATGGTGAGGTTCTTGGCTAATTCTTAGCTTCTTCTCTTGCCAAATTCTATTGAATTCAACTAACCCTCTTGTTCCTTGAGAGGATCCTTCAAGCTCTTTGATTAAGTCAAGTGTGAATTCAGCATTATTCTCTTTATCAGGTATAGGACTACCAAATTCAGAGAAGAACAAAGGAAGAGTATCTGGAGAATCATTAAACACACTCTGACCAGAAGATAAGACAATGATCCGATCAAGAACCTCCATAATCCGACAACTAGGTTGATGAATCGACATAATTACAATACTTCCACTACAAATTAATGGCTTCTCTCAAGGATGTTGAGTTATGGTGAGGTTCTTGGCTAATTCTTAGCTTCTTCTCTTGCCAAATTCTATTGAATTCAACTAACCCTCTTGTTCCTTGAGAGGATCCTTCAAGCTCTTTGATTAAGTCAAGTGTGAATTCAGCATTATTCTCTTTATCAGGTATAGGACTACCAAATTCAGAGAAGAACAAAGGAAGAGTATCTGGAGAATCATTAAACACACTCTGACCAGAAGATAAGACAATGATCCGATCAAGAACCTCCATAATCCGACAACTAGGTTGATGAATCGACATAATTACAATACTTCCACTACAAGCAATCTTTTTCAAGACTTGAACCACCATGAAAGCACTAGTTGAGTCTAACCCTGAGGTTGGTTCATCAAGAAACAAGACAATAGGATCATGAATAATCTCTGTCCCAATCGATACACGCCTCCTCTCTCCACCGGAGATTCCACGATGACCTTCATCTCCGATCATAGTGTTTTTAACAATTCTTAAACCTAATTGATCAATTAGGGTTTCAACTCTAGCTCTCTTCTTTGATTTACTTAACCTTCGTGGAAGTCTAAACTCAGCAGAAAACATTAGTGTCTCTTCAACAGTTAACATAGGGTAAAGAAGATCTTCTTGCATTACATAAGCTGATATAACTCTCAACACATTAGATTGCAAAGCTTCTTCATTTAGAGTTACCTTGCCTTTTAAGCTACCTTGAGATATCCGTCCTGCTAATGCATCAATTAGCGTTGATTTACCAGCTCCACTTGCTCCAAGAATTGCTAAGATCTCTCCTTCTTTAGCCTCTCCAGAGATACCATTAAGCAATGTCTTGACATGTAAAGGATTATGTCTGAAACAAAGACCAAAACGCCGTTGAAGAGTGACTTTATAAGTGAGATCGTTGAAGTTTAGGACAAACGGAACAGGTCTTATCTCAGGTGCATCAACATCTATCACATTGTCCCTTTCCTGCATAGTTTATGATTTGCTTCGAAATTATAGATTTTATTAGATAATTTATAATATACTGATCATAATGGAATCTATAAAAAGGTTTCTTGACGTAATTAAATGAATCTCCTTAACAAAAAAAAATGTAATTTGCATTTTGTGTGTTGTGTAGACTCAACACAAACACAAACACACACACAGATCCTGTTTTTTTGTTTATGGCTGTCCCCTCAAAAACGCATTTAATTTTATTCATATGTTCAAAAATTTAAATTTCAACACCAATAACTCTGAAAACTGCATTTATATGTATACATTTATTATTTACACATTAAATGTGTAATGCAGAAAGTTTGGTTTGTCAAATTTATAAAAGAAGGTAGGTGAATAGGTGCCAATAGTCTAATGTTTGATTATACCATAAAGATTAGAATAGTAACTTAATAAACATCATAGATTACTAAATTATTCTTTGATAATTATAATCATTTATTAATACAGAAAGAAAACATAAGATCCCAAGTAAATGCTTAGAGAGTTTTAGTTCTCTTTAGCCACTTTAACATCATTAGCTTCAACTTGGACATTGTGGTCATTCAAAAGCTGAGCTAATCTTTCAGCAAGACTAAGTCTAGTCCCAGGAGACACTCCATTTTTTCCGATGATTGATTCAAGAACTGCTTCCGCCAATAACTTATTCTCTATCACATCTTTTCCAGTTTCAGGAATCTCATCGTCTTTCGAAAATGCAATCTGATAGAACATTCAAAGTTAAATACTTTCGTATTCGAAACAAGTAAAACTCAAACCATAAATCATGTCAAGTACCGTGAGAGAGCCGCTAGGGGAGATAGCAAAGAGAATGGAAGAACCAGGTGGGAAAGTTTCGTTTTTGAAAACCTCCTTAAACTTCTCAACAGCTTTAGCCTCACAATCTGTGTAAATCCCTAATGATTTCCATATCGCAACACAATTCTCCGTAACCTTCTCTGAATACTGTTGTCCCGTTAATGGTAGCTTCATTGTCACTTTGATAAACTTCTCAAACGCACCTATAAAAGAGATCAAATCATAAAGATTCATAACAAAGAAGAAGAGTTAAAAAAGCTTGCTTTACCTGTAACGAGATCACGGAAAAAAGGAACAGATTCCGTTAATTCCTCTGAAGTGTTGCCTTTCCACTTAACAGAAAGTGACGGGACGGCGTAAGCATCTAGATAAACTCCGATGACGGTGAAAATCACAAACTTTCCTTGAATATCTAAACCTCGTACACCTATGTAACTTAGCAAGTCAGTGAAAATCACAAACTTTCCTTGAATATCTAAACCTCGTACACCTATGTAACTTAGCAAGTCAGCAAAAACAGAGGCAATATAGCAAGAACAGAGAGGTTGATACTAACCTGCGCCACCGAGGAAGAGAGGATTAGAGGAAGCAGGTGACTTAACGGACGGTTCAAAAGTAACACAATCGATCTGAAGTTTTGTGACGGAGGGTAACGGTGACGACGGAGAAGCGGAGGAGCAAGACATGGTTTGAGAGTTTGGGTTTGATTGATAATAAATGTACATAGAGATTTAGTTATGGGGTTTAATTTATATATAAGAGAAAGAAAAAGGGGTAGGTAGCAAAAAGTCACAATTACGAGTGTTGGATGTGTAAGCACGTGGACCTAACTTGGTGGTTGAAACTATAAGTCCTTATTTCAATTAAGGATTAGTATTACAATATTTGGATTTTAGTTTAGTGATTACAGAAATTGAAAAAAAAAAAATATTAATTCAACCGGTGCAAACCGAGTTACTAAACCGAACCATAATCTAAAACATCATACGACGTCGCATAACTCTCCCACTATGCTCTAAAGAACATACATCTCAGTGGACCTTAGTTCTGTAACTCTCCCACTATGCTCTAAAGAACATACATCTCAGTGGACCTTAGTTCTGTCTTCAGATCTTTGAACTTAGTAGAAAGAATCAAACTTTGATTTCTCTCTCAGTCAGAAGAAAATATGGATCAAAACCTTCCCAAATCTCTCCAGACAGAACAGTAGATAAATCCGCGAAAGAATCATCCTGAAGCTTCTCATGTAATCTGATCACTACTCGGAACATGTTAGACAATAAAGGGTTCCTCAAAAATGGTTTCAGGGCCACCCCAAGTTCCACCATATCAGCAAACAGAGTTTTCTTCTCATTGCTATCAACAGAGTTTTCTTCTCATTGCTATCAGTTGAGAATCTTAAAATGCAGTTAGAGAAGACGTAGAGACCAAGAAGATTACCATAGAGTGGCAAAAACACATCCTTGTGGTTCCCTACACCACCTACCCAGCTTTCTCTTTGCTTGCTGACGTGATCTTTAGCGAAAGACAGTAACTGATTGTAGAACTTACTTCTCCAGTCTAGTAGTTGTGCCAGGGATCATCTTCGTCTTCCAACAATTTGATGCAAGTGAACCACATCTCCAAAATCTGATATGCATATACGTTACAAGCGTCTTGAAATTTGCTTTGTGTAGTTTCAGATGGCATGTGGTGATGTGAGACAAGAGGACCTATGAGCTTTAGTTTCAGATGGCATGTGGTGATGTGAGACAAGAGGACCTATGAGCTTTGCTTGTTCCAGTATACCGGATGCTATAATAGCCTCTGCAGATGCATGGCGAACATTCACTTGCTCGGATGGTAAGCTTTTCTGTTTGATCAAGCTAACAAAGTAGGAGACACAATCAATTACACAACCCAATCTTGGTTCCTCTTCCTTGTCAGATTTGTTTTTGTGGAAGAACAAACCAGTGAGATGCTTCACACATATTGCCAGGCAGCACATGAGTGTACCTCGGATTTTAACACGCCTTGTGCTCTCATATAGACAAGTCAGCCTGTCCCAAAGATGAATCACCGAATCATAATTCAGCGAACCAACGTAAATGCCTTCAACAGATTCCTCGTTACATGATTTTTCGAACATAAGAAGATTCCACCGGAAAAATATCCTTAGAATGTAGTTCTCACATTTGTGGTTTTTCTCTTTGTCCAAGAGCTCTAATAATATCACCTGGAGACTGTTCTTTGCCCAGTTCCAGATACTGCTCGACTCTGACCAAGAGCTCTAATAATATCACCTGGAGACTGTTCTTTGCCCAGTTCCAGATACTGCTCGACTCTGACAAACTTGAATCTTCTGACTTCAGAAACCGCAGAAACCACTTCAGTGTTGCAAGACGAACTTCATATGATTGATCAGATATACACCTAAGGAACCTATCGTTAAGGTCTGGGAAATCTAATGCTTCAGGAACTTTCTGCAACCGCAAATTTGGTCGTTGAGTAATCTGAAAAACTTCTGCTGCTTCGTCAGATGGCTGAAATACGCAACCAAAATAAGATACAGCTGCTTGTTCTCTAAGCTCAGCGATTGAAGGATCATAATAAGAGAAACCATAAGAAGCATCTGCATCCAAGCAATTTGTAGATAGATCCAGATGCAATTTGTAGATGTCCCTAAGATTTTTGCTTTCAGAGCATGCACATGCTATAACTCGCATATGATCAAGCACTCTTAAAAACAATGTACAGAGGATCGGGCAAGGGCATGTCAATGGAGAAGCCATCCATGTGCACAGAAACCGCAGAAACCACTTCAGTGTTGCAAGACGAACTTCATATGATTGATCAGATATACACCTAAGGAACCTATCGTTAAGGTCTGGGAAATCTAATGCTTCAGGAACTTTCTGCAACCGCAAATTTGGTCGTTGAGTAATCTGAAAAACTTCTGCTGCTTCGTCAGATGGCTGAAATACGCAACCAAAATAAGATACAGCTGCTTGTTCTCTAAGCTCAGCGATTGAAGGATCATAATAAGAGAAACCATAAGAAGCATCTGCATCCAAGCAATTTGTAGATAGATCCAGATGCAATTTGTAGATGTCCCTAAGATTTTTGCTTTCAGAGCATGCACATGCTATAACTCGCATATGATCAAGCACTCTTAAAAACAATGTACAGAGGATCGGGCAAGGGCATGTCAATGGAGAAGCCATCCATGTGCATTTTGCAAGGACACTGAACAATTTTCCAATAATCTGATCTTTCTTAGAGTCGTCAGCAAGGTCTCTACAGTTTGTATCTAGGAGATTACCAAGTTGCAACAAAATTCCATGAAGATAATTGAAGGACCAACCTTGGGCACCATTAGTAGATCCAAGTTGCAACAAAATTCCATGAAGATAATTGAAGGACCAACCTTGGGCACCATTAGTAGATAATGGAATGGGCCATAAACTCGGATGGACTAGGTTTGCCAGGTTTGAATCAGATGGACCAGATGTGTCAAGCATATCAATTGCTGCCTTTAGTTCACTGTATATGAAAGGGTGCAACAAGGGGTACCTTCAAGAAAACAACCACAAAATTGAATACTGGATAAAAACAACGGATTGTCAAATGTAAAGACAGCTATGTAAAAATTCAAGGGAGGATCTTACAGACACATACCTGTGAAAAAATTCAAGCCCAGTCAAGGCTCGACGGGTAGATCCCCCTTTTTGAACATTAAGGAATCCTATCATTCGACGGAGCAAGGCAGTGTATGCAAGTGTGGCACTGTTTCTAACCTCCCAATACGGTGAAGAGAAGGATCTTATTGAAACAATCATAGCTTCTGCTGAAAACCCAGAAGTATCAGTGCTCAAGTTTGTGTCGTTGAAAGCAGCTTTGAGAACATTGAATGCATGCACCGTAGGAACGACTCCTTCATCACGGACCTTTGAAAGTGTTTCACTTAAATGCATATCAGAAGAGTTGACCTCCTCAACCACATGTTTGGAACCTTTCTGTTCCATGGGATCGTTAAGAGGCTTCTCTGCAAGATCTATTAGCCACCTAAGCGCTTGTGGGAGAAGCTTCTTTGGTGAACCTTCTGGTTCTGAGAGAAAAAGGGCAATAAATGCAGCAGGAATTCCTGCACTTCTTCTTAACAAATCGTCCACTGTTTGTCCTCTAGACACAGTTCTTTCCATAAGTTGGGCCATCCAGGATTCTGTCAACTTACAAAGACTACGAAAAGGAAAAACAAACACAATATGTCAGTGAAAAGTAAAACAAGTTACAAGAACAAACAAGAAGCTTAAGGAATCATACCTTGGATCGTTAGAACATAGTAAACGGTGGCACAAAGCTGTAAATCCAGCTCTCGTCTTATCTATTGCACCATTGTGCTTCATTTTCAAAAGTACTTCCAAGAAGTGGTCTCCAATCTTTTCAAGTTGCTTCAGGTCAAGCAGTGATTCAGAATTTCCTATCACTGAGTCATTGGGGACTGCAGAAGCTGTATCACTATTTTCTAAAGGTCTATGGCTGCAGGTAGGTAACGGAATCTTTCTTATGATGGTTCCCAAAAGAAGACTCACCTGACGATAGAAAATAGTTTTTCAACTGAAGTTACTTAAAGATATATAGATGCAGATTTCTGCATTTCAGAATGAAAACAGCAACTACGCGAGAAAACTATCGACAAAAATGAAACAAAAACAGTTATGCTAAAGTAAGGAAAATTATCAGAAAGATGACCAGAATTAATACCTCCTTCATAGCGAGCCAGCAACCAAAACCATAACTACCTGTTCTGATTGTACTGTTTCATGCACAGGTTAACCATAACTACCTGTTCTGATTGTACTGTTTCATGCACAGGTTGTGGATGTGAACTTTTGTGTTCCTCTGAGAGAACACCGGCAGCATCTTCTCGAACATTGGACAAGAAACTATCATCATCTACTATGTCATCCATATCCTCAGACAAACACAAAGCATCTGCAGAAACCACCCAAAGTGCTAATGTAGTTATTCGAGTCACAAGTTTCAGAAGCTTTTCAAGTTCCTTTCTCATCTCTGGTATACTTAAGACTGCATTAGAGTCCCAGTCCAAAGAAGCTTTTCAAGTTCCTTTCTCATCTCTGGTATACTTAAGACTGCATTAGAGTCCCAGTCCAATTCTTCAAAAGTATAACGTAAAGCTAGTAATACCCCATGTACAAAACTATTTTTGCATGCTTCAGAGAGATCACGCTCTCCCTCCGTCACACAAGCATCAAGCCAATGAATAAGTGATTTGATATACTCAATCACAGGATACTTGGGTTTAGAGTTCTGATAAAGACCATTTATGCTTTCACAATCTCTTTGACAATAAACATTACTGTCAACCTTGACTATCCATCCAAGGTCCAAAACATACTTTCTAAAAATAAGCCTTAGAGGTACAAAACTATTTTTGCATGCTTCAGAGAGATCACGCTCTCCCTCCGTCACACAAGCATCAAGCCAATGAATAAGTGATTTGATATACTCAATCACAGGATACTTGGGTTTAGAGTTCTGATAAAGACCATTTATGCTTTCACAATCTCTTTGACAATAAACATTACTGTCAACCTTGACTATCCATCCAAGGTCCAAAACATACTTTCTAAAAATAAGCCTTAGAGTCAAAGCACCTGCGTCACTCTCTCTTACCCGTGGACTGCAGACTAGTTGTTTGGCCCAAGGAATAATGTTTTGGACCATGTCTTCACTTGAAATACCAGTAAATGGAGTTGGAAAATGAAGCAAAATACGGAAAGAATTTTCCCTAAGTCTGTCCCAACTATCAACAATCGATCCAATCAGCAATAATGTTGAATCATGCGACGTCACAATATCACAGTATGGGTAAAGATGGCCTTGATGAGAAGTGGGATCCTTAGTAACCACAACAGGCCAGACTTCAATCATGATCTGTATAAGTTCCGTTGCCATTGAATGGGCCATAAACTCGGATGGACTAGGTTTGCCAGGTTTGAATCAGATGGACCAGATGTGTCAAGAATATCAATTGCTGCCTTTAGTTCACTGTATATGAAAGGGTGCAACAAGGGGTACCTTCAAGAAAACAACCACAAAATTGAATACTGGATAAAAACAACGGATTGTCAAATGTAAAGACAGCTATGTAAAAATTCAAGGGAGGATCTTACAGACACATACCTGTGAAAAAATTCAAGCCCAGTCAAGGCTCGACGGGTAGATCCCCCTTTTTGAACATTAAGGAATCCTATCATTCGACGGAGCAAGGCAGTGTATGCAAGTGTGGCACTGTTTCTAACCTCCCAATATGGTGAAGAGAAGGATCTTATTGAAACAATCATAGCTTCTGCTGAAAACCCAGAAGCATCGGTGCTCAAGTTTGTGTCGTTGAAAGCAGCTTTGAGAACATTGAATACATGCACCGTAGGAACGACTCCTTCATCACGGACCTTTGAAAGTTTTTCACTTAAATGCATATCAGAAGAGTTGACCTCCTCAACCACATGTTTGGAACCTTTCTGTTCCATGGGATCGTTAAGAGGCTTCTCTGCAAGATCTATTAGCCACCTAAGCGCTTGTGGGAGAAGCTTCTTTGGTGAACCTTCTGGTTCTGAGAGAAAAAGGGCAATAAATGCAGCAGGAATTCCTGCGCTTCTTCTTAACAAATCGTCCACTGTTTGTCCTCTCGCCACAGTTCTTTCCATAAGTTGGGCCATCCAGGATTCTGTCAACTTACAAAGTCTAAGAAAAGGAAAAAAAAACACAATATGTCAGTGAAAAGTAAAAGAAGTTACAAGAACAAACAAGAAGCTTAAGGAATCATACCGTGGATCGTTAGAACATAGTAAACGGTGGCACAAAGCTGTGAATCCAGCTCTTGTCTTATCTATTGCACCATTGTGCTTCATTTTCAAAAGTACTTCCAAGAAGTGGTCTCCAATCTTTTCAAGTTGCTTCAGGTCAAGCAGTGATTCAGAATTTCCTATCACTGAGTCACTGGGGACAGCAGAAGCTGTATCACCATTTTCTAAAAAGTAAGGAAAATTATCAGAAAGATGACCAGAATTAATACCTCCTTCATAGCGAGCCAGCAACCAACCATAACTACTTGTTCGGACTGTATTGTTTCATGCACAGGTTGTGGATGTGAAGTTTTTTGTTCCTCTGAAAGAACATCGGCAGCATCTTCTTGAACATTTGGCAAGAAACTATCGTCATCTATTATGTCATCCATATCCTCAGGCAAACACAAAGCATCTGCAGAAACCACCCAAAGTGCTAATGTAGTTATTCGAGTCACTAGTTTAAGAAGCTTTTCAAGTTCCTTTCTCATCTCTGGTATACTTAAGACTGCATTAGAGTCCCAGTCCAATTCTTCAAAAGTATAACGTAGAGCTAGTAATACCCCATGAACAAAACTGTTTTTGCATGCTTCGGAGAGATCACGCTCCCCCTCCGTCACACAAGCATCAAGCCAATGAATAAGTGACTTGATATACTCAATCACAGGATACTTGGGTTCAGAGTTCTGATAAAGACCATTTGCGCTTTCACAATCTCTTTGACAATAAACATTATTGTTAACCTTGACTATCCATCCAAGGTCCAAAACATACTTTCTAAAAATAAGTTTTAGAGTCAAAGCACCTGCATCACTCTCTCTTACCCGTGGACTGCAGACTAGTTGCTTGGCCCAAGGAATAATGTTTTGGACCATGTCTTCACTTGAAATACCAGTAAATGGAGTTGGAAAATGAAGCAAAATACGGAATGAATTTTCCCTAAGCCTGTCCCAACTATCAACAATCGATCCAATCAGCAATAATGTTGAATCATGCGAAGTCACAATATCACAGTATGGGTAAAGATGGCCTTGATGAGTAGTGGGATCCTTAGTAACCACAACAGGCCAGACTTCAATCATGATCTGTATAAGTTCCGTTGCCATTAGTGGGATCCTTAGTAACCACAACAGGCCAGACTTCAATCATGATCTGTATAAGTTCCGTTGCCATTATTTTTCTCCTGTAAGGGGCAGAAGGGTAGCAAGATAAATACAAAAAGGAACTCAGCCACCTCATAAACTTGTACAAACTCTCTGCTCGTAGAACTGTATTCTCGTCGTTTTTAAGTGGTTGCCAGCTCCCTAGCTTATACTGCTTTTCCAACGAGGTACGGACCCGGAAGAAATATTTCCTAAACAAACTCGTCCATTTCATTTGAAAACCTGTAGAAGATGACCTCATGTTCAAGGGAACAGCCTCCTGCATGAGATAAAGCTCTAAGGGGGATGGAAGGCTTGCAGTCTTGGGGTTTAAGAAAAGTGTCTCTGCAGCATCCACACGAACCGACAGTCTTGGGGTTTAAGAAAAGTGTCTCTGCAGCATCCACACGAACCGATTCATCAACATGGGTTAAGGCCATTTTCAGCCACTCAATGGGAATTTTTAACTCAATACCCTTAATTTGGACAATTGCAAATGCATCAGTATTTCCTTTCTGTTCAATATCCCCTTCAAGGAATGCAAGTGTACGACAAACTTTCAGCAATGACACCAAAACAACCACTCTCTGTTCAACTGTCAGTTCCAAACTCACGTTACTCAACTCAAGATAGTTTAGCTTGGTCTCTTCCTCACTCGGCCCAATAGATATAAACCCAAGCAAAGGATATATACTGTCTACATCCACTTCTAACAAAACTCGTACTGCATAAGTATTTAGATTGGACCTGAGTTTTGAAATGCCATCCACTTCTAACAAAACTCGTACTGCATAAGTATTTAGATTGGACCTGAGTTTTGAAATGCCAGAAGCAAGCCCGTAAAGGAAAGGAGGCAAACAGTGTTCTCGATAACGCGCATAACCCTGTTCAACACCTTCGCTCTCCCAGCATTCATCACGCAACATTTCAAGGAAACATTTTATAAACGATGTTACAGCATAGCAGACATCATCATCAATATACGCATTTGCCATCTCGAACAATAAATTAGGGCTCATATCCATCAGAGTCTTAGCACCTAACCGTCTTGTCAAGGATGCTAATGGAACGTACCTTCCCTTGCAGCGTGATCCTAAACGAAGAAGATAGTTGACAATCTTCAGCAAAAAGTCCCTTATTCCCACTTTATCATCGGCCTGGTGAACCGTGGTCTGAATATCAAGTAAGAGGTCAAACATGAGATGAACCTGTTTGACTGTCTGGCTCAAAGGATCCTCTAAGTTGTTCCATATAATTCTGAGTACTCGAGCTGCCATGCTGTCTGGCATTGGATCATACTCTTGTGATAAATCAGCTAACATAGATGTCTTGATCTGTTGCAAGCAAATCTGCATCACAGTTAGTGCGTGGAAATTCAAATGGCTGTCAATGGGGTTCTCGCATAAATCACAAAGTTCAATCAAAATTCCATCATACAGAATAGTTTTGTCGTCACAATCACTGTTACTCAACCGAGCAAAAGAGGACACAAGAATACCCCTAGAAACTGTAGTAAGAATGCCTCGGATCAAGGAAAGTCTACTCAAAGAAGAAAAACTGCAGATCTCAGAACAAATGTCCCCAGCAAATGGAATTTTGCTAACAATATCAGTCAATTTAATGACACTATTCCAGCAAAATATACCTTGCGCTATAAACAATCCAAGCTCTTCATCTTTGAGACAGAGCTGTAGAGCAGCACAAAAACTCACACCAGCAGCCTCACAATCACTGTTACTCAACCGAGCAAAAGAGGACACAAGAATACCCCTAGAAACTGTAGTAAGAATGCCTCGGATCAAGGAAAGTCTACTCAAAGAAGAAAAACTGCAGATCTCAGAACAAATGTCCCCAGCAAATGGAATTTTGCTAACAATATCAGTCAATTTAATGACACTATTCCAGCAAAATATACCTTGCGCTATAAACAATCCAAGCTCTTCATCTTTGAGACAGAGCTGTAGAGCAGCACAAAAACTCACACCAGCAGCCACATAACAATCCCTAGAAAATGCCAGCGACTTCAAAATACTTACTTGAACAGCAAAAACCTTCTCCATAAAACAAGCATCCTCTTCAACTAAACCCTTAAACTTGTAAGGAAAGCGCTGAGACAAGTAATACGAGCAAGACAAAGCCTCTTGGCATTGCTCCATAACAGTAGGAGGCCTTGTAAGGAAAGCGCTGAGACAAGTAATACGAGCAAGACAAAGCCTCTTGGCATTGCTCCATAACAGTAGGAGGCGGCCTAGCACAAGCTTCAGTATCCAATATTATACCATTCAACCCAGAAACAATATCATGACCCACCAAAAGCGCGCAATCTTCAATTATATCAACCAAATATCCCAACTTTGGCATACCCATCATGACCCACCAAAAGCGCGCAATCTTCAATTATATCAACCAAATATCCCAACTTTGGCATACCCATCACTGACAAAGCAACTCTAGAAACACAAAATCGATTCCCAGCATCTTGCAAACCACCATATTCATCACAAAGCTCCTTAAAACATGAACTAATCACTGAATGAAACTTACTGGTTTTAGCCAATGCTGAAACAAGGGTCTTATGTAAAGGCAAAGAATTCTCCATAAACAGAATCTCCAAGTAAAACTTAATAGCTTCCCGTACAAAAACTGCCTCACTCTCACCTCCCTCATATTCATTGGTCTTGGCAAGTACCTCTCCAAATGATGCAACAACTTTCTTAGCGTGATTAACTTGAGCATAGATTGAATTCAACGAAACCAACTCTTCAATATCGGAATAAAACTTGGGACAACACTGAAGCAAACTAGATTGACTCAAAGAAGTAGTAAAGGAGCTTGGGAATAGGACAGCACTGTAGGTGTAACGATGACGATGTTGAAGAGCTCGCCATTTTGCAGACATCTTTCAATGAGCTGAGAAAAAAAAAACAGCAAAAAGGAAAAATCATAACTTTCTTCAACTAGTATCTGGAAAACAAAGTAAAGATCATACCAGAGAATAAGGGCAAAGTCTATTCTTGCGTGAGCTTACTAGGAGGAGCAATACAGTGACCCTAAGAGACGACGCGGAGGCGGAAGGAGGCGAGAGAAGAAA